>JAYESA010000143.1:0-453467 GCA_036927795.1 Iris macrosiphon
ACAAAAGATTGTGGCGGACAGACTTTTAAAGATAGCTAAATGTAGGAGCAACGTCGGAACAAATCACTGTGCTGCTCGAGTAAGTTGGACGTGCATTGTGGGACGCAGCAAATGGATAAGAATTGGAGCAAGTCTTGGGTTTTGAGAATCATTGCAATTTGTAATACGAGAATTGAACATACAATTCGGAAATTTGATGGATTCAGGACAGAACGACGGATTGATGGTAGACGGTTTCAACGAGCACATTGCTCGGATTCGGGAGTTCGCTCGAATGGATGGTTGGATTTTGATTCGGATTTGCAGATGAGATATAGCATGGTTTATAGTAACTGTCCATCGTGATGATTATAATTATCGAGCGTAGATTCGGGACAGTTGACCCTAAGCGACCTTGCCCGTCAAATCGGATATGAATATGATAGACCCATAGAACGACCCTTGAGGCGGCATATTTGGAAATGCGTCGAGGGCAGATATGAGCAATGAGATTTATCTTGTTGACTGAGTGTTGGATTTTGAGAGACCCTTGGGATAGTCTTCAGCTGAAGATGCAGCCAGAAGATCGAAGCAATGGTGGAAGTAGCCTAGTCAACTGATGAGATTCAGAGTCGCAGATTTTTATCGATGGCATCGCCTCTGACTCATCGTGCCCTGGAAGGGAATAGCATTCATATGAATTGACGACTGTGAAACTAGCTCGTGAAGTTAAAGCAACGGCTCGTTTGAATCAAATCCTTGCAAATACTGGAAGGGACAGATTTGCCTCAGATTTACAAGATGTCTCGAAACTTAGTCTGGGAAACGTGCTCGTTCGGAAGGCAAAGGTAATATTCTATGCTTTGAGGCAGTGGAAGCAGTGCGAAGAACTATTCCATGCGCAACCTAAGAATTGTGGCGAGTGTGTCCACGTTGAAATCGTGGCAACACAATCCCTTTGGCATGGCGGCGAGATCTTCGTGGATCACACGAACCTCAATATAGATGTTCACCCTGTGAGATTTTGAGATGGCAGAAAATGTGTTGGACTGAGCTGATCTAAGCAAAATTGATATTTGGGTAAGCCGCATAGCTGGGGTAGATCAGTTGAGATGATCGTTCGGTGCACGAGATAATATTTGGAGATGTTGCTAGTACGGATTTCAGGAATAGTTGGATGGATTGAGTTGGAACACGAACTGATTGAGTCAGTGGGAAATTATCATATTTGAGGATAGTGCTTAATCGAAAATGTTGGAATGAAAATCGGGATTGATTCAATTGGGAGCAAAGCAAATGGATGCCTCGAACATAAAGATACCCTTATAACTTGTTCAAATTTTCTATCGCAAAGCTCAGCTGAAATGCATGTATTTTAGGGACGCCTTAAATATGTGTACGATCCAAAACTAAGCGATACGAAAAAATTCGTATTGAGCTGCAAGGAGGATGTGGGAATTCGTGAAAAATTGTACGAGCGTTCAGCAGAACGAGATGTTGTGTCAGAAATACTGAATATGAGAGTTGCATAGAACAGATCTATGAAATTGGATTGTGGCATGCTAGTATGGAATGAGTACCAGCACGGTTCGTGGACGAACCTGATTCTAAGTGGTATATTATGTAACGTCCCACAACCGCTCGGAGCGTTACGCTGAGTCGGATCGAATGAATCAAATGCTGGTTACATTTGATATGTTGGATTTTGGGAAGAAGGATTAATCGAGTTGGTTTCAATGTGCAGATGGCTAGCGGGTTCGATGGAAATCAGGTGTTCGTTCAGAACAGTACTGAATAGCTGGATGGAAGCGATAATGCCGTCTTCTTTAATCCGATCGGTCGGATGATTTGGAGAGCACGGCCTGCTCGCACGGTCATACCAGTTGAGTAGATCGTGCTTGCATCGGACCACGGGTTCAAGGGATTGGCCGTATCGGCAGGACAGGATGCCTAACGGGATCGAACATTGTGAGTGGGCTCTTTCCCTTCTCCTCTACTCCTTCATGCCTAATAATATGGAAAATACGTAAAAGGCTTGAACACTTGGGCTGAAACATTGGGAATCACTATACTGAGGTGTGCATAGAGTGTACGTCGTTAGCTTGGTAGGATTGTGGCTTGAATATGATTTATGCGTTGGATAGGTGGATGCGATAGCTGGATTATACATTTGAGGCAGCTGGTTGGATACTGGGGATTACGCTTGGACGGTTGGAATTATACAAATTGGAACGATACAATGGAATATCGGGAATTCGGACGAGCGAGCGTGCATCCGTGCACGAGTATCACTGGGTCGCTTTGTCTTGCAAAGCGAGCAGTTGTGGTTCAAAACCGAACAACTGCATCGGCGAGGGTATTGGGCCACTGTTGGGGCATTGTGCCACGGGATTATTCGGAGTGTGGGGTGTTGCACCCAATGTGAAACACTGTGTTGGGAAGCGGCAATGTGAAGTGTGGGCATAACTTGGGCACAACTTGAGAGATTGTGCATATGGGTTTTTGGTGCCTTGGGATATATATATTGAGGTCGAGATTTGGAATCCTTGGGAATATGTTGAAAGAATGGTTATGGATGCTTTGGTTGGATATTCGGTTGAACGAGTCTAGGATCGCTTGGTGGGGCGAGAATGTTCGATCCTCTCGTCATACCTACTTTCTGCATGTCACGGACAACCTGTGTACACAAGGGTTTGACATTTCCTCGAAACGGCTTCCCGGGGCACTGGGACCGTATCGATCCGGAGGGAAATATTGATTTGTGCTAGTCACATTGCTAGTCACGATGCATTGCGGGACCTCCAGCGGGGCTCGCTACCCGGGTTGATAGGGAGCACCGTTAATGCTTGGATTTTGTCCTTTATGGCTTTGCCAGTGACTTCATATAGATAAGAGTTGGCTTGCTTTTCTTTTGTTGGTTTGGCTTTCGTGTAGGCGCGGCCACCTTGTCTCGGCAAGAGTGTGCACTCGAGATTTGGATATAAACTGTTGGTTGAGGATGGATATTGAGGCGAGACTGATGGTTCGATATGTTATCGTGCAAGCGATGGCATTGAGTTAGACGGGTCGGATATATATAACTGCTTGTCGTTTGGTTTGAGTTGAATGCTTGCATGCGTAAACTGCTTTATAGCTTTCCTTAACATGTCATCCCTATGCCATGAAAAGAATCTAGGATTCAACTAGAAAGATCACCATATAACTGTGTGCATTCACTATTTTTACTTAGTGTCGGCTTAGACGAGTGGGCTACCCCACTCACCAGTACGGTTGTGTACTGACCCACGTTTGTGGGCAATATTTTAGGTACACAGGCGTAGTGGCGCTCCTTGGATATACGGGACAAGATGTATGAACTGTAAGTACCTTTGTGGGCTAGAGAAAAGAGCAAGAGCATTTCATCGTCTTCGTGGCATCGCCTTTGTGGCATTGCCTCGGGGTATTTTATTTGGACCCTATCGTGAGCTTCGCTACGTATTACTCTGATGTGTGCTGGGTACACAATACTTGACTTTCGCTGCAACTTGGTTGATTCAATGAGAACATTTGGTGTTTGACAACATCGTCTTGTACGAGCGCAACTCCAGGCTCGTACGGCATCACGTCCCGATTAGAACGATTGTCCTGCGGGAGAGCTGCAACGTGGTGATTTCACGTTCAGCGGGGACTGTCGAGCTTGCGAGAGATTGGGGCGTGACAAATGTAACCTCACGTCTCATATCCACAATGTCTCATATCCATAACACGCAAGATCATGACCTCTAGCTAGTACAACGAGTCATAATAAGATCCATATCATATGCAAGTCTCATATCACGAATCCTGTAAGCCTATACAGAATTACTATGAATAACTCAAGAAAGATTATTTCACATGAAATAGTGTCAAGTTTCCTACGGTATGGCATACTTGGTAAAGCAAGTACGTAAAAATAGATCATGGAATCAACTCTCTAAGTGACGTTACACGACTTAGCGTACGGCGTCGACACCCGAATCTTGTTCGGACGCTAAGCAACGTCTCACGGTCCTAAGTTGGGAAGGCACATCACAAGAATATATATATATATATATATATATATATATATATATATATATATACAAGCAAATAATATAACAGGATCTATTGCAAGCTTGATAAGGTACACTTGTCTGGGTTCTGAACTCCGTCAACTGCTCCTGGAAAAGTAGAATCTGCACGTACACCTCCAGATGCTGAAACAAATATCACAAATATTCTCAGAATACTTGAAATAGCTAGGGTTGACTACCCATAAGTCCAATTTGGACACAGGGGCAGAATTGACAGTTTTGGGTCAAAGCGGGGTCCATATGTAGCCTATTTCGCACAAAAAAATATACAGGAGACAAAGTTGTCCAAATTTTTCAAACTTAGTGTCTACGATACCAGAACGATGATATGAACCCAACAGAATATCCAGAACTGGATTCCGATGAGCCGATCAGGAAATCGCCCGTCATATAAAATAGTGGGGCCCATGAAATGACGTTTCGTGAATGTTCTCATATTCGAACCAAAATTGGGTCACAGAACCAGCGTAATGCTATGAATCCAATGGCACAAGGTTTGTTGCGAACCGACGAGTACACACGAAGTTACGGTAAGGTGTCGGAATAGGTTGATACGATATTTTTTGGCGGATATGCGTTGATTCAGGCATGAACACACGTCCAAATCAAGTTTTGCAAAAGCCTGTACGTCCGCGTTTATGTTACGCACCATTCAATGCAATTTGCACATGACGACGTGGCCTCGTTTGGCGGGACGTATCCCGTATCAAAGATTTTTGGTATTTTCAAAAATAAGTTCTTGGTCGTTTTGGAATCAGAATAATTTAACCATTAGAGAAAACTAATAAAAACTAAAAGAACAGTAAAAATCTTGGTTATATTATGAAGAAGTCCTCTCTATTATATTTTGAAAATAATCAACGAGTTGGTAGAAAATTGGACATGAACTGGGGTACTTGGACTGAATTTCTGAACTGATTTTCGACCAGCTTCCGGTCGATTTTACGATCAAACCTGGGGGCCTAAATTTGTTCCACTTAAAGGGAATCCTAGGGGGTTAGGTTGTGAGCGTACCAGCAAAGATGGGACGCGAAACAGACGAGCGAGGAGGGCAAAAATTTTGTGCGAAGGAGGGGTAGGGCGCACGGCTGCTGCCGCTGTGCGCGCGGGGGCGGATCTACGGTGACTGTTGCTGATGTTAGGCGCGGCGGCGCTGCAACGGTGGTTCGGCGCGGCGACGGCGGTCGGCGAGGGGTCAATGTGGTCGCCTGGGTGGAGGCGTAGGTGATGGTGGAGGTGGTGTGGTTTAGGGTTAGGGTTTAGCATGTATATATATATATATATATATATATATATATATATATATATATAGGGAGAAAGATAGGGGAGGAATTTCGGGTGAGGGTTTGGGTAGAGTATTTAGGATTTGGGTTTCGGTTTAATGGGTTTGGGTTTTATGGTTAATGGGTTTTATTTTATTTCTTTTTCTTTTCTTTTATTTTATTTATTCATAATTATATATAGAAAATTCCCAAAAATAGTTAGGCACTTGAAAAAAATTCTAGAAAATTTATATTTCCTCCAACAAATAACTATAACCAAATTTATATCAATTCAAAAGGTATTTACTAAATATGAATGAATATTAAATTAATTAAATAAATGCATAAATTATATTTTTTACTTAATATTATATTGGGAGCATGCAGGGGGTTCGAATAACGCAACTCGAGTGTCATGTGCGTAATAGGACCAGTTAGGCTCATAGTATGGATTTAGTTGGAAGCAATGGGTTGGGATGGCGCGTTAAAATCGTATACCTCGACAAAAGGGTTAATTAATCATCGTTTTCTCGTAATTGTGTCGCGAAAGTTATGCGACCAAAATAAGGCATGGGATTATAAATTTGTGAGTGACAGTCATGGCAGGAGCCTAATTTGACTCGTCTAAGTCGAGCATGCTGGGTTGGTTGGAAGAGAAAGGCTAGTGTTGCACTCAAGATCTTAAAACCATGGTGGTTGGTTTCTAAAGTTTAATTAAATTATCGAATAAATATTTAAAATAAATAAAAATGATTATTAATTACCGAACTAATCCTATATAAAAATTAGGGTGCTCATAATCTACCCACCTTAAAAGAATTGCATCATCACAATTAAGAATAATAAAACATAACTGGTCAGGAATGGTTTGCTCCAAAAGAGATGACGCAGTTGTAAGACATTTTTTGAAGCACGACACAAAGGATAAGGGGCCATGAACAAGGGAAAATCGAGAGGAAGGGTGAGGGTTTTATTCAAGCAGAACACGTAGGAAAGCAATGAAAACCTTTTTCCTAGACAATGAGAGATGAGTAACTCAAAAGTAAAGGAGACTGATTAGAACGAGGATCAACTACAGCTTATGAAACTTGGGTACCTCTTACATATTACTACTCTAGACTAACAAGTTCATGCTAACATAATACTAGGTATAGGCTAGGGAATGGAACTAACAGGCATATGCTAAAGTATTACTAGGAATATTCGTTACTGTAGCTAGCTATGATAAGACTAAATCTTACCCATAATCGTTACTCCTCGAGTCCATGCCTCCTCCACTGTTATCGCAAAAGCCTTTCCACGTCCCAGTAGTGGTGCCCTCTGCTGTTGTTGGACCTGCTGGAAGAGTGCTGCCTATGATGCAAAGGGTGACCTTGGCTGATATCCTCCCAGTGTTGGTGGTCTGAATCCTCCATCTTTCGCCTGTGATGCTCCTGGTACTAGATAAGCTGGTCGATGTGGCTGTTGGATTGGCTTTGGTGCTGGTAAAGAGGGTCGATGAACCATCAGTGTTCCTTTCTGACGCTCAGGGCAATCCCTAGCTGAATGCTGACTGGATCCACAAGCTAAATATAATCCCGATTTGCGTCTGCACTCCCTCTCAATATGACCTACCTTGCCACAGTAGTGACAAGTAGGAAAGGATGGGGCTCGTGATGCTTCTCTCTATGGTAGATTCATCTGGGGTCGCTTTGCAGTCTCCCCGTATGGTGCTCGAGATGGTACTAATGCGTACGGTCTCTTCTGGCTGGACTCCCTCCTGTGGATGCGCTCCATGCGTCGAGCTGCGACAAGGACGTCCGTATAAGAATTAGGTGCAAAGGAACCAATCTGTATCTTTAATTCAAAGCTCAGTCAGTCAAAGAATTTCTCCGTCTTCTTTTCTTTAGTCAGGAATAGTGTAGGGGCGAACAGTTGAATCAAGCATGATGCAAGTCAAAGAATTTATTCGAATCTGATATAGAGGTTAAGAATGTGTCAACATGTGGATGAGATCCTATAAATTTATTCTTATCCTAATCGCGGGCTTGCTCGGTCCCTTAGTTGAAGCCGAATCAATATATTCGTAGACCTGCATGGTCCACCACAAAAACTATGCCATACCCCAGTCCCAAAATACCAAGGGACTAGCCACGTGACAATGGCTAGCAGCACAACTCCAATAGACAAACCCAATTTAATGGACCCGTTAGAGTGCACTTAAGCTGTAATAAATATAAAATGGTCGACAAATATCTATCAAAGTCTATATATCATCTACGATAAGTAACGAAATAACAAAGATACAAGTCCAGTCACAATAATATAAAATGATCTGTCCAACCAAAGCAATATAAATAATGTCACGGGGAACAACCCGTTATCAAAAAAGGAAAGAAAAATAACTCCAAGTACAATATCCAGAAGTCACTACAAGATCAAATATCTAAGAACACTAAGTATAATAAATGAATGGTGAGAATACTGTGTGCTCAAGAGAAGTCCTCCGGAACAACCTCATCCTCTGCAACCTGTACGTCTCCAATAGTAGCACCTGCCCCGTAAACCTCGGGATAGCTCTCCTCCTCTACACCTGGGAACATAATCCAGATCCAGGTCCTCAGGGGACATTACAAGGTATAATAAACACTTAAGCCAAATAAAATACAGTATGTAAGAACAGATCCTCAGGACAAGCTATGTAACCAGCTAAGTAAAATATAAATAAGAGAAGCACTAGTACTCGGGCTGAGACCACTACAGGCACTGTGTCGGGGAGCCCATAGCAGCAAGTAGTATCTCGTAGGGCCAGTAATGTGCCAAGATATGATATAGAGACTAAAACACCTCCAGTAACATAGTATATATATATAACATAATCAGCCTATAGCATGTGTGTCTCTCCCCACCCAATGTAACCTCACATCTCATGTCCATAACATCTCATATCCATAACATGTAAGATCATGACCTCTATCTAGTACAATGAGTCATAATAAGATCCATATAATATGCAAGTCTCATATCACGAATCTTGTAAGCCTATACAGAATCACCATGAATAACTCAAGAAAGATTTTATCACAAAAAATAGTGTCAAGTGTCCTATGGTATGGCGTACTTGGTAAAGCAAGCACGTAAAAATAGGATCGTGGAATCAACTCTCTAAGTGACGTTACACAACTCCGCGTACATCGTCGACACCTGAATCTTGTTCGGACTCTAGGCAATGTCTCACGGTCCTAGGTTGGGCAGGCATATCACAATAATATATATATATATATATATATATATATATATATAAAGAAATACAAGAAAATAATATAACATGATCTACTGCAAGTTTGGCAAGGTACACTTGCCTGGGTTCTAAACTCTGCCAACTGCTCCTGGGAAAGTGGAATCTGCACGTACACCTCCGGATGCTAAAAAAAATATCACCAATGTTCTTAAAATACTTAAAATATCTAGGATTGACTACCCATAAATCTAATTTGGACACAGGGATAGAATTGACAGTTTGGAGTCAAAGCGGGGTCCACAAGTGGCCCAATTCGCTCCAAAAAATATGTCAGAGACAAAGTTCTCCAAATTTGTCAAACTTAGTATCTACAAGTCTAGAATGATGATACAAACCCAATGGAACATCCAGAACTGGATTCTGATGAGCCGATCAAGAAATCGCCCGTCATGTCGAACGGTAGGGCCCACAAAATGACGTTTCGTCAACGTTCTCAGATTCATACCAAACTTGGGTCATAGGACCAGCGTAATGCTGTGAATCCAATGGCAATGTTTTGTTGCAAATTGACGAGTACATACGAAGTTATGGAGAGGTATCAGAATATGCCCATACGGTATTTTTTTGGTGGATACGCGTTGATTTCGGTATGCACACACGTCCAAAACAAGTTCCAGGAAAGCCCACACGTTCGTGTTTATGTTACGCACCATTCGATATAATCCGCACGTGACAACGTGGCCTCGTTTGGCGGGACGTACCCTGTTTCAGAGATTTTTGGTCTTTCCAAAAATAAGTTTTTGGTCTTTTTGGAAATCAGAATAATTTAACCATAAAGAAACTAATAAAAACTAAAAGAATAGTAAAAATCTTGGTTATATTGTGAACAAGTTCTCTCAATTATATTTTGAAAATAATTAACGAGTTGGTATAAAATTTGACATGAACAGGGGTACTTGGATTGAATTTCTGAACTATTTTTGAACAGTTTTTCGGCCAAATTTTGGTCAATTTTTTGATCAAACCCGGGGGCCTAAATTCTTTCCACTTAAAAGAAATCCTAGGGGTTAGGTTATGAGCGTACCAGGAAAGATGGGACACGAAATGGACGAGTGAGGAGGGCAAAAACTCCGTGCGAAGGGGGGCTGCTGCAGCTGTGCGCGCAGGGGCGGATCTGCGGCTGCTGTTGTTGCTAATCAGCGCTGCGGCGCTGCGGGTGGTGCTGCGACGGAGGTTTAGCACGGCGACAGTGGTCGGCGTGGGGTCAAGGTGGTCGCCTGGGTGGAGGCGTGGGTGATGGTGGAGGTGGTACGGTTTAGGGTTAGGGTTTAGCATATATATATATATATATATATATATATATATATATATATATATATATATAGGGAGTGAGATGGGGGAGGAATTGTGGGTGAGGGTCTGGGTAGAGTAGTTAGGATTTGGCTTTCGGGTTAATGGGTTTGGGTTTGGGTTTTATGGTTAATGGATTTTATTTTATTTCTTTTTCTTTTCTTTTGTTTTATTTATTCATAATTATATATAAAAAATTCTCAAAAATAGTTACGCACTTGGAAAAAATTCTAGAAAATTTATATTCCTCTAACAAATAATTACAACCAAATTTATATCAATTCAAAAGGTATTTACTAAATATGAATAAATTTTAAATTAATTAAATAAATCCATAAATTTTATTTTCTACTTAATATTATATTGGGAGCATGCAGGGGGTTCAGATAACGCAACTCGAGTATCATGTCCGTAATGGACCAATTAGGCTCATAGCATGGATTTAGTTAGAAGCAATGGGTGGAGTGGCGTGTTAAAATCGTACGCCACGAAAAAAATGTTAATTAATCATCATTTTCTCGTAATTGTGTTGCGAATGTTGTGTGACCAAAACAAGGCATGGGATTACAAATTTGTGAGTGATAATCATGGCAGGAGCCTAATTTGACTCATCTAAGTCGAGCATGCTAGGTTGGTTGGAAGGGGAAGGCTAGTGTTGCACTCAAGATCTTAAAACCATGGTGGTTGGTTTCCAAAGTTCAATTAAATTATCGAATAAATATTTAAAATAAAAAAATGCTTATTAATTACTGAATAACCCTATATAAAAATTAGGGTGCTCACAAGAAACAAGCACTACACCCACTCCTGCAACGATATTGTCTTTGGGTCCCATTCTTGAAGCACTGTCAAAGAACATTCGCCAAATTGACTCTTGCATTGTTGTGTTTGACTCTAACACTTCATCTAGAATATCGTCATAGAATTTTGATATTTTTTGCACTGGATTTGCTGACAGAAAATTGGCTAACGCTTGGTCTTTAACTTTCTTCTGTGGAACGAACATCATGTCTTATAGAGAAAGCAGCATTTTCCATGTAGCTAGGTGAGAGTTAAGTGCACCTGGAGAACTCTGAGGGGATTTACTCTGGTTATGACATGAATTGTTTGTCCAGTCATATAATGTCGCATCTTCTGGATAGTGAATATCAGGGCAAGACATTCTTTTCCACAGGATTATACCTATATTCGGCACCAACCATCATTCAGCTAAGATAGTAAATAGCATGTTCGTGAACTTCATTATTCTTCTGAGCTAACAACATACCAAGAGAATGGTCCATCACACGAACATAAAGTAAGAATGGTTTTCCCACAACCGGAGCCACCAGAACAGGAGGGTTTGTGAGATACTTTTTAATATCATCGAATATGCGCTAGCATTCTTCAGTCCAGGCAAAAGTGACTCCTTTCTTTATTAATTGAGTGAACGATTGGTATCATCCAGAAAATCAGATATAAATATCCTTATATACGCTAGTCTTCCTTGAAGACCATGAAGATCTTTAAGATTCTTCGGAGGACCCATTTCAAGGATATCTTTAGTCTTCTCAGGGTCGAGATGAATACCCTTTGAAGTTATAAGGAATCCAATAAACTTTCCACCAAAGACTCCCAAAAAAGACTTTATTAGGTTTATTTTGAGTTGGTGCGCACGCATCAGTTTGAACACCATTCTTAAGTCTTGGAGGTTATCGCCTTTGAGATGACTTTTGACTGCTATGTCATCTACATAGCGCTCGCTATACAAATACTTACAAAAAATTATTTTCACTCGCTGATATGTCGCAGATGTATTTTTCAATCCGAAGGGCTTCACCATATATCATTTTATACCAAAGGTGTTCGAAATGATGTGTGATTCTCATCATACGGGAGTATCTTGATCTGATTATAGCCATAGAATCCATTTATTATGGACATTCGCATGAAACCACAAGTGTTATTGATCACTGGACAAGTTGTATTCAGATCATGGTAGCCTATGCAGCCTCAGATCTTCCCATTCTTCTATATTACTGAAACAATATTGGCTACCCAATCAACTACTCCTTTCGTATGAAGCCACTTGCTATCAGTTTATTTACTTCCACTTCATTTGCATCCATAATGTCTGGACAAAATTGCCGTTGTTATTGCTTTAGTAACTTTGCATTTGGAAGGATATTGAGCTGGTGCATTACGATATGTGGATCCAGATCCGTCAAGTCTTCGTAGCTTCATGCAAAGACATCGATGTATTCTCTTATAAGTTGTATAAGGGATTCCTGATCTTCTTTAGATAGAATTCTACTGATGAAGAGTGGCTTTGCGGATGACTTATCACCCAAATAAACTTGAACAACTTCTCTCTCAGTAGGCGGTTCATATTTCTTAAATTATAAATCCCACTGGGTCTCCATATTTTGTAGGGGTGCAACTCGGGCGGGCTAAACCCGAGCCCGATCGGATAAACCAGTTAATGGGTTGGGTTAAGGTTGAAGATACTCGAGTTCGGGCTCAAGTTTGGGTTAAAATATTTGAACCCGATCAAAATTCGAGTTGGGCTTAGGCTCATGTGTCGGGTTACCCAAACAACCCAAACTGACACACACACACACACACACATACACACACACACACACATACATATATATATATATATATATATATATATATATATATATATATATATAGTTTTATATTTTTTAACTAAAACGTTTAACCCATAAATTTCTCCACCCAAACTCTTCAACTCCTTATCCTAAATCTTATTTCAGTTTATATTTTGTAATGATTAAGATTTTATTTTGGTTATGTGTTTAATATTACTCTTATTTTAAATTATTTTAAATATCATATTAGAGCCCAATGTACCCGACCCAACCCAACCCAAGCACAACCCGATCCTCCGGGCTTGGTCTTAGGCTATAAATGTTGAACCCGAGGTCGGGTCGGGCTCGGGCTCGGGCTAGGCTTATGATTCATTGGGTTTGGCGCAGGTTGACCTCAAACCCAACCCAACCCGCCCGAGTTGCACCCCTAATCTTTTTAGTCTACTATTCGACTTCAAAAGGCTCAAGTTATTAATCATCAACTTTAACTTAATCCACTGACAATATGTTAATAGATAATACCTGCTTGAATATTTCTTTGACACTATAATCAGAGTCCCAACTAAAAACTCAGAGGAATGATAATGCATCTCGATTCCATCTTCTGAGAATTTAGGCATTGTTTAAGGAGTATCATAGCCTAAACCATGATGAGTCCATTGGTAATATGTATCTGGTTTGCCTTGTGGAGCAAAGTAACATAATAGCAAATGTCACCCTTTGCCATATTTAAGGCCTTTATTACTTTTCAAGTCATAGCCCATCTTTTGGATGATGTTCTTGTCTTGAAGATTATAACGGTAAAGCTATAGTTTACCATTATCAGGTTCAGGCTAGTCGATAAGAAAGTCACTCCGACGCTCTATCCCACAAAAGATGATAGCCTTTGGTTTCTTCTTCCTTCTTGGAGCTTTGAAGTAATGCCTTCTGTATGGGAAGACTCTGTTTCTATATAGACTATCGTTATTGGCATATGCAAGTGTGGTCCTAAGCCATACTCTAAAGAGTAAATAGTATTTATACATTGGACATCAGAGTAGTTCAAAGGTAGAATTTTCAGAAAGTACAATATATTCTCCTTAGGGATAACATCATCGAAGGAGGGAATATTATGTTGTACACTTACGTAATCTTCAAGCGCATCATCATCTTAGGCCTTAGCATCAGATCGAGATACAAGAGATTGTTCAAAAACTGGATTATTGGAGCGATGAAGGTCGACTACTAAAGGTTTTGAGTTCCTTGTAGTAGAGAGATCAATTTTTAGCAGACGATCTCTCCTCCCTTCACAGGATTGCCTTCGAAGGTTAACCACAAGAGGCTCTGTTGCTATGCGATTGACTTTCTTTCGGATATCTTCCATAAAAGGAGCAGGAGTATCTTTGTTGGTGACACGAACCTTCATACGGATCCCATTTTTTATTTCAAAATGACTTAAATAGAATTTATTTTTCTTCAAAGGTCCCTTAGTAGCTGAATCTGTCTCAGCTTTTTTATCAACATCGTTGGCATCTTCTTCATTTATTTGTACAATACTAAATCAGAGTAATAATCTTCTATACCCTTGAACGTGTCAACATCAGCAAAATCGATTTTAACAATCCCCCCACTATCAACGTACTTGAAGCACTGATGGAGGGTTGACGGCACAATCATATGCTCATGTATCCAAGGGCATCCCAGCAAGACGTTGTAAGATACATCTATGTCTATGACGTAGCAAGTGACCTCGATTCGTATATCGTCTATCTAATATTTCAAGCAAATCTTTCCCAAGGGATAGATTCTTCTAGCATTAAAGCCACATATAGTTATATTTCTTGTAGACAACCGGTTCATGGGGATTCTCAGGATCAGAAGCAGGCACCGAGGAATTATGTAGAGTGATGAACCATGATCGATGTATATACGATCCACCTAGATAGCACCAATGTACCCAGTATGGTACAAAGGTCTGTCATGACGGTTATTTTTAACAACATATTCTTTTGAGAGAATGTTATGTTGGGAATTTTCTCCATCATATTGTGGGAATGGGGACATGCAACGGGGTCTTCAGCTGGCTCCCTGATTTGAGCCAAGTAGGAGTCGACGTATTGTAGTGCCTCACTCATAACATCTCGGGTGTCTTTAGAGAGACAAAGTAGCTCAAAAATTGACATGCTCGCAGCATATTGGCAAGTTGTGCAAATATGTAGAAGTTGTAAGGTTTGTCAAGTCTTGGTGGATAATTCTTCTTCAACGACTTGTTGAAGGGAGTATCATTTTATTTTAATTTGTACGTCATTGTAGGCCTTGACGGACCTGCTTCAGGCACTATTAGAGCAACAGGCGCCGGGATTGAGGGAGTAACATCCTTCTGAACTAGGTCATAGGTCCGTAAGTAGGACTTATCGGACCTAATTTTGCCGGATAGGACTTCGTTAACGGTCGTCGAAAGAACCATGTTACATGATCTGTTCTTCTTCACACCACAGATCTTCTTAGCTCTATTCTTCCTTTCCTTCATCTGCTTCATCTTAGAACTGGGGAAGTTGTCTCTTGTTCTATGTTTGGAAGAATGTCGGAATGAACCGACTTAATCTCACCACGTAGAGTGGTGAGTGTTACCAACCATTGTGCTTGGTTCTGGCCGATGGAAGATTGATGATCTCCAATATCGCCAAAGGAATCGAGATAATATCATCCTGGACTTTCAATGATAGGAAGTCACTAAACTGTAGTGACACCAAATTGGCAGTGACTGTCTTGTCGTCAGAGTGCAGATTGATAGCCTTAGAATATATCAGCTGCTGGTGCATCTCTACATAACAATCCTTTGTAGGATGATGCAAATATCGATAAAACAAGTAGTACCTAGGATCGCTAGTTTGATCCGCTTCTTCAAGCCTTCTGATATCGTGCCTTAGGCTTTGAATCTTTCAAAGGCTTTTACCTTGATAGGGAAGCACCTTTAGATACATTAACGGTAAAGGCCTCATTTCCTTTACCATTGCGATTGTTATTGTTATTTTAGGGATGCTTTTCCCTGTCATCAGGACCAGGATGTTACTTGCATTTTTCTCAATAATGTCAGCATTTGTGATAAATGTTGACCAAAGATCACCCTGTGCGGTGCCCATACAAAACTTTCCTGTTGGCAATAGATTATGTAGGATTGATAGGCAACTCTAGAGGAAAGGTGAATAGAGTGTATGTGTGTGCAGCAGAATATAGTTACTAATAAAAAAATTCTATTGAACAAAAGTAGTTACCAACTAGTAGATAATCCAGCAATAATTAAACAGTAAATAATTAAGGAAGAGCAAATGCAAACATCAAGATTTTAGACTAGTTTTCCTTTGAGAGGACTGGTCCAATCCTGAGAACTCATGCTCGGAGTTTAACTTCACTATTAGTAAAAATACAAGTTTTGATCCGAAGGGCTTGCGACTTCATATAGACAAGAGCCTTTGATCCGAAGAGCTCGACAACTTCAGACTTTCTACGAAATTAGCTTTGAAAAGCCAAGCTTGTACAACTCGAACACTTCTAATTGAAATCACACTGGCACTTAGAAGAATATGAGTTATCTTGTTATTTGATATAAAATGGAAGAAATAAAACTAGGTTTATATGAAACCCTTTCTTAGGTTTACAAATAATAAGTACTATTAATCCTATACGAGGATGTTAAGTACAAAATTTAATCTGGGTAAATATTGTTATAGGAGTCTGATCTGCAGTCGATCACTTTGTCCCTTGGACCACACGATGATGAAGAAGTGCTGTAGAAGAAGGAGATGCTTCAAAGATTGCAAGAGGGAGTGGATGCTCGATATCAAAATCGTCGATCACTACTCTCTGTCTGTGCTCTGGATTCTTCTCTCTCAAAATCAATTTTTGACCTTTTTCCCCGACCCCTGTCCGACCTTGGACCTCCATGAACGGAGTTCTCTATTTATAGGGTTTTAGTGACAGTAACCGTCCAATCGGCGTAGAAGCCGGACAGTGGAGAGTATGGCACTTTTTACGCAGCGGTTATAATAACTGCCACCCACGTATGAATGATCTTTTGAATCCGAGTGTGATGCGTATCCCATTATGAGGTAATGCGTATAACTGCTGCGAAGATCATGGCATGCAAGCCACGTAGGTAACTGCCCCTCGCGTAGAAAAGGTTGACGTAGAAGCCAATGACTGTCACCATGGCATAGAAGCCAAATAGTTGTTAGACTGGCGTAAAAGCCAGGTAGGCATAAAGGCCCAGTAGCTGTCAAACTAGCGTAAAAATTCAAGTAGCTATCAAACTGGCGTAGAAGCCAGGTAGGCGTAGAAGCCTGATGCTGCATGGATAGGTAGCTAGCGTAAAAGATAGCCGATCCTCCTTCCTTGACTGAGGTTTTGAACATAGTCTGAACCAAATAGCCTTATCACGCACCAATACAAATATGGCCTGAGTTGGCGTATTCCGAGGAGATAGCATACGGTGTGCTCCTATAGTTAAAAATAGCCAGGTCAGCGTATTTCAAGGAGATAGCGTACATCGTGCTCCTATAGCTGAAAATAGCCTGATGGCGTAATATACAGAGGTGATGATGTAGACATATTAGCCGTAATTATGGCTCACCCAGTTTTTGAAAATAGAGGCAAATCTCGTGCATTAAATGCAGAGATCTGCCCCCATCATGCGCATTAACTGCAGAGACGTGCCTCGAGCTCTGTACGAAGAACAGCTTTTGACGTGACAGTTCGTTTTGTCTTCTGCTGAGAGTAAAAGCTCATATCTGCCTGTATAAAACTAGGCAGCATATTCCCTCGAATGCATAAAAGTTCCTCGTATAAAATTAGGCAGTTCCCTTGTATAAAACTAGGCAGTTCATATATGCCTGTATAAATCTCGTGCATTAAATGTCACTAAACGACGGTCTGGGTCTCTGTGCCAAATTATTATTACAACCGTCGTCTGGATAGTCATGCAGTACTCTTTGTCAGGAGTCAGGTTCACTGCATGATCTGACAGGTTCATTCGAGGAATACGAAGAGTTCCTCGTACACCTTTCCGCTGCATTAAAAGCAGATGGGTTTTACGCCATAAAGGCGAGGTGGCAACCTTTTTATGCTGAAGCAGTCTTGACATAGTACATTACGCGGGTTGTTCTGGAGTTATATTTTATGCTGTACTAGCTTTAAAGCTCTGCTGTACGCCAATGGCTCTGAAGTCATGTCTTACGCCATACAGTGCTGAAAACTCTGCTTTAAGCGGATTTTATGCATACTGCATATAATTCTGTAGCGTATTTTTTATGCTTCTACACTTGGTTTTTTGAAGGTTTAAAGCTCTTATAGTGAAGAGAGAAGATGAGATGAATGGATGAATAGATGAGTGAGTTAGAATGGAAATCTCTTCTCTATTTATAAGTTTTTCTAAAATAGAACTCGCCAGAACTCGGATATCCAATGTTCAAAAATTTAAACGTTGGAGCCTTGAGAATAGGCCTAGCCAACAAAATCATGAATCAATTTTGATCAACCAAGTTCAGGCAAAGTTCGAGCAGAACTCGGTCCGAATTTATTTTTCCAAATTCTAGTAGGCTCCTGGTTAAGTTTGGGTTATTTTGGGTTATTTTTGAGTGGGTCTTTGGTCTTGTATAAGTTCGGGTTGGTTTTGGTATTGGTAGGCCTATTTGAGTGGACTTTAAATAGGTATTCAACTAGTGCCAAAGTGAGTTCTGACTTACATAATTTCTAGACTCAATAAAGATAAAATGCATAAGAAAATGTAAAACAATATAAACAACAAAAAATTAAAGAACAATCTTTAGCTGATGGCGCAGTCTGCTGTTGCAAGTATCGATTCAGAGTTTTAAGTAAATTATCGAAATTAGGTTGACTGAGATCAGATAGGTCAACAGATTATATCTACAAGTGTCCATAAGCGTAGACTCCTAGATACCAGGAGGTAGCTTCAAAGTCAGTTTGCTGAAACGCTCAACATACACATGCAAATTCCTTCTCCCTCTGAGCCGTGGAGATGAGGGTTGACATAGTCACAAGGAACAATCTCTCTATATCATCAAATGTTTTGAAGTAGTCATTTGGAAGACTTTAGAATTACTCAAAAGCTACATCAGTTAGTGCACATACAAATAACTTAATGAGCAATGCGTTATCCTTTGGTAGATGCATTGTTTGGGATTCAAAGTAATTTAAGAATTAATGGGGTAAATTTTTTCTATCAACAGGAATTAATGACTGTTGCTTGTACTTGGATGGACAAACAACGTTGTTCCACTTAGGAGGGTAAGAATTGATGGGGTAACTTTGGAGCTTCTCTCGGTTGTCCATAGAGTCCAAGTGGGCATTGAGAGCATGAATGGCTTCTTGTGTATCGTCTGTCTGTGGAAGAACATTCAATTGCAGAGTCACCTCTAGATTCCAGTGCACTACTGGCATAAAACCACTTCCAGTATTATGAGGATTAGGAGGAGGTGCAATAGAGTCCTGATTTTTTGTTGGACTCGGATTTGTTTGACTATGTACCGGTTGTTGCGGTGGAACCAGGGCTGCTTTAATTTCCAGCATTGACTATTGCATTGTGTATATTTAGGTGCTCATGTCTTGCACCATAGTTTCTAGAACATCGAGGCATTGGCAGTCACTATTGTCTTCCTGATTGCTGTTATCAGTCTTGTATACAAGTATACAAGTTGACTAATGGATGGGACAATATAGTTAGAGCCTACAATGTCGTCTTTTGGTTATTGAGGTGTACTGTCCTTAGGAAAGCTCGTTATCATTACATTATCCTTAGAGTCAGAGAAATTACCACCCCCCAGCTTGTGACACAGATGTAGTTATTGTAGTTTGTAGAGGGTTACTTTTCCACAGTACATCATCTTGAAGTACAGGTCTTTCAACCTCCTCCTAAGTTCCTTGAGATTCACTATCTTTATGGAATATTGGATTAATATAAAACAGAGTAGGACTGCTACCCCTGCCTGTGATGCTGCACTAACTGCATTAGTTTATGGTTCATCATGTTCGGGTGCTAGAGGAAGACTACCCCCGCCTACGGGCTAGATCCTTCAAATAAAGTTTTTGTCCTCAAACGAGTATGCTGAAACACCCCTTCAGTGAAGATAACCCTTTGACGGTCCAAGGGCATCCTTAATATTGGAGCGGGTATTCTCGGCTGGTTTCTTGGTACACTGACTGGAGCACGTGGATTAGAGGGACCCGCCTTTGGATTCTTCTTCTTTTGACTGGATTTCTCAAAAGGAGACCTCCAGGATATATAGAACAGGGCGAAGGGAAACTCTTCTTCATCGTCATCGCTTTGTATTTGTTCTCCAAAATGCTATTGGGTTGGGGCAACATGATGCAATCACTAGAACACGGACTGTCTAGCTAGAGTTTATGCAACCTTGGCACAACAACAATTGATGATTATACCAGCATAGTGATGCCCTGGAGGAGGCACCTCATGCATAGTAGTAGTTTTTCTCGCCTTACATTTGTGACATAACACGTCATGAAAGTCAGTTGAGGAATTATTTTCCTTCTAACCCATTTCATGCGCACAGACATAGTTTGCACATGGGTTTGAGCGTAAGGTTGGTACTTTCATACCTATTTCATGCACATGGCCAAGCCTGACGCATAGTTTTATTGTTGATACACCACGACTAGCAAATGGAGGATGAGCGCATAGAG
Organism: Iris macrosiphon; assembly: GCA_036927795.1. Classification (NCBI taxonomy): domain Eukaryota; kingdom Viridiplantae; phylum Streptophyta; class Magnoliopsida; order Asparagales; family Iridaceae; genus Iris; species Iris macrosiphon. The sequence goes on from JAYESA010000143.1 coordinate 20,192, forward strand.
CGTTTAGTCTGTACATTTTGACATCGAATGCGCGCATGAGTTTGAATAGTGTATGATCTTCTTTAGCAGCAGCTCGAGCGTGCAATTTCTATGGAAGAGAAGCAAATGAAATGATTTCCTAAAAATTCTTGTAGAATCAAGAATAAAGTTTTCCAAGTCTCTTTCCAAACGGGAAAATTGCTTATCACATAAAGCTGAGAGCAAGCATTGCTTCCGTACGCACCTTGATCAGGACTATTTTTCCTAGTTCTTTCTACTGTCATACTATTAAAAGTAAAAGAGTACCAAAGGCTTTTCTTTAGACTTTCTTTGGGAAAAGGAATAGAGATCCCTTTCTTTCACATTTTAGCTTGTTCACTAGCCAATTCTTACCGAGTTGGCACCACTATAGTCGTAGGCCGAGCTGAAAAAAGCTTTTGTGAATACACTAGCATCATACTTGAATATTGTCTTTTGGGGAATTTGATTAGTGACTTTACTGCAATCGGGATGCTGCACAAGTCAGGATCGCAAATTCCTTGTGAATTGAATAAAATAGTAATAAAAACTTATTGTGTCATGTAACTTCATTCAAAAATAAAATTCTATGTAATTATCTCGTAACTGTAGCAAGGGTAACCGGTGTAAAAGTAAGCGTTGCTAGTCTTTTGCCCCGAAAAAAGGAAATGGAATGATAAAAAATGGATGAAAATAATAAAAGATTTTTATTTTTTATTTTTTATAATATGGCAGGGGAAAATGGATGGCCTTTACAGCAAACCGAACTTGAATGGAAAACGCATCGTGCCACACGCGCAATCTCGACAGCCTCATAACTTACACAACATAAATTCCAGTTGAATCATATGCTCGGGGGGGGGGGGGGTGGTGGGCACAGGGCATAGATTTCTTCCTCTAGGGCTATCGTTGGTTTAGATATCCTTGACTTAGTGTGTTGCGGTGGATAGTACAGAGAATCTAATTTATTGCCTACTCGAGAACCTAGGCACATTGAACTTGATTGGTTAGTAATTCTGTTAAAGACAGAAATCCTCTTTGTTGGCCCATCTAGTCATGGTCAACCTGATTTCGATAATTAACTAAAATATGATTCGATATGGTACAACTGAAGACTTTACAAGAAGGACGTCTCTGCTACTACGTCACTGCTACAACTTCACAAGGAACAACTTCCCAAGAAGAATGCTACATTGCGTCTGGTTCTTTTATATTTTTTTATGTAATTTTATATTTTATTTTGAGTCTAGGATTACTATAAATTGAGTCACATTTGGCAATTAGATTCACTCAAGTCCACTTAAAATAGCCTACCTATTCCCAGATCAAACCCAACACTCAAGTCAGGCCTAAACCATACAATAAACCAAGTAAAATCAGCCTGAACCCAAACTAGAATCATTTTGGAAATTGAATGACCGAACTCGAACCGAGTTCTTCCCGAACTCTGCCTGAAATCGATAAATCCAAAACAAAAACCCTTGTCAGCCACCTCTTCCTGAAAACCAGGCTCTAACATTTGAATTTTTGAACGCTTGAGGACCAAAATATGCCCGAACTCGATCTCAGAAAACCCTATAAATAGAGATGAGCTATAAACCTTCATGAGATATAAACCTTCCCATCCCCAAGATAACTCTTCCAGTCTTTTAGTGCCAAGTACGATCTAGATTAGAAGTCTACTTGAGTTGTAAGAAGCTTGGAAATTCAAGTTTGCTTTTGCAAGTCTGAAGTCTGCGTGCTTTCGGATCAAAGCATGTGGTTCTAAGAAGTTGGCAAGCGCTTTGGATTAAAGTTTGTGTGTACGCTATTTGTGATAATAGTGGATTAACTCCTAAGAAGAGTTATCAGGACTAGCTTAATCCTCCATGAGGGAAACTACTATACATCACAATATTTGTATTTGTGATTTCTTTCATATATACTTGTTATTGCTGTTATAATTTTAGTTGGTAATTAACCTTACTATCTTTTGGGTAATTATTTTGCAACACCCTATTCACCTCCCCCCCCTTTTCTAGAGTTGCCTTTAATTGGTATCAGAGCTAAGTTCTCTTGAATAGGACTAACATCCTTAAGTAGATCTATGGCAACCATCAAACCCATTTACACCAATACTAGTGAAGGTCAATCTCTAGATAGGCCACCGCTATTTGATGGTACCAACTATATATTTTGGAAAGTACATATGAATATTTTTCAAAAATCACTATATTTTGATTTATGGTTTGGTGATATTAATGGATACAAGAAGCCTACTATCACTAACACTCTTACTTCCATTGTAGTTGACAAGCCATATGATAACTATACTGAAGAAGAAAAGAAGTTTGCTAGCCTTGATTCTAGGTCAATGAATGCTCTATACTATGCTTTAGACATAAATGAATTCAATCATATTTCTGCTTGCACAATATCTCATGAGATCTGGAAACACCTTGAAGTTACCTATGAAGACAAGTATGAAAGAGAGGTGAGCAATTTTGAATAAGAAGAAAAAAATTCTTAAAATGCAAATACAAGAATATGGCACAAGAGCGAAGCTAGCGAATCAGAGAAAAAGAAAATCTTCGTAACGCTGCAAATGTATGCCTAATGGCACTTGCAGATCAGGTAAGTACAAACCCCTCTATGAAGATTTTACTTTTGATGAACTATATGATGCTTTTAGTGATTTATTAGAAGATCATATAAAGGTAAGAAATAAGTATAAATAAATTAGAAAAGAATATCAAGACCTATAGGCTGAGTATAAGAAATAATCACTTTTATTGAGTGACATTAGAGAGACACTCTCCACGAGTGACATACAAGAAATATCTTCATTGAAGTTGAGTTTGCATGATGCTCAAGATTGTATTGAGAAAAAAACTCAAGAATATGCAAAACTCAATGAAGATTATGAGATAGAGGAAAAGAAGAAGAATATTGATGCACTTAGAATTGAAGTTCTTACTATTAAATATGATAAGATATATGCCACCTCTAGAAAGTTAGAGATTAGATTAGGAAAATAGGTAATACAACCTACAACTCTGTCCAACACAAGACACGTGGCTAAACACAAGGTTACACATAAGAAGATACCAGCAAGAAAAATAAATACTTCTCACAATCACATATTCTATTACAAGATTCCACGCAAGACACAATATCCTGCTTCACATACTCATGTCTATACTGTTACACCAAGCACTAACACTTTTGCTATATGTCACTATTATGGTAAAAAAGGATACATCTCACGAAAGTGCAAGGTTAGTAGATATGAATGTATATGTATGGGTTCCAAAAACTAATATATCAGGACCCTCAAAGAATAGGTACCAAAGGTTACATCTTCAACTTGTGTTGTAAATGGACTAACTCTCAATTACTAGAAACAAGTAGATTCTCGTTAGTGGTTGCTCACGACATATGACTGGTGATGCTACCATATTCGTAATGCTATCGATAAAGAAAGAAGGATATGTCTCCTTCGGTAATAATCTTAAAGGTTATATCATAGGTAATGGTAATATTGGTATTACTCATTTTTCTGTAATAAAAGATATATGTTTAATAACAAAATAAAACATAACATACTCAGCATCAGCCACCTAGTTGACCATGGTTATGGTATTAATTTTGTAAAAGACAAATATTTTATATATGATAGACCAACTGGTAAGAATACATATGAAGGAATTATGGAAGATAACATATATATTCTCTATCTTTCGGAGGATACTAACAATGTAGGTAGATGTATTTATGCTAACAAAGATAAAATTTGGCTATGACATATGCGTCTAGGACACACGAACATGGACACAATTGCAAGACTATCTACAAAAAAACTGGTAAGCAGTTTACCGAAAATCTCTTTTAAGAAGGATATGGTCTATGTTGATTATGAAAAGAACAAAGCAACCATATCTTCCTTTAAATCAATAAACTTGCAAGTACCTCTAGACCACTTCAACTATTATACAAGGATTTATTTGGACCTAGCAGAGTCGACAGTCATGGCGGTAAGCTTAATACTTTTGTAATTATTGATTAATTTTCTACAACTGAGGTATTTTCTGAATTTATGGCATTTTGCAAAAAGGTTCAAAATGAAAAGGCTTTATGATTACTCGAAATCGAAGTAATCATGGAGGCAAATTCGAAAATGCTGATTTCAAAAAAATTTGATTCAAGTAGTTTTATGCATAAATTTTCTTATCCTAGAACTCCTCAATAGAATGGTGTTGTAAAGCGGAAGAATATAACTCTTGGCGACATGTCTAGAGTCATGTGGAATTAATTCAATCTTCCAAAATAATTTTGGGCTGAGGCTGTAAATACAGCATGCCATATTTTTAATTGGTTTCTAATTAGATCTATATCGAAGAAGACTCCTTACGAGCTTTGGTTTGGTAGAACTCCTACAATTAGTTATTCCAATATTTTTGGTTGAAGATATTTTATTTTAAACACCAAGGATAACTTGGGAAATTTTGATTCCAAAGATGATGAAGGTATTTTTCTTGGTTATGCTGCAAAGAGTAAAGGCTTTAGAATTTTCAATAAGCATTCTTTGACTGTTGAAGAATCGATTAACGTTACTTTTGATGAGCTTAAAAGTCAAGTACAAAGTGATAGTGATGATGAAGATGTTGGAACAACATCCAATAAAATCCCTGAAGATACTGCAACTTGTACAAGATATCTGGAGAGTTTGCCAAAGAAGATGTGATTCACGGCCAATCATCTATAAGACTTGGTCATATGTGATGTATCAAAGGGAGTAAGAACTCATTCTACAATAAATATATTGTTGTAAATGTAGCTTTCATTTCATAAATAGAACCTAAGAATGTTGTAGAAACTTTCACTGATGAATTTTGGATTTCGCTATGCAAGAGGAATTGAACCAATTCAAGAGAAATTAAGTTTGGGAACTTGTTCCAAGACCTAATAATTACTCTATAATTGGCATAAAGTGGGTGTTCTGAAATAAACTATGTGAGGATGGACAAGTCATACATAACAAAGTACGTCTCATAGCTCAAGACTGTAATCTATGCTATAAGAACATTCCCATATATTGCGACAATACCAGCACTTTTAATCTCACAAAGAATCATAAATATAACTCACGAACTAAACACATAGAAATTCGATACCACTTTTTAAGAGATCATCAGTTACACGGTGACATATTTTTAGAAATTGTTGACACTGAACATCAACTGGCAGACATCTATAGTAAACCCCTAGTTAAAGATTGTTTCAACTTTATTCTTCAAAAATTAGGGATATTGGATTCCAATGCTATATAATTTGCCTATATTCCTTATTAATCTAAGTTCTCTAATATAGAAATTATTTTGGGTACACGTCGTAAGAGCTTTCCTTTTTTTAAAGAGGTATAAATAACCTTAAGCGATACGGTATAAGTATCTTCGGACCACTGCTAGCTAGGATCCAATCCCTACAGATAACCCAAGATGATTAATACTTTATAGAATAAAGATTGGTTAATTTATATTTTGTAATTATTTCCAGCGAATCCAAGCTATGTTCTCAGACTTAAAAAGTTAGAACTACACCTCCATATATTAAGAATGGGTATTCCATACAAAACTTCTTGTTAAAATCATGGTTCATAGGAACTGAATTCAGGCAGAGTCCGAACCGAACCCGGCTGCCTAAGTTCCAAGATTTAAGTTGTGTGGAGCCCACTCTTTTTTTGTGTCTATATATATCAAAACCCTATCATTTTTGGCCAAAACCGAATAGAAACCCCCTCTACCCATCTTCAACCTCTAGAAACCCTTGTCCTCTAAAACTCTAACTCTTGGATCTTCCTCCTCAAGCTACTTAAGTTTTCATACTGCAGATCAGAGTCTATTTTTTGGTTCTCTTCCATTTACCACTATCTTTTTAAGGTATAATCTTCTCTTTCTTCCAAGTTTTCAATGGCACCTAAGTTGTTTACGAAGAAAAGAAAAGTTGGTGAATACTCTTCATCCAATCCTCCTCAAGAGAAGACTTCACATTCCCAGTTTAGTCGATCCATGTCCGATGAGGGTAATTTCGATAGGTTTTTATTTACAGCCCTAGAAAATTTTATGGAATGGTTCAACGAATTTTGTGAGAGGAATGTCTGTCCAGGAAGCCCCCTGAACTTTACTGTCTTTTATAGTTGTCTATCCCACATTAGGAATCTTGGACTTGACGAACATGTTGTTACAAGTTATTATATTTATCATGCTATCTACATATTTTACTATAACTTATCTATTGGACACGTTACTATACGATCACGAGTAGGTGGTATTGATATTTAGTTTGATGATGATAATTTGGGGAGATACTTAATGTTCCTAACGATGGTGAACACCTAGTTGACATCACCAAATTTTAGTTTCAAACTGACATATATCTTGACTCGTTTAAAAACTCGATGTGTAAACTCCATCTTCGTCCTCCTGGATGCCTTCGTCCTAAATATCTTAATAACTGGTTTTATGAGCTGCATCATATGGTCTTTTCTGTGATTAATTATTCCAAAATTTACTTCAACAAATAAAATTACTATGTTAGAGATGACGGGACTTTATCTTTTTTGTACTTTACTATCCCATTCAGTCTTCCAAAGACTATCATCAATGCCATTGTTCAATGTCGCAAGAAAGGGCATAACCTACTATACGCCATATACTTGCCCATCATTTTTTAGCACTTTAATATTCCAATGGATGACTGTCCCTTCCTTATTGAGCCAACACATCTTAGCAAAGCCCGTAGGACTGAGCCTAACTTTCATTCTCCTCCTCCTCCTCCTTCTCCTCCTCCTCATCCTCCTTCTGATGGCGACTCATCCTCTTCTAGTTTCCATGGTTATCCTGATGTACCCCATGCCCCTCCTTCTCTAGTTGCTCCTCCATCTGCCCTAGACTCCATCCAAAACATGCTTCGTGATCGTTTCCTAACTGAAGATGATCATTACCGTGCATTGGACTACCGTACTACTCTTCATGCCCATGTTATATCCAATACCTTGGTGGACATTCAGTATAATTTTGCACAACACCCAGCCAGACCCTTTCCGAGGGCTCATGATCCATCTCAATCTGGATATCGCATTGAAGATACCTATGTTCAGCGATACTTATCCCAATCGATCGGCTGATGACCCGGTGACTATTGGCGATTAGTAGTTGATGCAGTGCATCTGATGCTTAGACTTTAGTAGAGATGGATCTTGATGATTTTTTAGTTTAGTTCATTATGTTTTAGTTTTTATTATATTTTTGGTTTGGACTATGTCATGCACGACTTTGCTTTTCATTATTATTAGTTGTGACAAACTATGTTTTTATCATCTAGTTGTGTTTAGATTCTACTTAGTTTACAATGATATCAAATGCTTATTTAGTTCTATATTTTTTATGTTGGACTATGATATTATGTTACTTCACTTTTTTTGTTTTATTGTTTGCTTTATTACGGGGGAATCACCCATTTCGATGAAATAACATAGGTGGGGAAAGTTCCAACAATATTCAGAAAGTTCTAATTAATTTGTGTTGCTTATTTTTTGGATTTCTCTTATTGTGGGGGAGCTATCTCTAAGTTACTATTGCTCATACCAACCAGAGTAATATTGATGTATCAGTCACAGTTTGTCAATTATCAAAATGATAAAGATTGTTGGCCATCTGGTCATGGTCAACCTGATTTCGAGAATTAACTAGAATATGATTCGTTATGCTACAACTGAAGACTGTACAAGAAGGATATCACTGCTACTATGTTACTGTTACAACTTCACAAGGAATAACTTCACAAGAAGAATGCTACATTACATCTGGTTCTTTTATATATTGTTATATAATTTTATATTTTATTTTGAGTCTAGGACAACTGTAAATCGAGTCGTATTTGGCAATTAGATGCACTCAAGTCCACTTAAAATAGCCTACCCAAACCCAATACTCAAGTCAGGCCTAAACCCTATATCAAACCAAGTCAAATCAGCATGAACCCAAACCAGAATCATTTTGGAAATTGGTTGGCCGAACTCGGACCAAGTTCTGTCGAACTCTGGCCGAACTCGATCAGTCCAAAACAGAAACCCTAGTCAGCCTCCTCTTCCTAAAGACCAGGCTCTAACATTCAGATTTTTGAATATTTGAGGACCGAACTCTGCCCGAACTCGGAGTTACAAAATCATATAAATAGAGATAATTTTTTACCATTTTAACTCACTCATTCACTTTTTTATACTCTCTACTTCCTGATCTATAAAACTTCACATCCCCAAGACAAATGTCCCAATGTCTAGTGTCAAATACGATCTCGGTTAGAAGTCTGTTCGAGTTGTAAGAAGCTTAGAAATTCAAGTTTGCTTTTACAAGTCTGAAGTCGATGTGCTCTTCGGATCAAAGCCCGTGGTTGTAAGAAGTCAGCAAGCGCTTCGGATCAAAGCTTGTGTGTACGCTATTTGTGATAATAGTGGATTAACTCTGAGTAAGAGTTCTCAGGACTGGAATAGATTTCCACGAGTGAAACGAGTATACATCGCGGAGTTGGCGTTGTCATTCTTGAACTCTATTTACTTTTCATATATACTTGCTATTGTTGTTATAGTTTTAGTTGGTAATTAGCCTTACTATTTTTGCGTAATTATTTTGCTACACTCTTTTCACCCCCCTCTAGAGTTGCCTTCACTTTTCTGAGAATTGGGTCCGACTTCAAGGTGCACATGGGACGCCCTACTTATAGTGGAGCCTTGCCCTTGTTACGTATACTATAGGAATCAATACTTTTCTTTCTATTTTCTTATGTGCACTACGTTGAGTGTTCATGGGTTGAGAAGAGGACTTAACACTCAAGTCCTTGGTATCGTAGTGCTTTCCTCTGCCAAGACCTGAGTGCTGAGTAATCTTCTTATTTGTCCGCATAAAATGCGGTTATTGAGTGGTCACATAGACCAGAAGTGCTTTGCCAATAGCATTAGAGCTTCTGCTAAGCTCCTGTGCCCACTCAAGTTTTTGTTATGGAGTGCGCTCATGCTACTTGGGCGCATACTCTTTTCTTTGGCTATGCACAGCGAGAGGAGCATATGCGGGCTGCACATGGATCACCTCTACGGCTGACATCACCTTTGTCGACTGCATATCCTCTATGATACTAGCAGGATATATCGTACGGGACTTTGGGAGCCAAGTCTTGTAAGACTTCTTTGACTTAGAAGTCCGCGGTGAGGGAGTTGTGCTATCCCCCGAGAGTATTGCCTCGAAAGCTTGTTGGTCGAATTGAACGACCAATATTTTCTTAGTTGAACCAATCTTTGCAACGTCGTATTGTGCCATAACTTTCCCATCGGTAGAGAAGGTAGTACCCAGCAGAGTCATCATTTTATAGACATTACAAAAAAAAAATTACTACTTTATTGCAAATACAAAACAAGTACAAATAATTTTTTTACTAAAAATCTAGGTACTAAAGATAGATCTGGGGAGTGTATCGATGGAGATTAAGTCAGGAATGACTTCTTTACACCGTTGATGATCTTAGGGCAAAGATTAAAAAATTTACTAACTCTCAGCTCACTGGCAAGAAGGACAGCAAATAGGCTCAAAAATGAACAAACTTTTGATGGATTGGGAAGCACATGTCCCTTCTATTTATATACATTCATATTGTAATGACTGTTCGCACAGAAGACTAGAAAAAGCTACTTTTTCAGCCATGTGCATAAGCTCCTACGCTGCTGCATAGCATTATGTAATAACTGCAACACATAAAATAGATTTGAACATATGTGCATAATCCGATTGAGTTGACACATATCATAAGTGATAATGATTAAAAATCCATATTTAATATGTCTGCTGTTATTTGTAACGTATGCGCCATCAATGCATAAACGAAACATATACGCATTAATGCACAAGATCTCCTCAAATTCGTAATCGTTCGACCGCATTGTTACTGTTCTGCCACATTAGATGAAGAGAGAGATAGCTAAAAAGATTTGTATGTGCTTTTTTTATCAGGAGCATAGTTGGTTGTCGCATGAAGCGGTTTGCCGTATAGGAGTTTGCCGTATAGTATAGACATGATACTGCACTGTTGTATATGAACAAAATGTAATGATGCTCTGATGTAAGCGATGATGTTTTTGGTCTGCATGCATTAGGGAGAGGACACTACTTTTAATATTGTGTCAAACCGACTTATGTGGCTTGGACGTATGCGTCTAGGTCTTTGTTGCATAACTAAGTTTGTTTTCTTTGTTGCATGCTTCCAAGGTTCACTGCCTCTCTCGCATAGAATTTCGTATATTTTCCAAAGAATCACTATCTTTGGCGCATAGTAATTAGTGCATAGCTCATGGATTTCTTCATAAAATACTAAAGTTTACTTTCTTTGTCCTTCACGGTGCATAGATATTGACGCATAGTTCTGATTTCCCTAACGCATAGTAGTAATGCGCATGGATCATGATTCTACATAGACGTATTCAAGTTGGACAAGAAGGAAGAGACTTTATAAAGTTCATTGAGTTTATTTGTTTGAGTTTTATGGCACGGCTATGGATTGGAAGCATGTAGAAGTGTAATGACCTAAAATTATGTTAGGGTATTTTTCTCAATTCTATTTGGTTGCTAATAATTTAGTTATATTAAATTTATTGGTTAGTTTAGAATTAATTATATATCATCTAGTCATGGATAGAATATTCTCTCTTAACTAATTAGATTCTCTACTAACCAATTGATTCCTTTTCCATTAGATATAGAATTTAAATTAGAGAGTTTGGAGTAGCAAACTTGTGATTTTTATCAACTTCCATACCAAACCTAGCTGGTCCCTTCCTCAAGTTATTCATTTCATTTTTCCCACAAAAAATTCTTATTGCTCAAGCTTTCTTCTCCACCAAATTCCAAATCTTAATTTCCATTTCCAACCACCCAAATCAACCCAATTCACCCCCATTCCTCTTCCAATGGAGACCTAGAGTCTTGGAGCACAAGAGTAGCTTGGAGAGAAGCTCAAGCTAGGAGGATCGTGTCCAATTGATAGATCTTCATTGGGAACTCACTTTCATTAGGTAATTTCTTATTTTCCCCCAATTTCCATAGTAGAAACCTAAATTGAATCCATAGGAACCCACTAATAGTTAGATCTAACCCTCTATATGGTGAATTAGGTGGTAGAGAGCAAATTTCTAGTAGATCTATGTATTTTTTGGTCAATTTGGTGGAATTACGAATTTATGTCCACTAAGTGTTTGATACATGTTCTCAATGGGAATTTTGTGTCCAATTTGAGATGTGCTTATGTCCATATGTCCTAATTTGGATACCTAATATTTGTGTCATGATAAATCATGATACGCATGGCAAAATTTGGTAATTTTTGTATATAGGTGTTCCTAGGTGTAAATTATATACAAATATAGTTAGATATAGATATCTTTATATATATATATATATATATATATATATATATATATATATATATATATATATATATATATATATAATTTGGTAGAGTATATGGTGCTTCTAATTGGTAGTTGAGTATCATGGATTGGAGTGTATCATAGAATTGGTGTTAATGTATCATGGGATACTTTGTATCGTATGTAAATGTGGTGTTGTATCATACATTAGATATATGTGCTAATGAGTATATATATATATATATATATATATATATATATATATATATATATATATATATATATATATATATATATATATATATATATATATGGGGGGGGGTATGTAGTATTGTGGGGTGCACATGAGAGTGTGGCGTATGTGTGTTTATGAGTGGAAAGAGTGTGGATGTGTAATATTTAGGAAGGGGGTGTACAACAAATGGGGGGTGGACATCCTAGAAGTGTCTCTGCACTACTCGGGCAAGCAGTAACAACTACACTTGTTGTTATGGCACCAGAGAGAAACAACAACATGAGCAAGAGAAACAACAGCAATAGGGGGGTTTCTGTAGGAAATAGCAGCTGTAACAGCTAGTGCTGCATACTGCAATGCACTGGGCAGAGAAGCATGCAGCTGCTTCTTTCACAGCAGAATTCTGGAACCTGCAATAGCACTAGTAATTCAAGAAGATTGGGGGGTTCTATTGCAGCATCATAGCAGTACTCGAGCAGCAACAGCTTGTGCAGTAAGTACTGTATTAGTGTTCTACAGTTGCAGTACCCAGTGATGATGTGTTACTTGTGTATGTGTGTGTGTGTGTACATATCTGAGATGGACAACGTATTATGCTGGAATATCAGTAGTTGGGAGTGCTTAGGTGTTTTAGTGTGTAGATCAGTGAAGCATGAGGGTGATTAGGTATTAAGATCATAGGTATCAGGGAGTCTCTAAGTGAATTGGAGCATCAAAGGGTATGAGTGTCATGAGTGAGAGTTAATGCCTAGGTATGAGTATCAAGATTACAAGATACCAATGTGTATCTTAGTATTATGTGGAAATCAATGTGATACTAGAATATTGGTTAGGTTGGTATCAAAAATACCAAGTGTCAAGTAAGTGAGTACCTATGGATTAGTGAAACATAAGTTTATGTGTGGACTAGGTATTAGAATGAGATACTTGGGTATTTGGGTAAGTGTCAAGGTTAAGGTAATGAGTTAGGATACTAGTGTTAAGGTATTAGTAATATACCTCTGTGCGTGTGTGTGTGTGTGTGTGTGTGTGTGTGTGTGTGTGTATTTGGTATGACTAGAGATAACTTAGAAATAACTTGGAACTAGTTTAGATAACTATATAAATAAACCAAGTAAGAATAATGAACCTAAATAGATAACTACCTAGTATAAACCCAAATTGACCTAGAATTAACCAAGAAACCTAATAACCAAGTAGTTAAGGTTGTTATTGCTTTCAAATCAACTATTGACATTGTAGTTACTGTAAAACCCCTAATTTTATTTTTTAATTTTAGTATTTTTATTGTTAGATTTCTTTTGATTATTTTTTTAATTGGTTAATTAGAAAGTAAATTCATTTATTTATTTACTTTTATAAATATATAGTTATTAGTATCATTGAATATTTAGTTTTAGAATTTGTTTTCTATTGATTAATCTTTTTTATAAATATTTTAAATACAATTAGCTACATTTACTTATATATGTCATACTATGACATTTTTATTTATTCTAGAATTTTTCTAAAAAAAATTCTTACTTGCCACAATTTATAGTATATTTCAAACTAATATGCTCATATATTTTTCTAAATTTTTTATTAATCTTAGGATTTGTATGATCATATATATATATATATATATATATATATATATATATATATATATTAGAAAAATAAAGAAAAAGATGAAAAAGATAAAGAAAAGAAAAAAATCGTAATCTAAATCATATCCTTAACCCTTAAACTGATTCCCAACCCTAATCCTATTCCTAATCAATACACCTACAGACTACCCGAACCCCCAACAGGTTGCGCGGACCGACCCTCTCCCTATACATCTATATATATATACCTATCTATCTATCAATCCTCCCAAACCCTAATATTGATCCGTACACAAACCTCGACCTCCGACGAACCTCACCCAACATCATCCTGCCGTCCACGAGTGCCATCACTGCCGGAGCAGCGCCGGCCGATTGCCCACTCACTTTACCCGCAAACAGTAGCCTCCTCCGAACCTCCTACTTTTAGGTACGATTTCTCCACCCTCGTTGCTCCATTTTATGAACGGTTTCTTCGTACACGCTCATAACATAACCCTCTAGGAATCCCTTCAAGTATAATGATTTCAAGTGCCCTAGATTGATCGAAAAGTTGATCAAAAGTTGGACGAAAAACTGTTCGAAACGGTTTAAAAATTCAGTCCAAGTACCCATGTTCAAGCCCAGTTATCTACCAACTCGTTTAATATTTTTAAAAATGTTTAAAGGGACTTATTGACAATATAAACAAGATTATTTTTTTCTTTTATTTTTAATTAGTTTGCCTTATTTATCAAATTATTATGTTTCCAAAACGAGCAAAAACCATATTTTTAGAAACTAAAATTTTGCGATACGGAGTGTGCCCCGTCAAATGGGACTACCTCGTCGAGAACCAATTACACCGAAAGGCGCGTATGGTATATCCTGACATGTGGGCTTTCGCGAAAGTTGATTTGGGCGTGTGTGCACACCAAAATCAATATGTATCAGTCGAAAGTCTTTCGTACCGGTGTTTTACAAATTACCTCACTAGTTGATGTACTCTCGTCATATCGCAATTGTAAACCCCCTCGACCAATTTAGGATTTATTTTGTTTAAATTAGAGACTAGGATTAATTTGGATACAATTAGAATTAATATGCCACAATTATGTGACTTAATACACCTTACCGTTGCTTCAATGTTTGGAGCACCACGCTAGTAGGTACCTCCAAACTAATTAAACTCTCATCTCCTAGACTTGCCAGACTACCCATCTGACCCTTGTGTAACCTTTAGATACTCAATATTGTGCTTCATTTGAGCTGTGCAATATTCGTTAAAAACGTCTATGTATTATTTCAATAAATTCGATTTCCCTTAATTGTCCATTCCTACTTGAATTTGAGGCACAACCACAACCCAATTCCCTATAACCCAAATTAGGGTATTAGCCTACGCCGAGCTAGCTACTCCCATGACTCTTGTGTTCCACCCAAATTTAGTTCCATGTGTCTTCAATTCATTAAAGAACGTCGTGCATATTGTTTTAATTAAATTAAATTAAATTAGAAGCAATTTTACCAAAACAGGACCCAACCAAGCCACGTACTCCCTTTCGTGTGGACCAGCCCCCACCTCGATGAGACCTGACCGGCCCAAACCTCGAGGCCAGCCCATAAACTACATCACCCATATAAATACATTTCTTTTACTTGAAACCCTAAAATCCCTATCACCAACCACCTTCAAAAGAAACCCTAGCCGACCCCTCATCCAACCCGAGCTTCCCCTTTCCTACTTCCGACCAGTCAACACCTCAGGCCGCCACCCCAGCCACCGGCTCACCCTCTCGACGCCGGAACACCACCCCAGCCGCCGGCACAGCACCTCCATCCACCATCGCCACTATCTCCTTCACTATCACCAAACCTTCCATTAAACCCGAGCCCTTAGCCGACTGTCCCGGCCCCCGGTCACCGCCTCCAGCACCCCTGACCACCCCTGTCAGGAGGAGCACCACCTCCCACGTGACCTGACAGCCACCCCGCACCGCCCTCAGCCCGCATCGCCGCTGCCAAGACTGCTGCTGCCGCTGCTGCACCTACTGCAGTTGTTGCCGCTGCCGTTGCTGCCTTGCTCGCCGGCCGACGCCGGAACGCCACCCCTCGCCGGAGGACGGCCAGATTTTAAGCACAGACCCCCATGATCTGTCTCGATTAGGTAAACCTCATGTTGCCTTCTTCTCCATGGTATTGTGTATAGTTGTATCGTCGTGTCATCGAGTTTGTGTCGCGTATCGTTATATTGACACAAACAAATTAAATTGAAACCCTATATGTGTGTATATATGTTAATTAGATTAAACAGTAATTAATAGATGATAATTATCCCAACCATATGACTGGTATAAGGAACTTGTACTTCACCTAAAAGCTTAGACATAGACCTAGTACACTTAACATGGAAACTAATGACGTGTAATTTAATAAGATGTAATATAGTATCGTAAAACCATAACTTGGTAATTTATTGTCGTGAGGTACACGGTGACTGAGGACAGGGCACGCGTGCACCTGCGTGCACCTTAGCTACATGTACACGCGCCGCTGTAGTCGACCAGCCGTTATCTTGCGCCAGTATCTAAGAGCAACGTAGTGTCTGTATGTATTGCTTTAGTGTCTGATACTGGAGTGCTATATTATATTGTGTGTTTAGGGTCACTGGACCAGCCAGGAGATACTGCAGGAGTAGGCTATTGGCATTCACAGCTTGAGGACCCAGGCTAGATACCTTGCCATATTTACTATCTAATTTAAATTATGCACATGTTGTATGATTCTTATTGCTTTATTTCATATGACTGTGCGCGTCCGAGATTGACTCAGGTGCAGTCGACGGATGCGTCGATGAGTAGTGTACTTGACCTAGTTGCTAGCAGACTCACCCTTGGAGGATACTCTGGTATTTTCTGAGGCCTGACACTCTTACACGTATCACTTTGATAATTTTATATTGGGATGCAGGTTCGCATACTCGACTAGCTATCGGTGCATGTGATATGTATCACTGTTAGTACCTAACTCAGGATTATTTTATTTGTAGAGACTTGACATATAGATACGTGGTGTGCACGTCGAGTATTCGACTTGTGTATCTATATTGGGCAGAGAGGACAATTAGTAGGCGTATGGGATACACACATTAAAATCCGTAGTATCCAGAGGAGCCCCGGAACCAATGACTCCTTTTATACAGATTCCACGTTCTTCGGAGCGATATAGACATTATATACTATGTAGATTCTATGTTATTCGGAGAGATATGGACGTTATATATACTATGCAGCTTCCACGTTCTTCAGAGTGGTATAGACGTATGCCTACACCTACCCATACGTATCAAGGTTTCCCTCATATTGCATTCACTTAGATGGTTAGCACACCCTTTATTGTATTTATTTTATTTAGTATTTATATATGGCATGCTTCTATGTATCTTGTTATTTTCCTCTGAGGACCTGGTACCTTTCCAGATTTGGACGAGGCATATTATCCCACAGTGTATGGCCCAGGACATGAGACTAGGTACACTACAACTGAGGAGCTAGAGGTGCTACCGTTAGAGTTTTCATGATCAGTTGGTAGGCATTCTGCCTAGGATTGGGAGCATCATTATCTAGTCAGCCGATGCCCTAATCATTACTCTTTTTTATCTGTCATTCAATACTTTATTCTTGTCCTAGTAGTGGGTTTGTCCCCACCAGACATTTTTTGTTGTACTATGATATTGTGAGACTGGCATTTATCTTCCAACAGTTTATTTAGTACTTTCTTGTTATTCATATTGTGGATGAGATTAGTTTACTTATTTTTGATTTATATTGGACATATTAGTATTTAGGACAGCGTAGCACTCTTCGTTAGGATCCATTAAATTGGGATATCCTCGGAGATGTGACAGCTGGCTATTGTCACGTGGCCTAGTTCCATATATTTTGGGACTGGGGAGTGACATGGTTTTAGTAGTGGTCCATGTAGGTCGACTTTATCGCTTGTGGTATGGTAACATGCCCAGCGAGCCTGCAATAGGATAGAAATTATTAGGTCTCATCCACTTTGATTACATCTTTGAACTTCCTTCGTATTACTTCTAAATATCTGCATCCTGATTGCTTGATTCCGTACTCTTTTTAATGAAGTCCTATCTCTTGCAGCAAGATGAACTTGCGCAGTGGACGAGGGGCACCCAGTGCCGTGGTGCCAGACAACACCACCCGGAGGGAGGAGGTACCCCAGGGACTACCTGGAGGCAACCACCGCTACAGGCCGCACTGATACATTGGCATGAGACTTCTCAGGGCGATCCTAGCCAACAGCACGAGGCACAGACTTCCCAGACGATCCCCACGCAGCATTTTGAGGGCCAGACTTCAGGAGCTACACCGATGCCGTAGACCGAGAGGCCAACATCTGAGGAGACACCTACTAAACAACCAGAGGTTCCATTACCCCCCACCTCCACCTTATCCACCTCAGATGCCACAATTAGATGGACAGCCACATATGCTTAAGTTCTTTCTGACTATGATACAAGCACAGTGGCATCAGACCGAGATGCTGAGACAGAGTTTGATGGCAGTACTAGAGAGGACACCTGTCACAGAACCAGTACCAGCACCTTCACCAGCCCAGACAGGTGGCACTGTTAGATGGTTTCGACAGATGGGACCAGATACTTTCTCAGGCAACGAGATTGAAGAAGTAATCTCCGATTGGGTCGGCAATACGGAGATGCTACTAGAGGCTTCATAACTGCATTCAGACCTTTGGATGACCGCGGTGAGGGCCCAACTGAAAGGCAACGCCCATCACTGGTGGGATTCTATCGAGCGCAATATAGGCAAGAACCAGACTTGGAAATAGTTCTTAGAATACTTCAATGCGAAGTATTTTCCAGCCACAGTGAGAAATGCCCTGTACTCCCAGTTCCTACATCTAGAACAAGGGAATATGTGTCACGTCCCAGTCCCAAAATACGTAGGACTAGGATACGTAAGCATGCCAGCCGCATGGATATGGCAACTCCAATATATGGAAACCAAACCCATACGTACGCTGTAATATGAATATCAAATCCACAAGTAGTATAAATCTATCACAAGTCACAGGGTATAATCTAAATCTCATCCACGAAAATCAAATATAAATAAATAACCAATATCTATTAAACCAGATCTCAATACAAAATATTTAAGGATGATAGTTGGATGGAAATAAATCCACTACCAACTCGAATATAAGAGCAAATACAATATAAGTACAGCACCAAATAAACACAATATAAGAATACCAGCTAACGACCACGGGGCTCGAAAAGAAGACATCCTCGAAACATATGTAACCATCCGAATCTGCGCTCCTACGAATACTCAAAAATAGATACACCTGGAAGGGGCCAGGTCCTCAGAAGGACATAACAAGATACATAAAAGCATGCCAATAAAGTACTGAAATAAATATCCAATGGGTCACCTAACCGTCTAAGTGAATTCAGTTTAAGAACAACTTTCCCAACGCGTGGGCTATCTGGCCAAAATGGGATTGGCATAGTTCTCTTGGAGATTCAGGGGCCTACAAAGCATGTCGTCTTTTGAACGGCAGAGGCCGCCTGATAATAATATAATATATAGTGGTCATCACGACAGCGCATCTCCAGCGGAGCGTACGGGTTATACAAGGAAAGTGCAACGGAGCCCACACGCCTTATTTATTGTTCTTCCCATCCCATGCTCTAAGCATGTCACCTCCATGACACGATAATACCTCTAATAA
Organism: Iris macrosiphon; assembly: GCA_036927795.1. Classification (NCBI taxonomy): domain Eukaryota; kingdom Viridiplantae; phylum Streptophyta; class Magnoliopsida; order Asparagales; family Iridaceae; genus Iris; species Iris macrosiphon. The sequence continues at coordinate 39,219 of JAYESA010000143.1, forward strand.
CTGCCAAGTCTTCTAGCATGCAAAGTTTCTAACAATAGTTATTCCTAACGCACATCCCACACGTACCGATGATCAGTTAATACGTGCGTCCGTGATCTATATGAGACTCACAACTCGTGTAAAAATATGTGTCACAGTCAAATGAAACCTAATGATGCTACATGCTAATAGGGTGGTCTCATAAACAAGGTCAATGCATATACATAATAAAAACAAATCGCGACAACACCGTCGCGCGTATTTTATATAACAGTTAAAATGTATGAACTAAAGACAGAAAATAAAGATGCATGCAATATATGGAATATAAATAACAGTACAATGGCAAGGTATACTTGCCTGGCAAGAAGCTGCAAAATATAATGTCCAGATATCAAACAGATCAGAAGCTATGGCCTCAGAACAAATATCTCTGAATGTTGAAATAGATATCACCAACATTCCCAGAATAAGCAAAATAGCTAGAAAGCACTTTCCTTTCGTCCAATTTGGACACAGGGGCAAAACGGTAGTTTTGGGTCAAAGTGGGGTCCACGTGTGGCCCACTTTGCACCGAAAAGCGTGCCAAGGGTAAAGGTCTCTAAATAAGACAAATTATAGGTCAAATAAACTTTAAATGTCAGCACGAACTCAACGGTACTTCCAATTTTGGATTCCAATGAGCTGAACACAAATTCGCCCAAAAAGTCAACAGTGGGGCCCGCCGATTGGCGACTTGGTCAACTACCTCAGAATTGGGTAAAAATTAGGTCACAGGACCAGCGTGTTACCACGAGTCCAGTGGCGCAAGTTTCATCACAATCTGACGAGCATGCACAAAATACGCACAGCTTTCGCAAAAGTTGCGACATAGGATTTGTCCGCGGATACGGGCTGATTCTGACGCACACACGCGTCTGAATCAGTTTCTATGAACTCTCACATGTCCGGGTATACCGTGCGCACCGTTTGGTATACTTGGTACACCGCGGGACGGTCCCGTTTGGCGTGGCGCGCTCCGTTTCATAACTTTTGGAAATCTAGAAAAAGTATGTTTTTGGGGTTTTCCAACGAATTTAATTCTACATACAGCAGTTAATAATCTAATGTTAATTAACAAAAATTAAACTAGGTCAAGTGGTCTCCGTATACCAAAAAGAAAAATTGGGTTCGGATCTCTGTGGTGGGAGATAAGAATCCGGGAACATAGGTGATCACCGCAGTTTTCTGCGATACCCAAAAATTGTTATTTTTCTGCCAACTTTGATGCTTTTTTTGCCTAGGGTTACGTGCTGTTCGTGGTCTGCTATCATACAGGTATTGAAGAGGGTTAAGTAAAGATCATACCGGTAAAGACAGGGTCGAGTTTGGTTGAGCGAGGTGACAAAAAATTGCGTGGGAAGAGAGGTAAGTTGCTGTAGCTTCTGCGCGGCGCGGTGCTCGCGCGGGGTCGCGGTCGTCGTGGTCGGCTGGAGTTGGCTGAAGGCGGCGGTGAACGGTGGTCAGGTGGCAGCGCGGTCGAGGGGAAGGAGGAGTAGGGTTAGGGTTAGGGTTTAGAGCTATTATGGTTATATATATATATATATATATATATATATATATATATATATATATATATATATATATATATAAGTAAGGAGGGGGGCGGCCTTCACGCGCGGGTGGGGGGAACCCAGCGTTGCTGCTGTTGTTGTTTATTTTCCCTTAGCGGTTGGGGGGGTTTAGTTAGGGTAGGGCTTAGGTTAGATTAAGATCCATTAATATATAAATCTATTTTTTTTCTTTTCTTTTCTTTCCTTTTTCTTTTTCTATTTCTTTTTCTTTTAAATATATATATATATATATATATATATATATATATATACCCATAGAAAAATCTAGAATTACATTAATGCATACCATTAAGCTAGCAACTACTCAAAGAGTCTCCTACATGAAATAAATTCGGAAAAATTTCTAATGGCCCCATAAATCCCCTAAGTTCACAAACAGCTAAAATAAAAATTAATAAAAATCTATTTCTCCTAATTAGCCACTAATTACTATAATTATATTATTAATTAATTAAAAAGATTAATACGGTTTTTAGGATTAGGGGTTTTACAATATGACTGTTGACGCATATGATACGGAGTTTAGCCGTCTTAGCAGATTTGTTGTCGTCCTGATACATAATGATCTAGAGAAGGCCCAGACATTCCATCACGGCCTCATATTCGAGCTACAGAGGTATACCACCACACAGGCGAGGATTTCTTATGAGGAGGTTCTTGCAGAGGCGAGGATCCAGGAGGCCATAGGCAGAGGAGCAAGACGTTCCAGCATGACCACACCATCCAGAGCCTAGCCCAGAGCAGAAGGATCGATCCGTCATCCCGGAGCGCAGACACAACATAGGACAGCACCATACCAGAAAAAGGAGCTTCTGAATTGCCACTACTGTGGTAAGGTAGGACATTTCTAGAATAACTGCCAAAAGAGACTGGGAACATGCATGATTTGTGGAGCGAGCCAGTACCACACTCGAGACTGCCCACAGCACAGAGACATAGCACCACAGACCGGACAGAGGCCAGCAGCACCAGTTCCGAGGATACTACCCCTGCCAAGAAGACAAAGTCCACCAGCACCCGGAGGATTTTAGAGGGTACCACCCTGGGCCCCATAGCAGGCACAATTTGATCGAGCCCGACAACAGACCGGAGGACAGAGGCACGGACAGGCCTTTGCACTAGCAGCTACTGAGGAGGAAACAGAAGGGGAAGCTATTACATGTACCATTTTAGTTGTATCATTACCTGCAACTGTATTATTTGATTCTGGAGCTACACTATCGTTCATATCTAGTAGATTTGTAGCAATGCATAGAGTAGCTACTTCTCCCTTACCTAAGAGTTGGAAGATTCTTACCGGAGGAGGTATCGTGCCGGTTACCAGCACTATTAAAACATGTTCGGTAGTCGTATGTGGTAGATTGATGAGAGCACGATTCTTGGTGTTACCCATGCCATACTTTGACGTTGTGCTAGGCATGGACTGGTTAAGCCAGTATAATGCTGTACTGGATTGCCGAAAAGGTAGCATCACTTTTAGACCGCCAGATCAACCGGAGTTCGAGTACATGCGAGGGATCGTCGAACAAGGAGTAGGACAGATAGCTGGAGCCTACATGGCTATGGAGATGGTACCCCCGCCGATAGTTGCAGAATTCAAGGATGTTTTACCGGAGGAGTTATCAGGTTTACCGCCAGATAGAGACGTGGAGTTCACTATTGAGTTAGTACCCGGGGCAGCACCGGTATCTTCTAATGTATACCGATTGGCAAAGAAGGAACTAGATGAGCTGAAGCTACAATTAAAGGAGTTGCAGAGCAAGGGATTTATCCATCCTAGTGCATCACCCTGGGGAGCACCAGTGATATTTGTACCTAAGAAGGATGGAACTGTACGTATGTGCATTGATTACAGAGCCCTTAATGCTTTGACTATCAAGAACAAATATCCCCTGCCGCAGATTGATAATTTATTCGACCTGTTGACAGGAGCAGTGGTGTTCACAAAGATCGACTTGAGATCAGGTTATCATCAAGTGAAGGTGCAAAGAGAAGACATTCAAAAGACAGCATTCAGGACTCGTTATGGTCACTACGAGTTCTTAGTGATGCCTTTTGGACTGACGAATGCACCTACTGTATTTATGAACTTGATGAACTGAGTCTTCCACCAATACTTAGACCAGTTCGTGGTAGTCTTTATCGACGACATTTTGGTGTATTTGAAGAGCCACGAGGAGTACGAGGAGCACTTGAGACTAGTGTTAAAGACGCTAAGGAGAGGGAGGCTTTATGCCAAGCTGAGCAAGTTCTAGTTTCTCCTAGATCGTGTCACTTTCCTAGGAAACGTTATCTCAGGATATGGTATTTCAGTAGATCCGGCGAAGATTTCATCAGTAGAGACATGGCCAACCCCTATCAATGTCTCAGAAGTGAGGAGTTTCCTAGGACTTGCCGGATATTACCGAAGGTTCGTAGAGAACTTCGCGAAGATTACAGAGATGATGACCCCCTTGACCTGTAAGGAGCAGGAGTTCAGCTGGACAAAGAAGTGTCAGAAGGCATTCGATGAGCTGAAGAAGCGTTTGACTACAGCACCTATCTTGACCATACCTTCTGGACCCGGAGGATTCGTGATCTATAGCGATGCATCCGGGAAAGGATTAGGATGTTTCTCGATGCAGCATGGGAAGGTTGTAGCCTACGTCTCTAGATAGTTGAGGACCCATAAGAAGAACTATCCCACTCAAGACCTGGAGCTTGCAGCAGTGATCTTTGCTTTGAAGCTTTGGAGACACTACCTATATGGAAAAAGAGTAGGGATATTCACTGATCACAACAGCCTAAAGTATGTCTACACTCAGAAGGACCTAAACCAGAGACAGAGACGTTGGCTCAAGGTGATGACAGACTTTGAGATTGAGCTACAGTACCATCTGGAAAAGGCCAACGTAGTAGCTGACGAGTTGAGTAGAAGACCCATGGCATTCTTCTTGACTACCCAACAACATCTGCTGAGAGATCTAGAACATATGGGTATAGAGGTCGTTATGCCCGGAGTAGACGGACAATTGTCGAGTTTTCAGTTGCAATCGATATTAGTGGAGAGGATCAAGGCTGCTTTGTCGCCAGATGCCAGATTCCAGAGGCTTAGACAGAGGACAGAGGCTGAAATATAGACAAGACTGCGTATACATGAAGACGGAACCTTGAGATGTGAAGATCGTCTCTATGTTCCAAATGGAGAACTTCGGCAGGAGTTGATGTCAGAGGCACACAGTTCAACCTACTCTATTCAACCGGGAGGCACGAAGATGTACAGAGACTTGAGGTAGTACTACTGGTGGCATAGAATAAAGAGAGAGATAGCTCGCTTTATGGTGAAGTGCCTGGTGTGTCAGCAAGTTAAGACTGAGCATCAGAGATCTACAGGATTACTTCAACCGCTTCCGATACCGGAATAGAAATATGAGCACATCACTATGGACTTTGTTATGGGCTTTCCGAGGAGTCCTAGTGGTCAAAATGAAGTATGGGTAATCGTAGATAGACTCACCAAGTCCGCACACTTTTTATCCTTCAGAGTTGGGCAATCTACAGAGGCCTTAGCAGAGATGTACATGAGGGAGATTATGCGACTGCATAGAGTGCCAGTTAGTATCGTGTCTGACAGGGATACGAGGTTTACATCCTACTTTTGGCGGAGTATGCAAGAGAGTCTCGATACTCGCCTGAAGTTTAGCACTTCGTATCACCCACAGATAGATGGCCAGTCAGAGCGCACCATTCAGACGTTGGAGGACATGTTAAGAGCATGCATGCTTGATTTCGGAGGATCATGGGAAGACCATTTGCATTCGATCGAGTTTTCCTACAATAATAGCTATCAAGCGAGCATTCAGATGGCTCCCTATGAAGCGTTGTATAAAAGGAAGTGTCGTTCCCCAGTATGTTGGAGCGATATAGGCGAGAGGCAGATTCTTGGGCCAGAATTGGTTGTTCGTACAGTAGAGAAGATTAAAAAGATCCAATGGCACCTACGAGCAGCACATGAAAGACAGAAGCACTGGACGAATGCGCATCAACGACCCCTAGAGTTCCAGGTTGGAGATCACGTGTTTCTAAAGATCTCACCTACCCGAGGGACTATTAGATTTGGAGGCAGAGGAAAGCTGAGTCCGAGGTACATCGGACCATTCGATGTGTTGGAACGCATCAGAGAGGTTGCTTACAGACTAGCCTTACCAAAGACTTTGGAAGGAGTCCATGACGTCTTTCATGTATCTCAGCTAAGGAGGTACATGCTAGATCAGATTCATGTGCTTGACTATTCAGAAATCACAGTCGGCCCGAGCTTATCATACCAAGAAGAGCCTGTTGAGATTCTGGACAGAAGTGAGAAGGTACTGCGAGGTCAGACTATCCCCTTAGTTCGTGTCGCATGGAGGCATCATGCACCAGGCGAGTCGACTGGGATCGTGAGGAGGATATTCGACAGTGCTATATCCATCTCTTCGAAGGACTAGGTATGTAGTAGCATTTTTTTTATTTCAGTCAGTAGTTCTTACCATATGTATGTTTTAATTTCGAGAATAAAATGCTCTAAGGAGGGTAGATTGTAAACCTCCTCGACCAATTTAGGATTTATTTTGTTTAAATTAGAGACTAGGATTAATTTGGATATAATTAGAATTAATGTGCCACAATTATGTGACTTAATACACCTTACCGTTGCTTCAACGTTTGGAGCGCCACGCTAGTAGGTACCTCCAAACTAATCAAACTCTTATCTCCTAGATGTGCCAGAGTACCCATCTGACCCTTGTGTAACCTTTAGATACTCAATATTGTGCTTCATTTGAGCTACGCAATATTCGTTACAAACGTCTATGTATTATTTTAATAAATCTGATTTCCCTTAATTGTCCATTCCTACTTGAATTTGAGGCACAACCATAACCCAATTCCCTATAATCCAAATTAGGGTATTAGCCAACGCTGAGCCAGCTACGCCCATGACTCTTGTGTTCCACCCAAATTTAGTTCCATGTGTCTTCAATTCATTAAAGAACACCATGCACATTATTTTTAATTAAATTAAATTAGAAGCAATTTTACCAAAACAGGACCCAACCAAGCCACGTACTCCCTTTCGTGTGGACCAGCCCCACCCCGATGAGACCTGGTCGGCCCAAACCTCGAGGCCAGCCCACAAACTATATCATCCATATAAATATACATTTCTTTCACTTGAAACCCTAAAATCCCTATCACCACCACCTTCAAAAGAAACCCTAGCCGACCCCTCATCCAACCCGAGCTTCCCCCTCCCCTACTTCCGACCAGTCAACACCTCAGGTCACCACCCCAGCCACCGGCACACCCCCTCGACGTCGGACCACCACCCCAGCCGCCGGCACAACACCTCCATCCACTATCGCCACCATCTCCTTTACCATCACCAAACCTTACATTAAACCCGAGCCCATAGCCGACTACCCCGGCCCCCGGTCACCGCCTCCAGCACCCCCGACCACCCCTGTCAGGCGGAGCACCACCTCCCACGCAACCTGACAGCCACCCCGCACCGCCCTCAGCCCGCATCGCCGCTGCCAAGACTACTGCTGCCGCTGCTGTACCTACTGCAGTTGCTGCCGCTGTCGTTGCTGCCTTGCTCGTCGGCCGACGCCGGAGCGCCACCCCTCGCCGGAGGACGACCAAATTTTGAGCACAGACCCCCATGATCTGTCTCGATTAGGTAAACCTCATGTTGCCTTCTTCTCCATGGTATTGTGTATAGTTGTATCGTCGTATCATCGAGTTTGTGTCGCGTATCGTTACGTAGACACAAACAAATTAAATTAAAACCCTATATGTGTGTATATATGTTAATTAGATTAAACAGTAATTAATAGATGATAATTATCCCAACCATATGACTGGTATAAGGAACTTGTACTTCACCTAAAAGCGTAGACATAGACCTAGTACACTTAACATGGAAACTAATGATGTATAATTTAACAAGACGTAATATAGTATCGTAAAACCATAACTTAGTAATTTATTATCGTGAGGTACATGGTGACTGAGGACAGGGCACGCGTGCACCTTAGCTACGTGTACACGCGCCACTGTAGTCGACTAGCCGTTATCTTACGCCAGTACCTAAGAGCAATGTAATGTCTGTATGTATTGCTTTAGTGTCTGATACTGGATTGCTATATTATATTGTGTGTTTAGGGTCACTAGACCAGCCAGGAGATACTGCAGGAGTAGGCTATTGGCATTCACAGCTTGAGGACCCAGGCAAGATACCTTGCCATATTTACTATCTAATTTAAATTATGCACATATTGTATGATTCTTGTTGCTTTATTTCATATGACTGTACGCGTTCGAGATTGACTCGGGTGCAGTCGACGGATGCGTCGATGAGTAGTGTACTTGAACTAGTTGCTAGCAGACTCACCCTTGGGAGGATACTCTGGTATTTTTCGAGGCCTGACACTCTTACACGTATCACTGTGATAATTTTATATTGGGATACGGGTTCGCATACTCGACTAGCTATCGGTGCGTGTGACATGCATCACTGTTAGTATGTAACTCAGGATTATTTTATTTGTAGAGACTTGGCATATAGATACGTGGTGTGCACGTCGAGTATTCGACTTGTGTATCTACATTGGACGGGGAGAACAATTAGTAGGCGTATGAGATACATACATTGGAATCCGTAGTATCCAGAGGAGCCACAGATCTAATGACTCCCTTTATGCAGATTCTACGTTCTTCGGAACGATATGGACGTTATATACTATTCAGATTCTACGTTCTTTGGAGCGATATGGACGTTATATATACTATATAGCTCCCACATTCTTCGGAGCGGTATGGACGTTATGCCTACACCTACCCATACGTACCAAGGTTGTCCTCACATTACATTCACTTAGATGGTTAGCACACCCTTTATTGTATTTATTTTATTCAGTTTTATATATGGCATGCTTCTATGTATCTTGTTACGTCCCTCTGAGGACCTGGTACCTTTCCAGATTTGGACAAGGCATATTACCCCACAGTGTACGGCCCAGGACATGAGACTAGGTACGCTATAGCTGAGGAGCTAGAGGTGCTACCGTCAGAGTTTCCGTGATCAGTTGGTAGGTATTCTGCCTAGGATTGGGAGCATCATTATCTAGTCAGCCGATGCCCTAGTCATTACTCTTTTTATCTGTCATTCAGTACTTTATTCTCGTCCTAGTAGTGGGTTTGTCTCCACCAGACATTCTTGGTTGTACTATGATATTATGAGACTGGCGTTTATCTTCCAGCAGTTTATTTAGTACTTTCTTGCTGTTTATATTGTGGATGAGATTAGTTTACTTATTGTTGATTTATATTGTACATGTTAGTATTTAGGATAGCGTAGCACTCTTCGTTAGGATCCATTAAATTGGGATATCCTCGGAGACGTGACAGCTGGCTATTTCCACGTGGCCTAGTTCCATATATTTTGGGACTGGGGCGTGACAGCAACAAAAAAATTAAGCCATTGGACTGGTACATTTAATTTCTCCTGTGATACGAGTTTTACTCAATTCTGAGGCAGTCGACGAATCGCATTTCACGGGCCCTACCATTCGACTTCACAAGCGATTTTGTGATCGGCTCACCAAAATCAAAAACTGGACATACCGTTCAGTATGTATCGGTGATTAGGATTTGATTGACCTATAATTTATCCAATTTAGATAACTTTATTCCTAGCACATTTTTGGTACAAAGTGGCCTACATGTGGATACCACTTTGACCCAAAATTATTGTTTTATCCCCTGTGTCCAAATTAGACAAAAGGGTAGTATTTTTTTATTATCTTGCTGATTCTAGAGAAGTTGGGGATGTTCATTTCAACATCCGGAAATGTTCATTCAGAATCCTTATTTTCTGGGTCCTTGTGCTTGGCGTCTGGACGTCTATATTACAATGATTGCTTGCCAGGCAAGTATACCTTGCCACAGTAATATTTAGTTACATTCCTTTACTACATGTTTATTTTCTGTTATTTTTATTTACTTTTTTTGCTATATAAAACTGAGCGTCCAAGAAAGACTTGGATGCAACGACGGTTGCGTCGTCTTTTGTCTCTTATTTTTATTATGTATGTTGACCTAGTTTTACGAGAACACCCCATAATTTTGAGGCATCATTATGTTTTATTGGGTTAGACACAATTGTTATACGAGTTGTGCGTCTCATGTAAGTCACGAACTTGCATAATAGGCTGGCCACCTTTACGTATAGGTCGTGCGACGGATAAGGCATAACTGCTAATAAAAATATATTATTTTAGCGGACTTAGAAGTTACTAGCGTATTTGCGTGGTATGGATGTTACACGTTAGTAGCATTTGGTAGGGAGAACAATGAGTAAGCGTATGTGACTCCTTTATACTTTCACTATTCAAGCCGTACGCTCTGCTGGAGACGCGAGTCATGATAACCCTATATTTACTTGGCGGCCTTTAACGTCCGTGAAGCTATGCACGTGGCCCCTGGATCTCGAAGAGAACTATGCCCATCATATTATTTCAGCCAGATAGTCCATACGTGGAAAACTTGTCCTTAAATTGTATATCACATAGACTGATTAGGCGACCATGTTAGATGTTTACTTTTAGTATATTATTGGCATACTTTTATGTATCTTATTACGTCCCTCTGAGGACCTAGTCTCTTTCTAGGTATAGACGATCAGGATTATCCGCAGGAGTATGGACCGGGACTTGATGTATTATTTTCTGTTGAGGAGGTCTTACCCTCTGAGTACCCAGGACTACTTCATAGATGATGGATCTTTTTGCTATTTTTTCTTTATTTGACATTTTATTCTATATTTGAGTTTCATTCTCCTCTATCATTTCAGCTGATATAGTCGTTTGGTAGTAGATTTGTCTCCACCCAACTATTAGTTCTTCTCGACTATTTTATACTTGGTTCATTGTCATATTTGGTTACTTATTTCCATATTATGTTTTGTGGATGAGATTAGTATTGCCTGTGACTTGTGACATTATATCCCACTTGTGAATTATTATTCATAATACAGCTTACGTATGTATTATGATTTTCATATATTGGAGTTGTTATATATATACGGTTGGCATGCTTATGTATTCCTAGTCCTACGTATTTTAGGATTGGGGCGTGACATATTTTTGTCGTGGCCCATGCAGGTTAAGAGTATATTATCTCGGTTGCGTTACTGTACCGAGCAAGCCTGCAAATAGAATTAGAGTATAGTATCTCATCCTCTTATTTAATCATCTCCCTTGGTTTCAATTTTGTACTCTCCTTGACTGCTTGATTTGCATCTACCTTGAACTTGTTCTAACATTGTCCTTATCTTCATGCCCAGCGAGATGAATCATCATAATGGACGTGTTGTTACCCTCGCCATAAGTGTAGGCGACTCAACGACGTAGGAGGAATCTAGAATTCTGCCTTCATCGACGATGTCCTAAACTATACTACTCCAGCCGGTACAATCATCACATGCAAGCCAGACACCATTATTGGTTCAGTCGGATCCTCAGACTCTAGTGCCTCTGGTGGGGCATCAATATCAGGAGACTACAAATCACCAAGGTAGGAGTATGCCACCACCGTCACCCCAATTTTTTCCTCAGTTTGCCTCACAGATACCCTTCATGCCACCTCCCCAGTTTTTGCAGCCCGACAGAAATGTTACCTCGAGCAAGTTTATGCTGGCCATGATGTAGGCTCAGTGGCAGCAGAATGAGCAGTTGAGACAAGCTCTTATAGCTGCAATGAACATGCCACCAACCTGTGTACCAGCCCCAGCGTCGCGACCTTATGAGGACAATGTCAAGGGTTTCACTCAGATAACCCAAAGCACTTCAGAGGTTTGGAGACACCGTTGGAAGTCTTCGAGTAGCTCATTAGCACGAAGAAGTTATTAAAGGCATCCCAATTACCAAAGCACCTATGGATGACAGTAGTAGACCTGTTGCTTGAGGACAATGCTCACCACTGGTAGAAGGCCGAGCAGAGATAATATAGCACCGACCAAATATAGGAGGAGTTCTGCGAACTCTTCAACGAAAGGTTCTTCCCTGCCAATGTTCGTGATGTCCTCTATGAGCAGTTCCTTCACCTTAAGCAAGGGAATACGACGATGGACGAGTACAACGCAGAGTTTAGCCAACTGAGTCATTTTGGCAAAATATTGATCCCCACTGAGCTGGAGAGAGCCAAGAGATTCCAACGTGGGCTATCCTCTGATTTTCGACGCTTCACTAGTGCGCAGTCAAGGATATCCCATGCGGTAGTTCTGGAGGATCTCCTCTTAAAGAAGATACAGCAGATGCAAAGATTCCCCACACCAGCAGGTGTACCAGTTAGAGTACCTCAGGGTGGACCTATTAGACGCCATTTGGCACATCAACAACAGCAGCAATAGCAAAATAAGGGACCCTATCAGCCCCGAAAGAAGCCCCTTTGTCACTATTGTGGGAAGTTAGGTCACATTTAGATAGATTGTCGGACCAAGTTGGGACAGTGTCTGAGGTGTGCAACTGGACAACATATGGCTAAAGATTGTCCCGAGCAGCAGGCTTTGGCTCTCCTATAACCAATACATATGCTAGCACTTTCGGTACCTCACCAGCCAGCAGTTGGGGGATTTCAGAAAGGATCACCACTACCTTCCCAATCTGCTCAGTTTGAAAGGGCCAGACCCTAGTTGAATAACCAGAGACATGGTCAAGCATTCATCATGACCAATGTAGGGACACGAGCTCAGGAAGTCATAAATGCAGGTATGGCTATATAGTTATCATTACCATTGCACTTGCATGACCTCCATTATGATATAGGATTTTAGAAGTATAGCTAGTTGTAGAGGCTATATGATATAAGGATTGAGCAGTTATAGGTATGCAATAACCTTCTTGCTAGACACCCTACAAATAAATCCTTATAGGTGCCATAAGTAGTAGCGATTCTTCTTCTTCCTATCAATACCATCTTTCTCTGATTACTTATATTCCCTACTGTAGTTCTTCTCTATCTCGATTCCATATGCTAGTTTCTATCGTACTCGAACCTATTCGTGCTATAATACCTCGCATAAAGCAGATTAATCCAACCCTTAGAAATATCATGCGTGATTTTTGTCTCACCTTTCCGAATTTAAGGTACAATAGTAGGTACTTAACTCTTTTCTTTCGCATGACATCTGCGCATCCTCAAATCGTAAGTTAGTTTTAATTTCGAGGACAAAATTCTTGTAAGTTGGGTAGAATGTAAACCTCCTAATTTATTTATTTTAATTTTAGTAATTTTCATTGTTAGATTTCTGTTGATTATTTTTTAATTGGTTAATTAGAAAGTAAATTCTTTAATTTATTTACTTGTATAACTATTTAGTTATTAGTATCATTGAATATTTGGTTTTAGAATTTGTTTTCTATTGATTAATATTTTTTTATAAATATTTTAAATACAATTAGCTACATTTACTTATATATGTCATACTATGATATTTTTATTTATTCTATAATTTTTCTAAAAAAAAATTTTGCATGTCCCAATTTATAGTATATTTCAAATTATTATGCTTTATGCTTATATATTATTCTAAAATTTTTATTAATCTTAGGATTTGTATGATCATATATATATATATATATATATATATATATATATATATATATATATATATATATATATATATATATAGATTTATTTATTTATTTATTAGAAAAAGAAAGAAAAAGATAAAGAAAAGAAAAGAAAAAAATAGTAATCTAAATCCTATCCCTAACAATTAAATTGATTCCCACCCCTAATCCTATTCCTAATCAACACGCCTATAGACTACTCGAACCCCACACAGGCCGCGCGGACTGACCCTTTCTCTATACATCATATATATACCAATCTATCTATCAATCCTCCCAAACCCTAACCCTAATCTCGAGCCTTACCCTAACCCCGACCTCCGGGGCACCTCACCCGACCCCTGCCTGCCGTCCACGAGCGCCACGACCGTCGGAGCAGGGCCGGCCGACCACCCACTCGCTTGACCCGCAAACAGTAGCCTCCTCCGAACCTCCTACTTTTAGGTACGATTTCTCCACCCTCGTTGCTCCATTTTATGAACGATTTCTTCATACACACTCACAACATAACCCTCTAGGAATCCCTTCAAGTAGAATAATTTTAGGAGCCCTGGATTGATCGAAAAGTCAATCGAAAGTTGGACAAAAACGGTTCAAAATAGTTCAGAAATTCAGTCCAAGTACCCATGTTCATGCCCAGTTATCTACCAACTCGTTTAATATTTCTAAAATATGTTTAAAGGGACTTATTGACAACATAACCAAGATTATTTCTGTTCTTTTATTTTTAATTAGTTTGCCTTATTTAGCAAATTATTCAGTTTCCAGAACGACCAAAAATCATGTTTTCAGAAACTAAAATTTTGTGATACGGATTGTGCCCCACCAAACGGGACCATCTTGTCATGAACCAGTTACATCGAATGGCGTGTATGGTATATCCAGACGTGTGGGCTTTTACGGAAGTTGATTTGGACGTGTGTGTGTGCGCCAAAATTATCCCGTATCAGTCGTAAGTCCTCGTATTGGTGTTTTACAAATTATCCTACTAGTTGATGTACACTTGTCAAATCGCAACAAAACTTATGTCATTGGACTCGCAGCATCTAACTTGTCATGTGACCCGAGTTTCGCTCGATTATGAGGCAGTCGATGAATCATTATTTTGTGGGCCTCACGATTCGACTTGACGAGCGATTTTGTGATCAGCTCGCCGAAAACCAAAACTGGATATACAGTTGAGTTTGTATCATCGATTAGGATTTGTTTGACCTATAATTTGTCTAATTTAGAGACCTTTACCCCTGGTATATTTTTTGGTGCATTCTTTGTGCTTGTCGTCTCGACGTCTATACTACACTTTTTGCTTGCCAGGCAATTATACCTTGCCACAGTACTGTTTAGTTGCATTCCTTTACTGCATATTTATTTTCCATTATTTATTTTGCTATATAAAATTGTACGTCCAAGAAAGACGGATGCAACGACGGTTGCGTTATCTTTTGTCTCTTATTTTTATTATGCATGTTGACCTAGTTTTATGAGACCACCCCATGATTTTGAGGTATTATTATATTTTATTTGGCAATGACACAGTTGTTACACGAGTTGTGAGTCTCATGTAGGACACGGACTTGCATAATAGGCTGGCCATCTTTACATATAGGTCGTGTAACGGATAAGGAATAACTGCTAATAGAAATATATTATTTTAGCGGAATTAGCAGTTACTAGCAGTTTTTGAGTTTTATGGACGTGACACGTTAGTAGCATTGGACGGAGAGAACAATAAGTAAGCGTTTGTGACTCATTTACACTTTCCCTATTCAGGTCGTACGCTCAGTTGGAGACGCGAGTCATGATTACCCTATATTTACTTGGCGGCCTTTGACGTCAGTGACGTTATGCACATGGCCCTTGGATCTTCGAGAGAACTATGCCCAGCATATTATTTCAGCCAGATAGTCCATATGCGGGAAACTTGTTCTTAAATTGCATATCACATAGACTGATTAGGCGACCATGTTGGATGTTTACTTTCAGTTCATTATTGGCATACTTTTATGTATCTTGTTACGTCCCTCTGATGACCTGGTCCCTTTCCTGGTATAGACGATCAGAATTATCCACAGGAGTACTGACCGGGAACTGACGCATCATTTTCTGTTGAGGAGGTCTTACCCTTTAGTAGCCATGACTACTTCATAGCTGATGGATCTTTTTGTTGTTATTTTTTTATTTGACATTTTATCTTATATTGGAGTTTCATTCTCCTCTATCATTTTAGCTGATATAGTTGTTTGGTAGTGGATTTATCTCCACCAAACTATTAGTTGCTCTCGACTATTTCATACTTGGTTCATTGTTATATTTGGTTATTTATTTCCATATTATGTTTTATGAATGAGATTAGTATTGCATGTGACTTGTGACATTATATACCACTTGTGAATTGTTATTCATAATACAGCGTACTTATGGGTTATAGTTTCCATATATTGGAGTTGCCGTATACATACGACTGGCATGCTTACGTATTCCTAATCCTACATATTTTAGGACTGGGCGTCACAATTACTTGGACTCTGATACAGGTTCTGACCAGTACTAAAAACTCAAGACGATAAATAAGTACTTTACAATTATTAATTTATCTTTATATTATAAATTTTATTATTTATTCTTGTTAGCTGTCTTGACACTATGGTTCGTGCACATGGACGGTTTATTTTGATTCATGATTGGGTTACATACATGTCGTGATATCGTAAACATCCAAGTTTTGATGCGTTAGCCCGAGTTGTGATATTCTTATCGTGTCATGATTCATGAGCCTCCATGTCAGGATTTATGACTATCAGTATTCGTGACATGTGTTTATCTATATCGTGAATCATGATTATCTATTCTTTATGAGTAGTGACCATCTATTTTTGTGGTTCTTGACTCATGCCCTATGAGTTGTGATTACTTGTCTTTTTTTATTATTATGAGAGAGAGGGAGAGACAGTCGGATGGGAGAATACACTAGTAGACATATGGTAAACCTCATATTTCTTATTTGATTCGATAGAAAGCAGTCGTACACCTCACGTATGATGCGCCAAATTTAGCCTAGCCCCCATAAGTCGAACCTTGTATTCTAGGTCAAATGGTATTGTAGAAGCATAAAAAATATGCAGTCCGCGTAGAGCTCATGCCTTTTCAAAATAAAAGCAAGCCGCAGAGGAACCACATAGAACCCATGCGGCCCGAACAACCATGGAATTTGAGGCCGCATAAGAAGATCCCATGCAGCCTGAACAGCCACGAAGTAAAGGGCAGTATTAGATCCTTTGACATGATATTCAATGCCTGTAAGAAGTTTTGACACACCACTCATCACCCAGAATGCTTCGAAAATCGTGAGAAAGGCGACAGCTCATAAAAAAATGGAAAGTCACATCAGTTTATTAATAACTTTGTCAGATGAGTCATACCGCGTGTTCCCTCATATGCGAATATGGCCCTATGCGGCCTTGTTATTATGCGGCCAAAGTGTCCATTCGACCAAGGCCAGACGAGAGCTCGCATGCATCCACAACGCCATACGGCCGAAGTATCCATAAGACCAAGGCCAAAGAAGAGCACATATGCGGCCAAGACGATTATGTGGCCAAGATGTCATGCAAGATCTTTTTGTTGCAACCGAAGGGATCCTTACACAATCAGTGCAGACCACGTGTCCAGCTGACTGAGTCACTCACACAAAGGTATTGAAAATGACCCCGAGATCTAGTCAACAGCATATTCCAATGAGGCTACGTGGCAGCCTGCCCATAGTATACGGCAATAGTTGGAAGCATACTCTACTGTAGAAGCCCCATGCGGCCACCAAAATGAGGCATATGTGGCACATATAGTCCGTCAGTATGATGGCTATAAATAAAAAGGGTAGCATACCCCACAAACACCCAGCTTGCCACGTATGTGCACATAGGCACAAGAGAGAAAAAGAAGAGAGCATCTTCATTCCCTCGTCGGACACTCAACGAAGTAAAGGAGTCACTGCAGTACTCGTTCTCCATTATCACATTCCCTAGAACAAAAATATTGTACTTAGATTTTTTGTCGAGGATTTTTCGGTACCTTTTGTTTGTTGTTAAGCAAAAGTTTCCCAAAATTATACTTTAATGGCGAACAATATGGCGAATCTGCTGGGGACATCCTTCTCCTCTGATGAGAAGGTCGTAATGCAGTTCGACGCATCAAAGTTGGGTTCAACCTAGAAGATGTTGGTTATACGCTTCGATTGGCAAGCCTTTGAGGAAATGCTCTATGAGGATAGTACATCGCCGAGGCTAGCAAAGCCTAAGAATACCCGCATGACATGGGTAGCCAAGGCCGCTGTGCCTCACCCAACTATAGAGCATGCGCTTCCCGTCTCTCACCTTGCCGTAAGAAATGCACATCATGCGTCAATACGAACCGACCCCACTCATGCATCAGCCTTTTCTAATAAGGGAAGTGTTCAGCACTTGAGCTCGGGCAGAGGAAAATAATATGATACCAGGAGTTCGAGTGCAAAGGAACGTTCCATGCGGCCACGACAAAGGCCGCATAAAAGGGCTCATGTGACATCAGGCTCCAGCCGCATGCAGAAGGCTATATGCGGCCTCGACGGCAACAGAAGTTCAGTCTTCGATCGAATTTCATGTGGCGATAGTTCCGCAGGCCATGCTGAGAAAAGGGAAGATGTAAACTTAGACACTTTATTTTATGCACCGGTGCGTGCTAGAAAAAGAAAGTCTAGGGCAGTGCGAGCTCGCCAAGCTCAAGCGACTGCTCATACGGTAGACTGTCAGTAGGCACCGCTAACTATTATGCATGCCCCTGACGAAAAGCTATAGAAAACCCACCCATGTGTCTAGCCAGTAGTGGCAAACGGACAAGGCCGGTCTCAAAATTCTTCCATTAACGACCCAGGGAAGTTCTTGTACGAACCCCAGGTCAGAAAACAAAGGTACCGCCCACACACCCATGTACTTGGTCAACCCGTGCTCATAAAGAGAGTATAAAAGTGAATCATCCCTCGCTTGACTTGCGCAATATGATCATTTACAAGCTCAAAATAAGATAAATAACTACGGTATATGAGGTTTTCTCTCCATGGCATCAATGTGCCAATATCGTCATCAACTGTTGTTGTGCCAAGGTAGCAGAACCTGCAGATAGGCAGTCATCATTCCAACGACTGCAACCAAGAGCACCCATCCCGCAACATACGGGAGAGCAAGTGCAAACACCACAGGAGGAGGAGCTGTCATTCATCTCATGTTACTCTTGGAAGTCCCCATCCATGAGGGGAGGTCAAAAGTCTAGCACATCCAAACCTTCACTCTTAACCAATGCATTAAAGAACCGAAGGCAAGCAACGGTGCCCACAGAAGGAGTATTCCTGGGTATGCGCTAAAAAAAGAAACTATCAGCTGTCGGGTGTAGTCCTTCCTCGAGACCCCAGATGGCTCTGCAAGCTAGGGGTAGTGATCCCTCATAACTCTATAATAACCCGATGTTCCGAGTAGACGGTGATTCTCGAGGAACTGACACTAGGATTCCTGGGGGTATTCACGCTTATCAAGAAGATGTAGCTTCCTACGCTGAGGGTAGTATTCCCACTGATTTGGAAGAGGATGCAACGATGCCGACTTATCCTGAGGACTATTCACTACAAGATTTTGCGGCAGAAAGTGCGACATCCATCATCCCGTCTATTTCTCCCCATATAAGAATGGTATATATGGCAGGGGACAAACATGAGGGCCCCAGCGATCGACTGTGCCTCGAGGCCCTCGAGGCCATGATACAAACTATGAGCATGTTAATGCAGGCCTTGACCCAGATAATGCTGGAGATCAAGGCAAACAACACCTCACAGCCACCAAGGGCATCAGGCCAGGCAAGCTTGGATCCCGGGACCAATGGGGACTCAATCGTAACCACTCCACCCGCCTGTCTAGGAAAGGGTATTTTGGTCATTTCATAATTAATTAAATATTATGAATATTAAATATTTAATTATTATATTATTTATTTATTGTTAGCATGTTAGATTTATTTTGGACTTGTGTTTGTGGACCTAACTAGTTAGTTTAGATCCATGGACCCAACATTAATTTTAGTTAGATTTGAGCCCAATAGTAAGCCCATTCATTAGGAGGATGATTAATTAAGTTAAATCCATTAGACTAGAATCTTCCCTCCTTAATTAATTTCTTCATGAGAGGCCCCAAGGGGTATTTTAGACTTTACATAGTAGCTTGAGGGAAGGGGCAAGTAAGGCCTATATAAAGGGGATGAAAACTTTCTCTCTCTTCATTTTTTATTCCAAATCTAAATCTAGAATTTTTCTCAACCAAATTCCATCAATTCCCTACCAAATTTTATCCCAATTCCTTTCCAAATCATCATTGGTGGCTAGTAAAGCAAGAGTCTAGAATGAGGAAGCAAGGATCTACAAAGAGAAGTAAGGATCTACAAGTTGAAGGCTCATTTCACCCAAATTAGAAGTTTCATTGGGAATCCATCTCCCAATAGGTACAATTCAGTTTTTTCTCTCTAATTAGACTTTAAATCTGAGATTTAACCATGAAAAATTAACTCATATGCATAGGCTACCCATAGGATTTAGAATTGAGTTCATTGGAGGCCTATTGAGAAAGTTATGGTACTTTTTGGGTCAATTTTGGGAGAATTCCGAAATTGACACTTGTTGTGTTTATCAATTGGTCCTATAGATCAACTTGGCATATGTTTGTGTGTTTGGGGCTAGTGTCGTGTCCATAATTGGATACGTATAGGCCGTATCCCAATAATTTGGTGATACGTGTTGATTTGGGGATTTTTTTCTCCGACACGGGACTTTGTACATATCATATTTTGACACGGACACTTAGATATATAATTGACTCTTCGTATTATTCATATTTATTATTTTAGACTTGCTCGTGTCCTTCGAGGTATGTTTGGTTGTGTGGTGGACTCGTATCGCAAGCGTATCAAAGATCTAGTGTGATACGGGTGCGATGCACTCCACGTATTTGCTTCATTGCTTTTCAATTCAATTGACTTGCGTATAACTATTAATATGATATATTAGATATGATATATATATGTATAGTGTATGTATTTATATTATATTATATAGTTATGCATATATAGCTATATGATTGTGTGTTTATATATGTATATTGATATCTATGTGCATCTATATGTAAATATGTATGCATAGTTCTTTATAAATATGTGAAGTATGATTTATATATATGTACATAAGTAGTGATATATGAATATATGTTTATATAGGTATGTATATATATAGCTATGTGTTATATATGATATATCTAAGTGTATAGTGTATGGTTGTATATATGTGTATATGTATATGAGAGTATATATATCTATATGTATATGTGTATGTTTATTTATATATAAATATGTATTGTGTGTGTGAGAGAGTGTTGTGATGTATATATGTATAGATATATATGTTGATATCTACTTATAGTTATGTATGTATATAGAGGTATATATATATATGTATAGTTGTGTGTGTGTATTTTTTTTTGGTGGAGGCAGCAGCAGTTCCAGCACAGCAGTGCCACGACTGCAGCGAGGCAGCGCTACGGCTGCAGCGAGGCAGCGCCGCAGAGGCAACAGTACCAATCTGCACCGAGACAGCAGCAGTCAGCGCAGCAGCGCCGTGGCTGCAGCGAGGCAGCGCAGCGGTCTGCAGTAGCAGCGCAGCGGCAGCAGCGTGCAGCAGCGCGTACAACGGTAGTAGCGAGGCGCGCAGCAGTCAGTGATGGTTAGCTAGTTACCCATTGTATATATTTATGTAGTTACCGATTGTTATTAGTAGTTAGCTAGTTAGTTTAATTAATAGTTTAGTTAGTTATCTAGTTAATTAGCTATCTATATATATATCCTTGTTGATAAGTAGCAGTTAGATATATATATACATACTTATGTATCTTTAGCTATGTACATGTATATATGTAGGTTTGTATATGTATGTATATATGTATTATTTGCATGAGTAGTTAGTATAGCATGGTAATTGGTATTAATTAATGCATATTAGTATATATCTAGTAGTTTGTATTAGATAAATACATATTAGCCTATAGTTTAGAGATTGGGGAGATAACATATACTAAGAGCACATTACCTTGAGATACCAAGGTAATGTCAAGGTATTGGTTTATACTCAAGGTATTGAGTTTGTATATCAAGATGGGTGTGTAGGTGGTGTGATACCGCTTTTGGTTCAAAGCCAAGGTATCCACTTAGCATTAGTTTAGTTAGGAGTACTATATATTGTTGTTTGTATATATATTATAATATTTTCATATCTAATAAATTACGTATCTTATGATATGGTATCTTGTTGGTTTTTTAGTATCCTAGTATAGCTAGTATGGCCTAGTTGCATAGTGTATGAACCTAATATCCTAGAGTTGGACTCATTCAACTTAGAAATAGCCAGTTTGACCAAGTTTTACTAGTTTGACCTAAAGTTGACCTAGTTTGACTATTTTGACTTAGAAATGGCTTTATGACCTAGAAGTTGACTAGTTTAACTTATTTTTATTCCGAACCTTGTATTAATGCAATATTCTATATATAGGTCTGTGACACCAGTTCGGACATCATTTTTTATTATTTGCTCTGGACCACAGGCGAGTATATTCTTTGATAGTTTCCATTATTTGATTACCACTATAATTCAAGTATTTAGAAATGTTACTTATGATTCTTGACACGATGGTACACGGATTGGTATTGTTATTGGATCGTCAGTCATGGGATGTTACCTTGGTTATGGAGATGGTATCGGATACTGTCCTTATTTGTATTGATAATATTGAATATTGTAGATTAAATATTGGATAAATTGGCTAGTAACATGTCATAATTTGATCCATCATATCAGTCGGGGCAGAAGAAATACTAATTAAATATCTGATCAAGAAACTATCGGCCAGTAGTGTAATCATTGGCTACTAACTAACCATGCAATTCACATATGGTTGATATAGCTTCTTAGTGTAATCATTGAATCTCCCAGGCCGATCACATATTTAGTTAGTATCTCAAAACACATAGTTATTGTAGATTCCATTATTCAGTTCATTGATTACCTTGTTCTATTTTTGACATTACAGTTCATTCCTTTATTCTTGTACGCATTGGTTATAGTCCATTTCTAGTATTGCATATTCTCTCATTGTTCTTGATTATCAGTTATATTCTCATCGTAGATAGCTTCTTCTATATTACTGCTTTATGTTTTTGTCAATTAATTGGAACTGCTATTGGGTTGTACTTCCCTCCATTCCTGACTGGATAATATTTTTTAGAGGATCCGAAAGATTGGTGTCTGACATACTACGGACCTCAGCCTATAGATGGTACAGACTTGGACCCATTAGTTCTGGAGTGACTGCCGGAAGATTTAGCCGGATTCACTAGTTATCATAGTTAGTTCTCTTTAGCATTTTGGTACCAAATTTATTTTTGGCATATATTTGATATTTGGATATCATTTCTATTTATTATTGTTATATTTTTAATTGTATAGTTATGTTAGACTTCTGTGATATCCTCTCGTGCCAAAGAAATGTGATTGAGTATTATGTTGTCACGACCCGCACCCGGAAATTCGGGCACGAGTGCGTGGGTACGTCCAGCCTACGCCGCAGTGTCGGCGGTAGTACGCTGTCTAGGGCATCATCACAGGTGATAAATCTAGCTCATTCACAATAATTAAATAGGCAAGGAAAAATAGCAGGAAAAGAATGCTAAGATTTTATAACCAGAATATGATAATCAGATCCAGAGTTTATTACAGAACCATAGATTATATCGGGGACAAACCCGATTACTAAGATGAAAGGAAAACAAATAGCTAAATGCTAACTACTCTGCAGGAGTAGTCTCCTGGGTGGGAACCGGCTCTGCAACTGTATCACCTGCTGTCTCAGAGGGTCCATAATAGGTGGGGGCAAGGTTCTCGTCATCGCCTAAACAACGGATCCAGTCAGGAAAGGAGCAAAGTACACAATGCACAACAAGATTTAAACTAAATATTTGTGACAGGTAGAAAATAACTGACTAAGCATTATGTTGAGAAATGCGTAAGTAAGTAGTGAAGTTAACTGAGAAATAATGTTAGAAAACAAGACTAGAAGTAAAATATGATTGATTGCTATAAACCAGAAATCCGAGTAAAACAGGAAAAATGTGACAAGAAATATAACTGTAACAAGACAGGAACTTATGTGCGTGAACTTGTATTTTTAGAATACCTAGTTGGCATGTAGGGGTTTATAAGGCTAATAGGGCCATCATAGACGACTAGTACACAATGACTACGGGAATAATCAAGTATAAGGCTGATGGTACAATCGCGTACCAACAGCTGGCACACAGTGATTACAGGGGGAAAGGGTAAACTACATGCCTCCTAGTATTCTCCCGCCCGACACGAAAATCAAGACACGAAATACATTATTCAAGACATGAAATCCAGTGTTCTAACTCTACATATAATCATCAATGATACTAATAAAGCAGGGAATTTATTTATCACAATATAAAGGTTAAACTTGAAGTGCAGGTACTTGCCTGTTGTTTGGATCTGATTAAATTGGTTCTTGGGGAAAAATCCAGAGATGAGTCCAAAAGCTGAAATAGACATTACCATCACTCTCAGAAGATGTCAAATAGCTAAAAATGCCTGTCCTTGGGTCCAATTTGGAGACAAGGGCAAAAACGGCAGTTTCGGGTCAAAACGGGGTCCGCCGGTGGGCCCGCTTTGCACCGAAAAACGCGTCCGGGTCAAAGGTCTCCAAATTCACCAAACTTAGTGTCAACAGGTCAGGAACGCTGATACGAACCCAACGGAACTTCCAGATTTGGATTCCGATGAGCCGAACACAAAATCGCCCGTCGAGCGGGGCCTGTGGGGCCTACGACACGCGATTTCGTCAACGTTCTCAGAATCGAACCAAACTTGACCCACAGGACCAGCGTATCGCTACGAGTCCGATGGCGCAAGTTTCGTCTCGATCTGACGAGTGTGCACGAAGTTAGGGTGAATTACAGAAAAGGCGGATACGGGGCGATGTCCGCGGATACGCGTTGATTCCGGTGTGCACGCACACCCGAATCAGCTTCCACGAAAACTCACACGTCCGTATCGACGATGCGTACGTATCTGTGAAGACCGCACGCGACCAAGTCATCCCGTTTGGCGGGGCGGACTCAGTTCCGGGGTGAAACAGGGTCTGGTTTTTCCTGTTTTTGGATCGCGGTGTGCGATCACCACAGGGAGCGATGTCCCGAACAGTTTGTCCGGACACCGAGAGGGTCATACAGGCTTCACAACGCAATTTGCGGAAATGGAAACGGAGCTACGAGGCGAAAGTTACACGTACCTGAAGGGGACCCGAAAATCAGGGTCGAGACGTGTCCGTGTCGTGTCCGACACGGAATCCAAAATTAGGGCTAGGGTTAGGGTTTTCGTCGGAGAACGGCCGTGGACGGCGGAGGGCGGCTGCTGGGCGGCCGGCGAGGGCGGGGGACTGTTCGCCGAGGGGCGGCGCGTCGTTCACGGGGGCGGCGGTGGCTCGGGGCGGCCGGCAGCGGCGGTGGGGGCTGCTCGTGCTGCTGCTGCGGTTCTGCGGGAGAAGACGGCGGGCGGCGCCGAGGGGGAGGAAGGCGCTGGGCGGCTCACGGCGGCGAGGGCGAGCGGAGGCGAGCAGCGGCGGAGGGGGCTAGGGCTAGGTGGTGAGGCGGAGGAGGAGAAAGGGTGAGGGTTTTATAGGCGGTGCCGGGGCGGCTCGTGGCCGCGGAAGGCGGGCCGTGGGGGGGAGGTGGCCGGCCAGTGCGGGGGAGGGCGCGGCGGACGCGGCGCTCGACGCGGAGGCGAGGGAGAGAGGGGGTACCGGTCGCCCGGGTCGGGCGGCACGCGGGTCGGGTCTGTCTGACCCGACCCGACCCGGTAGCGGGTTGGGCTGGGCCAGGAAGCTAACGGGTCTGTCCATTGGGCCGGGCCGGCCCAAAGAAAAGAAAAAAATAAAATGAAAAATAAAATAAAATAAATAATAAATAAATAATTAAGTAAATAGATAATTAATTAAATAATTAATTAACTAAATAGTTTTCAGGCATTTAAAAATAGGTCTGAGGCCCAGAAAAATCCAGAAAAATTACCCTAAGTCCAATTTTCCATTTTACACCCAAAAATATTATTTTTATGATATTTTAATATTATTTATTGCCAATTAAAAATCATTTATTAATTGAAAACCTTGATTTTAATTACAGAAAATTCCCAGAAAATTCCAGAAAATTGTGAAAAATCCTAATTTTAATATTTTAAAAAAATCAGGGGCTTACAATCTACCCAACTTATAAAATTTCGTCCTCGAAATTTAAATTATGGCCGGGTTCTCTCTGTCCAAACTCACTTGATTACAGTCTAACGGGTTTCTCTCAGGTGAACATTGCGGTCGCTACCCAACTTATAATTTTACCCATATCCTCTAAGGCTGTACAACTCGTAAAGCTAGGTCTCAACTTAATAAATCAGGGTATTGAATCTTAAGCCTGCAACACAAAACACAGCACCTAGGGTCTTGTCTTAGTCATAAAGGGTTATCATCAATTCGTCCGATCTGAGGGTATGTCTAGCACTACAAATCAACTTATACCAACCACAGGTTTTTGTCTTTCCGAAATAAGGAAAGACGAGGATCAATAATAAAGAGTTTAAGGGCGAGGTGGTAGAACAGAGGTATAGGGATCAAGGCATTTTTCAGGAATTCTAATGGGAATTGTCAGGCGGTTAAGGATCGAGGTTCTATTCTGGTAATGCTGAAACGATATACTCGGACGTATTTAGGGGGGCAAGTAGACTAGTCGACTATACCTCAATCCACATAAGTAGTCATGCGAAGTGCGAATCAAAGTGCACTAAGGTTGATCAGACCGTAGTACACTGATTCTGAGTAGACACTTGTATTAGTGGGGTTGATCAGGCCTCAATAATACATGTGTCATGAACAAGCCCGATAAAGGGTAAGCTTGCAAAACTAGGCTATAAAATAGCAGCATAAGTCAAGTTCAGCAAAATTAAGTGCGCTAGATGATGATGAAAAGGAGGTACAAATTATTGAAGTTCACAAATAACACAAAATAAGCACAATAGCAAAATTCTCTAAAACAGTTATCAAATTTAAAAGCATACCAGGTATTTAGCAAGTTCAAAATTACTAGGTTGGGGCTGAGGTCACGAACCAATAGGCACGAAAACAATACTAGAAAAGATATCTACGAATCACTTACGCGCATTAGCTGCTTCCAGAGTTTGCGCGTTCTCCACGGTCATTACGTAAGCTTGTCCGCGTCCTGGAGCAGCGGCACAGTCCCTCACTCGATGTGCTGTTGATCCACAAAACAGACAGGCACCTAGTCTCTTCCTACAAACTTGCCAGGTGTGACCTTGTTTTTTACAAAAGCCACAAGTGGGAACTCGTTGATTCTGTCCTTGAGCTTGGTGTTGGGGTGCTGTAGCTTGAGGGAGAGGACGCTGGGTTTGCTGCGGGGACCTCTGCTGTTGTTGTTGTTGAAAAGGGCGTTTGTTGGGTCCCGCATTTCCGGTATCTCTCTCTCGCTTTAGTTTATGCCCCAAGTCTCTCTCAACGCCTTGTGCAACGTTCAAGATTTCCTCATAGGTGCGGGCTCGGCTGGTGGTGACAGCAAGGCAAATATCCGGAGACAGCCCCTTCTTGAATCTACGGGCTCTGTCCTCCGGGGTACGAACCATGTACTCCGCAAAGTGGCTTAACCTGCTAAATTCAGCAGTATACTCATCAACAGATAGGTTACCTTGTTTCAGTCTCTCGAATTGGCTTTCGAGAGCTTCCCGAGCCACTTCGGGGTAGAATTTTTCCTTAAATAGCCTCTTGAAGTCCTCCCAGGTGAGGTCAGGAGCAGATAGTTGGGGTTCATCTCTGAACCAGGTCTGAGCTATGTCGAACAGTTGCAGGCTTGCGGACTCCACTTTGAGATCATCAGGAACCCGAGCAGTCTTCAGGAGTCTCTCTACGTTCTCTATCCATTCATCGGCATAGAGAATGCCTTCAGTTCCGTAGAATTCCAAGGGTCTGAGGTTTTTGAAGTCTTTGACACTCCCTGGCCTCTTGAGTGGCGACTCCTGGGACTTAATAGCTTCTGAGAGGCTGGTCCGCAAAAGTGCAGTCTGTTCTTTCTGGGATTCCACTAGTCCCTGGAACACTCCGAGTAGCTGTGCCCCATCCAGAGTAACTGCCGGAACAGATGGAGGCAGCGGGAGTGCAAGAGTTTCGGGCACATTCTGCTCAGCTGGTTCTGATGTGCCTCCTACTGTGTTCCTTGTCTGGACCATTTTAAAAGATGAAGGGATAGGGAATTTAGAATAGATCACTTGGAAATCAAGGGCGATAGGAAAAAATTGATCAGAAGTGATATTAAGAATTGAAATCAGGACCCTATACTGTGAATGAGCTTTTCCTAGAATCCTCAATCTTATTGCAGGCCTGTTCGGTCCCTAAGTTGAAACCGAACAATTTAGTCGTTTGGACCTGCATGGGCCACCATAAAAACGTGTCACGACCCGCACCCGGAAATTCGGGCACGAGTGCGTGGGTACGTCCAGCCTACGCCGCAGTGTCGGCGGTAGTACGCTGTCTAGGGCATGATCACAGGTGATAAATCTAGCTCATTCAGAATAATTAAATAGGCAAGGAAAAATAGCAGGAAAAGAATGCTAAGATTTTATAACCAGAATATGATAATCAGATCCAGAGTTTATTACAGAACCATAGATTATATCGGGGACAAACCCGATTACTAAGATGAAAGAAAAATAAATAGCTAAATGCTAACTACTCTGCAGGAGTAGTCTCCTGGGTGGGAACCGACTCTGCAACTGTATCACCTGCTGTCTCAGAGGGTCCATAATAGGTGGGGGCAAGGTTCTCGTCATCGCCTAAACAATGGATCCAGTCAGGAAAGGAGCAAAGTACACAATGCACAACAAGATTTAAACTATATATTTGTGACAGGTAGAAAATAACTGACTAAGCATTATGTTGAGAAATGCGTAAGTAAGTAGTGAAGTTAACTGAGAAATAATGTTATAAAACAAGACTAGAAGTAAAATATGATTGATTGCTATAAACCAGAAATCCGAGTAAAACAGGAAAAATGTGACAAGAAATATAACTGTAACAAGACAGGAACTTATGTGCGTGAACTTGTATTTTTAGAATACCTAGTTGGCATGTAGGGGTTTATAAGGCTAATAGGGCCGTCATAGACGACTAGTACACAATGACTACGAGAATAATCAAGTATAAGGCTGATGGTACAATCGCGTACCAACAGCTGGCACACAGTGATTACAGGGGGAAAGGGTAAACTATATGCCTCCTAGTATTCTCCCGCCCGACACGAAAATCAAGAAATGAAATACATTATTTAAGACATGAAATCCAGTGTTCTAACTCTACATATAATCATCAATGGTACTAATAAAGCAGGGAATTTATTTATCACAATATAAAGGTTAAACTTGAAGTGCAGGTACTTGCCTGTTGTTTGGATCTGATTAAATTGGTTCTTGGGGAAAAATCCAGAGATGAGTCCAAAAGCTGAAATAGACATTACCATCACTCTCAGAAGATGTCAAATAGCTAGAAACGCCTGTCCTTGGGTCCAATTTGGAGACAAGGGCAAAAACGGCAGTTTCGGGTCAAAACGGGGTCCGCCGGTGGGCCCGCTTTGCACCGAAAAATGCGTCCGGGTCAAAGGTCTCCAAATTCACCAAACTTAGTGTCAACAGGTCAGGAACGCTGATATGAACCCAACGGAACTTCCAGATTTGGATTTCGATGAGCCGAACACAAAATTGCCCGTCGAGCGGGGCTTGTGGGGCCCACGACACGCGATTTCGTCAACGTTCTCAGAATCGAACCAAACTTGACCCACAGGACCAGCGTATCGCTACGAGTCCGATGGCGCAAGTTTCGTCTCGATCTGACGAGTGTGCACAAACTTAGGGTAAATTGCAGAAAAGGCGGATACGGGGCGATGTCCGCGGATACGCGTTGATTCCGGTGTGCACGCACACCCGAATCAGCTTCCACGAAAACTCACACGTCCGTATCGACGATGCGTACGTATCTGTGAAGACCGCACGCGACCAAGTCGTCCCGTTTGGCGGGGCGGACTCAGTTCCAGGGTGAAACAGGGTCTGGTTTTTCCTGTTTTTGGATCGCGGTGTGCGATCACCACAGGGCGCGATGTCCCGAACAGTTTGTCCGGACACCGAGAGGGTCATACAGGCTTCACAACGCAATTTGCGGAAATGAAAACGGAGCTACGAGGCGAAAGTTACACGTACCTGAAGGGGACCCGAAAATCAGGGTCGAGACGTGTCCGTGTCGTGTCCGACACGGAATCCAAAATTAGGGCTAGGGTTAGGGTTTTCGTCGGAGAACGGCCGTGGACGGCGGAGGGCGGCTGCTGGGCTGCAGGCGAGGGCGGGGGACTGTTCGCCGAGGGGCGGCGCGTCGTTCACGGGGGCGGCGGTGGCTCGGGGCGGCCGGCAGCGGCGGTGGGGGCTGCTCGTGCTGCTGCTGCGGTTCTGCGGGAGGAGACGGCGGGCGGCGCCGAGGGGGAGAAAGGCGCTGGGCGGCTCACGGTGGCGAGGGCGAGCGGAGGCGAGCAGCGGCGGAGGGGGCTAGGGCTAGGTGGTGAGGCGGAGGAGGAGAAAGGGTGAGGGTTTTATAGGCGGTGCCGGGGCGGCTCGTGGCCGCGGAAGGCGGGCCGTGGGGGGGAGGTGGCCGGCCGGTGCGGGGGAGGGCGCGGCGGACGCGGCGCGCGACGCGGAGGCGAGGGAGAGAGGGGGAACCGGTCGCCCGGGTCGGGCGGCACGCGGGTCGGGTCTGTCTGACCCGACCCGACCCGGTAGCGGGTTGGGCTGGGCCAGGAAGCTAACGGATCGGTCCATTGGGCCGGGCCGGCCCAAAGAAAAGAAAAAAATAAAATGAAAAATAAAATAAAATAAATAATAAATAAATAATTAAGTAAATAGATAATTAATTAATTAAATAGTTTTCAGGCATTTAAAAATAGGTCTGAGGCCCAGAAAAATCCAGAAAAATTACCCTAAGTCCAATTTTCCATTTTACATCCAAAAATGTTATTTTCATGATATTTTAATATTATTTATTGCCAATTAAAAATCATTTATTAATTGAAAACCTTGATTTTAATTACAGAAAATTCTCAGAAAATTCCAGAAAATTGTGAAAAATCCTAATTTTAATATTTTAAAAAAATCAGGGGCTTACATGTGTTGAACTAAGTTTATTACTCTCTTATTGGAGTTGAGATATTACTGGAGGATTATGCATTTTGTGAGATAATTAGATAGTATAGTTGAGCAAGACAGCATTCTACCGCCGATGCTGCGGCGTTGGCTGGGCATTGTTCCCGACTTGCATCCCTACACCGGGTGTGGGTCGTGACATATTTTTAGTGGTGGCCCATGTAGGTCAGGCTTCGCAAGTTATGTGATGTCGTGGTAGTATGATGACTTAGTTGTACTACTGCGAGCCTGCGATAAGATATAGGACATAGGATACTAGGATGAGAGAGGAATACTCAATCACAACTAGGAATTCCAATCCGAATTGAATCACTACTTTTGATTCCTTCTGAATATTATTGTCCTTCCTTGATAATATCTTATCTTGCATCGAATTGATCTCTTTTGTTTTGGTCTGTCTTCAGGATGTCACCGAAGACTATATCCCATCGATCGGGAGCAGTTTCTGCGAGGTCTGCCACCTCTCAATCTTCCACTCAGGCAGTAGGGTTTGTACCTCCTACGATATCAGTTCATGTAGGAGTCTCGGCTGCCTTCGGGGGTTCTTCTCCACCTATTCTGAGGACTACCCCAGTTGCTTCGGAGGGACTCCCACTACCTCCATTTTTAGGAGATGTCACACCGATGGTTATACTGTTTAGAGAGATGATGGAGTTACAGAGGGCACAAATAGAGGCCCAACACAGGCAGTCAGATATGATACGGTAGAGTATGGAAAATGCCCATCAGGTAGCTATTGCAGCAGTTCAGAGAGAGGCCCCTCCACAGCCACAAGATGTTCAGCTCGAGCCAGGCAACATTCAAAATTTTAAGAAGCTTGAGCCTCAAGTTTTCAAGGGGACAGAAGGTATAGTCTATGCTGACGATTGGCTAGAAGATATCAAGCATCTTATGAGGGTGTCCCGTCTTGCGGAGGACCTGATGGTTGAGTCGGTAGGACTTCAACTGTTTGACGTTGCCCGCACTTGGTTTAGGAATGAGCCACTTCTTACTGATACGGGACAGTCTTGGGAGGTATTCAAGGATCTTTTTAAGAAGAAGTTCTTTGCTCAGACGGACAGATTGCAATTAGGAAGGCAGTTTGAGAGCCATACACAGGGGAAGCATGTCCGTAGAGGAGTACGCCGTAGAGTTCGGGAGACTGAGCCGATTTACGGAGTACTTGGTGAGAGAGCCAAAAGTTTGGGATATTCGTTTTCGCAAATGTCTGAATTGGGAAGTGAAGATACTCATTTTGTCTTTCTATGAGACGTATTATGAGATACTTTCGGAGGCACACAAGGTCGAGCGGGAGTGGAACTTGAAGCCAAAGAGGGACCGTGATATTTTGGGAGTGACAGTAGCAGTACGGGACCGGCAAAGAGGCCGCAGTTCCAGCAACAGCAGTTTCCAATACAGTTAAGAGCTTATCAGCAGAAATATCAGATGCAGGAACCAATTGTTGCTCCAGTACAAGCTCCAGTACAGTAGATACTACAGCAGCCTCAGAGATAAGTACAACAGGCTCCTCAATGCACCTATTGTAAGAAGACTGGGCACACTTGGGAGATGTGTCGAAAGAGACTTGTAGCGTGCTTACATTGTGGATCAACGAAGCATATGGTGAAGGATTATCTCTGGACCCTTCAACGTCTTGGCCAGGATGTAGATTGAGGGCAGAGAGGTGGAGTTAGGCCACCTGTAGCACCGCATATTGCTCATCACCCGCAGAGGGAGCAACCTCGACAGGGCGGAGCATTTATGATGACGGTCGAGGAGACCAATACTACAGGTGATGGGTTAGAGAGTTTTGTTCTTTCTTTCTGTTCCTTCCATCTATTTTGATTGATTTCTTCTTTAGTACCTTTTGGATGCTTGTGTTATATAGTTAAGTATAGTTAAACCCTGACAGAGACAACAGTAATAAGACAGACGGAGACCATGACCATGCATATTGTTCTTTGCATAGGACTATTCTTCGTGTGATTTTAGATAAGACCTTCTTGGACTATGATTGCTGGGGCTTTGACCTAGAAGGAGTACGATCACCCTTAAATTTTGAGGATGAAATTATTTTAAGGGGGGTAGACTTGTCACTACCGTATTTTCTAGGAAAGGGTATTTTTGTTATTTTATAATTAATTAAATATTATGCATGTTAAATATTTAATTATTATATAATATATTTATTGTTAGCATGTTAGATTTATTTTAGACTTATGTTAGTGGACCTAACTAGTTAGTTTAGATCCATGGACCCAACATTTAATTTTAGTTAGATTTGAGCCCAATAGTAAGCCCATTCATTAGGGAGATAATTAATTAAGTTAAACCCATTAGACTATAACCTTCCCTCCTTAATTAATTTTTTCATGAGATTCCCCAAGGGGTATTTTAGACTTTATATAGTAGCTTGAGGGAGGGGGCAAGTAAGGCCTATATAAAGGGGATGAAACTTTCTCTCTTTAATTTTTATTCTAAATCTATATCTAGAATTTTCCTCAACCAAATTCCATCAATTCCCTACCAAATTTTATCCTAATTCCTTCCCAAATCATCATTGGAGGCTAGTAAAGCAAGGATCTAGAAGGAGGAAGAAAGGATCTATAAAGAGGAGCAAGGATCTACAAGTTGAAGGACCATTACACCCAAATTGGAAGTTTCAATGGGACTCCATCTTCCAATAGGTACAATTCAATTTTTCCCCTCTAATTAGATTTTAAATCTAAGATTTAACCATAAAAAATTAATCCATATGCATAGGCTACCCATAGGATTTGGAATTGAGTTCATATGAGGCCTATTTAGAAAGTTATGGTACTTTTTATGTCAATTTTGGAAAATTTTTGAGATTGACACTTGTTGTGTTTGTCAATTGGTCCTATAGATCGACTTGGCATGTGTTTGTGTGTTTGGGGCTAGTGTCATATCCACAATTGGATGCGTGTAGACCGTATCCCAATAATTTGATGATATGTATTGATTTGGTGATTTTTCCTCCAATACGGGACTTTGTGCATGTCTCATTTTGACACGGACACGTAGATATATAATTGACTCTTCGTATTGTTCATATTTATTATTTTAGACTTGCTCGTGTCCTTCGGGTACGTTTGGTTGTGTGGTGGACTCGTATCATAAGCGAATCATAGATCTAGTATGATACGGGTGCGTTGCACTCCACGTGTTTGCTTTATTGCTTTTCAATTCAATTGACTTGTATATAACTATTAATATGATATATTAGATATGATATATATATATATATGTATAGTGTATGTATTTATATTATATATATATATATATATATATATATATATATATATATATATATATATATATATGTGTGTGTGTGTGATTGTGTGTTTATATATGTATATTGATATCTATGTGCATCTATATGTAAATATGTATGCATAGTTCTATATATATATGTGAAGTGTGATTTATATAAATATGTACATAAGTAGTAATATATGAATATGTGTTTATATAGGTATGTATATATATAGCTATGTGTTATATATGTGTATATGATATATCTAAGTGTATAGTGTATGGTTGTATATATGTGTATTTGTATATGAGAGTATATATATCTATATGTATATGTGTTTGTTTATATATATATAAATATGTATGTATGAAGATGTATATTGATATATGTATAGCTATGTGTATGTTTACATATGTATGTGTATATATATATATATATATATATATATATATAGTTGTATACTAATAGGTGTTTGTGTATATATATATATATATATATATATATATATATATATATATACAACTATATATACACAAACACCTATTAGTATATATATATATATATATATATATATATATATATATATATATATATATATATATAGTTGTGTGTGTGTGTTTTTTTTTGTGTATGTTTGGAGGCAGCAACAGTTCTAGCACAGCAGCGCCACGACTGTAGCAAGGCAGCGCCGCAGAGGCAGCAGCAGCAGTCTGTACCGAGGCAGCAGTAGTCCCAGCGCAGCAGCGCAGCGGCTGCAGCGAGGCAGCGCAGCGGTCTGCAGCAGCACGTGCAGCGGCAGTAGCAAGGCGCATAGCAGTCAGTGATGGTTAGCAAGTTACCCATTGGATATATTTATGTAGTTACCTATTGTTATTAGTTAGTTTAATTAATAGTTTAGTTAGTTATCTAGTTAATTAGCTATCTATATATATATCCTTGTTGATAAGTAGTAGTTAGATATATATATACATACTTATGTATCTCTAGCTATGTACATGTATATATGTTGGTATGTATATGTATGTATATATGTATTATTTACATAGGTAGTTAGTATAGCATAATAATTGGTATTAATTAATGAAAATTAGTATATATCTAGTAGTTTGAATTAGATAAATACATATTATCCTATAGTTTAAAGATTGGGTAGATAACATATACAAAGAGCACATTACCTTGAGATACCAAGGTAATGTCAAGGTATTAGTTTATACTCAAGGTATTGGTTTGTATATCAAGATGGGTGTATAGGTGGTGTGATACTGCTTATGGTTCAAAGCCAAGGTATCCAATTAGCATTAGTTTAGTTAGGAGTATTATATATTGTTGTTTGTATATATATTATAATATTTTTATAGCTAATAAATTACGTATCTTATGATACGATATCTTGTTGGTTTTCTAGTACCCTAGTATAGCTAGTATGGCCTAGTTGCATAGCGTATGGATCTATTATCCTAGAGTTGGACTCATACAACTTAGAAATAGACAGTTTGACCAAGTTTGACTAGTTGACCTAGAGTTGACCTAGTTTGACTGTTTTGACTTAGAAATGGCTTTATGACCTAGAAGTTGACTAGTTTAACTTATTTTCATTCCGAACCTTGTATTAATGCAATATTCCATATATAGGTCTGTGACACCAGTTCGAACATTATTTTTTATCATTTGCTCTAGACCACCGGCGAGTACATTCTCTAATAGTTTCCATTATTTGATTACCACTATAATTCAAGTATTTAGAAATGTTACTTATGATTTTTGACACGATGGTACACGGATTGGTATTATTATTGGATCGTCAGTCATGGGATGTTACCTTGGTTATGTAGATGGTATCGGATACTGCCCTTGTTGGTATTCGATAACATTGAATATTGTAGATTAGACATTGGATAAATTGGCCAGTAACGTATCATGATTCGATCTATCATAAAAGTCAGGGCAGAAAAAATACCATTTAAATATGTGATCAAGAAACTATCGGCTAGTAGTGTAATCATTGGCTACTAACTAACCATGCAATTCACGTATAGTTGAGTTAGCTCATTAGTGTAATCATTGAATCTCCTAGGCTGATCACATATTTAGTTAGTATCTCAAAATACATAGTTATTGTAGATTCCATTATTCAGTTCATTGATGACCTTGTTCTATTTTTGACATTACAGTTTATTCCTTTATTCTTGTATACATTGATTATAGTCTATTGCTAGTATTGCATATTCTCTCATGTTCTTGATTATCAGTTATATTCTCATCGTAGATAGCATCTTATATATTACTGCTTTATAGTTTTTGTCTATTAATTGGAACTGCTATTGGGTCGTACTTTGCTCCATTCCTGACTGTGAAATATTTTTCAGAGGATCCGAAAGATTGGTATCCGACATACTACGGACCTCAGCCTATAGATGGTGCAGACTTGGACCCACTAGTTCTGGAGTGACTGTCGAAAGATTTAGTCGGATTCACTAGTTAGCATAGTTAGTTCTCTTTAGCATTTTGGTACCGGATTTATTTTCGGCATATATTTGAGATTTGGAGATCATTTCTATTTATTGTTGTTATATTTTAACTGTGTAATTATGTTAGACTTCTGTGATATCCTCTCATGCTATAGAAATGTGATTGAGTATTGTGTTGAACTAAGTTTATTACTCTCTTCTTGGAGTTGAGATATTATTGGAGGATTATACATTTTGTGAGATAATTAGATAGTATAGTTGACCAAGACAACGTTCTACCGTCGATGCTGCGGCGTAGGCTGGGCGTTGTTCCCGACTTGCATCCGTACACTGGGTGCGGGTCATGATACCGCCGACGGCAATCCCACCTTGCCCGGGTCATCTGCTCCCTCTGTAGTAGATGAAGCCCGCAAAGCAATAAGGGAAGTACGAGAACTTCGGGCTCACCTCGACTCCCCGACAATCGGGACATATTATACGCACTGGGGATATGACAACTATATCCCCTCGACTAGAGAGACATGTCGTACCCACCCAAATATAAGCCCTTCCACCTTACTCCGCTTGACGGAAAGACATCTCCTCGTTAATACATGAGTTACTTTGATACCGCGATGGGGCATCTGCCTCACAACGATGCTTTTATCACCAAGCTCTTTGTCGGTGCATTGTTTGGAGTATCCTTTGACTAGTTTGGCAGTCTCCAAGATAATTGTATCTCATCGTTTGATGACTTCAAAAGCCTTTCCTAGCCCAATTTTATGACGGGGAAATGATATGACAATGTCCTCTCTGATGGATATCATGAAAAAGGAAAAGGTGCCTGTACGGGAATAAATCGAATGATACAGGCAAGCTGTGCTTAAATTACCCTCCAAAAATTCTGAGTCCACGTTGATGGACACTTGCTGGAGGAATCTACTACCAGCAGTCAGACTCTAGATGGGCGATACTTAGTTTAAAGACTGGATAGCATTCATCATAAATATTGTTGGCACTAAAAAGAAGGTGAAGGAGGCCCGACTCTTGGGAATACAAATCTTCATCGCCAATGATAGGGAAAATATCCGTATAACAACAACAACAACAACAACAACCCCAAAAGCAGCATTAATGTTCGTGACGGCAAGGGAAAGAAGGCCATTATCGCCAATCTAGCTAAGAAGCCCGAAGAAAAGCCTACAGAGGCTCCAAAATCGAAGGAAACTTACTCTTTTGAAGATGATAACGTTATGGCAATCTTTGATATGCTAATGAAGGGAAATAAGCTTTAGCTCCCTGACGTCAAGAGCCCTAATGAGGCAGACGATGTAAATAATCCGAAGTACTACCACTACCACCGATACATCTACCATGTGACGTGGGATTGCTACACACTGAAGCAATACATCTAGCGACTGCTCGATACCAAGGCCCTCACCTTGGAATTCGATGACAAAATAGTTTCCGCCAATATGGTATCTCTCTAGTTCGGTTATTTCCTGACAATGAAAATATAAGACGGAATGATCCCGATCCCCAGGGCAACAATAAAAGTTGTCAATCTCCCACCAGCTCGCGACCAAACAGTCGGAATGATACCTCTCACCACATCATGGGGGAGGGGGGGTCATGTGGTTTCAACCAGATCTTGCTCCAGACTTATTGCAACAAGCAGCACCTTCCGCCACCAAGTCCAAGCGCAAGAAGTCCAAGTCCTGCTACACGGTTTCTCTCCCTCCCGAAGAAGCTATAGCAGGAACAACGAGGTCAGGCCTGGCATACCAACACGAGTACGACACCCCTGAAGATGGTGCGCTCCCAACCGCGACACCTACCACATCTGATCCGGGTCCATCCCAGCCTCTGGCAGCGGACAAGTCCAAGTAGAAAGAAACTCACTTTGATAAAAAGTTGCACAAAGATACAACACAGGGACTGGAGAAGCCCTACAACTTTGATATTTTGGCACAACTGGCCAATACTCCAGCAAAGTTGTCACTATTAGATCTTCTTCGACTCTCCAAAGATACTCGGGTTGCTCTGAGTGAGGCATTACAGAATGCCGACACCTACCTGGGGCCGGTCAAGCCACCAATTGAGAATTCTGTTGCATGCCAACTGTCATAATGTTATGGAGGCGATACCCAATACCACATTCTTGTAACAAGACATGTTGCTAAAGAACAAGAGGCGTGATCATACTATGTATTACACAGGGCATATTGGTGCCATCAAAGTGGACCGAATGTATATCGACTCTGTACCATTGCCTAAAGTATGTTGATGAATATGTCATCGTCAAAATGGAGTTTGTTGATGTTGATCCGTTCAAAGGGGTCGAGGTCTATTACTATGACTCGATCCTCTACAAACAAGTCCACAAAGATGAAGGTGGCAATGATGCCGACGATGAGGCAGAGACTGGGACAACATCAAACGAGCCCTTGAGAGTATGTCTCAAAGCATGCACTTCCGACACAGCCCCTCCCCCTCGTGGTGAAACTCTATAGAAAGGCACATGAACCTCTAGTCGTTCGTCTTCGGAGACTGAGGCAACCACTGAAGGGAGATCCAGCACCTACTACGACTTCTGAACCTCTAATGGTAAAGCTGCGCAGAAGACCTCCTAAGCCATCGTTCGAACTAGGGGTAGATCTCGGGAAGGACAAACTAGAGGAGTACGTAGCTTCTCATGCTAACATCCCTTCTCTTGACGATGTAATTTTTGAGGATAAGATACCTTATTTTATGAATAAAGGGTTATCTTTGAACTACTCTGATGTAGGACTTCTAAGCACATTGTATTCCATTGAGTACGGTCTAGGCCTGCACCTACATACACAGGTGACTACCACCTATGCAGTAAACCGAATTCTCTCCAATCAAAACTCATACTTCATAGTTCCAGCAAGGAAGAGGGAAGACAAACTCATCTTCGGCAGAGTAGAAAGTCCTCAATCCTTCGTCCTAGAGGAACTGGAGCCAAAACCTAATACCGGTAAAATACTACTTCACCGGTACAGCTCTCAAACCAAGCACCTTATCCAGAATACGGGCTACAATCTAAAAGCTGCTAGAGGGTTAAACTACGACAAAGGCCGACGGCTACCTCTGCGTCTGCACTCTCCTGCAGGCAAGTCTGAGGATTAATACTATAAGACCAAGCATGGCTTAGGGTATGACATGCCTCATACAACCTATGAAGGCTCAGATGAAGAAGATGAGTTACACTCTCACTCTTCAGAATCTTCCTCTTAGGACTTCGATATCAGTATCGGGGAGATGCTCAAACAAGCTTTATCTGCCAACATGGTGTCGGCTGATCCTAAGGGAGACAACGAGGATCCACCTGAACTCTTTGAAATAGAACCATAGGCCCAATGCCTAGACTCACAATGGAAGATGTGGTTCAATCAACGAAAACTTCCCACAGAGGATAAAGTCGTACAAGTTGATCTGGGCGATGAATCCTCCCCTAAACCTATCTTCATCAACAAGTGTCTGTCTGATGAGGATCGGGGATCCCTACTACAGCTCGTCGGGAGTACATTGATGTCTTTTCCTAGAGTTGCAAACATATATCGGGACTAGACCCCTAAATTATGGCCCACAAGCTCAACATTTTGCCAACACTAATCCGGTCAAGCAACAGCAACGGAGGTTCCATTCGGACATCATGAATGCCATCGAAGCTGAAGTCAATAACCTGATAGCTAGTGGCTTCATCCGCGAGAAATAACATTCGGATTGGGTACCCAATATCGTACCAGTCGCCAAGAAGAACAGAAAGATTCGAATATGTATTAACTTTTGTGATCTAAAGACAGCATGTCCTAAGGACGAGTTTTCCTTTTCAATCACAGATATAATAATCGACAACACTGTGGCTTCGAGCGCATGACCTTCATGGACAGATTCTCAGGCTATAATAAAATCAAGATATTTTTTGATAACGAGAAGCATATATCATTCCAAACATTGATATGAGTGTACTACTACACAGTCATGCCCTTCGGTCTGAAGAACACAGGTGCCATATACCAGGAAGCTATGAGCACCAACTTCTGTGAATATCTGTGCAAGACAGTGGAGTGTTACGTTGATGACATCGCTATCAAGAGTCGCTCTAAAGATGATCACCTCCAAGACTTGAGGACTGTGTTCAACCTGATGCGTGTGCACTAGCTCAAGATGAATCCTACCAAATCCTTTATAGTAGTCTCCAGCGGCAAATTCCTTGGTTTTGTCATAACTTCGAATGGTATCTACATAGACCCTGACAAGACTAAAGCTATCCTTGAAATGCATCCGCCGAAGAACCTCAGAGAACTTTGTAGCCTTCAAGGAAGATTGGCATACATCAGGAGGTTCATATCAAACCTCTATGGGCATTATCAGTCATTCACTCAGCTCATGAAGAAGGGAGTCTTCTTTGTTTGGAACAAAGAATGTCAGAGCGCCTTCGACGACATCAAGGAGTATCTCATAAACCCCCCAATATTGGTGGGACCGGTAGTAGGTAAGCCCTTCTTGCTCTATGTACGTGTGATGGATCACTCTCTGCTAGCCCAGAAGAGTGATACAACTCATGAGCAAGCCATCTATTATCTCAGCAGAATGATGGTCGAAGAGGAGCACCGATACAATCCCGTTGAGAAGAAATGTCTTGCTCTGGTCTTTGCTATCCAGAAGATTTGACATTACATAGTCGAGAAATAATCTATGTGATCTCACGAGTTAACCCTCCTAGGGTTCTCATGACTAAGCCTGGAGTGCTCAACTCTTACCTAGCCACATGGACGATACTATTGTTACCATACGACATGGTATTTGTTCCGTAAAAATCAGTCAAAGGCTAAGCATTGACCGATTTTTTGGAAGCTCACCCAATGCCTGAAACCTCGAAGCTCTACGATAAAATCCCAGACGAAGTGGTGGACTCAAATATAACCACTTGTGAGGCTTTCTGGCGAATATTCTTCGACGGTGCTCCAAGAACATGGCCCAAAGGCAATATCATCGCTAGGATTGTGATAGTACTAATTTTCCCCTATGATTTGGTAATTTATCGCACGCACTCTCTCATAAAGCCGTGCTATAACAATATAGCAGAGTATAACGCTC
This sequence comes from Iris macrosiphon, assembly GCA_036927795.1. Taxonomy (NCBI): domain Eukaryota; kingdom Viridiplantae; phylum Streptophyta; class Magnoliopsida; order Asparagales; family Iridaceae; genus Iris; species Iris macrosiphon. Next base: position 80,717 of record JAYESA010000143.1, read on the forward strand.
ACATTATTGGAATCTAACTCGTTAAAGAAGTGGGGGTAGAATACCTAAATGTCTATGGTGACTCAAAGCTGATCGTCAGTCAAGTCCGGGGAGAGTACAAAGTCAGGCACGAGGATTTGATCCCCTACCATCAAGCCACACTCAGTATATTCTCAACTTTTGAGTGCTTCTTTATAGAGAATGTACCCCGACTACAGAATATTGAGGTCGATGCCTTGGCCGGCCTCGCAACCTCTTTGGTCGTTCCGGTCAATACGCATAAACTGATCATTGTGGTCGACCAAGAACTAGTTTGCCCGAAGAACAACCTCAGCATGTACCTGAGCTATTCGGTGGAGACAAATACCAGCACGCAAGACTAGAGACTCCCATTCATCGACTACGCAGTCTATGGGATCATTCATGAGGACCCAAAGAAGGCTACTTCAATCAGAAGACTGTCCATCCGGTTCTTTTACGATATAGCTACTAAGATATTATATCGCCATTCCTATGATGGGCTTCTGCTATGATGCTTAACAAATATGATGGCTGTCCTAAGATAACCAAATCCATACGCAAAAGTTTGGTAAGCCTCTAGTGCATCTACAAGACGAAGCTTTGCATCAATGTCCATGCACTTCGATATTGGATTTTTTTGCGCATGTTCTACATGGTGGCCCATCCACGTAGTAGATTGTGTAAAAGTGTCTATGTGTTCAAATCAAAGAAAGAGGCATGAATAGGCACAGCAAGCCACCCTTGCCACCGTTACCTTTGACACCTCCCTCACGTTGGGATGCGCCGATGCAACAACGACTGTCTCGGCCATGGTCTCGGCCGGTTGCACCTTGCCCTTGCCCTTGCCTTTGAGAGCCATGGAAGTTGGGTAATATCGAGGAGCAGAAGGTAAAAGAGAAGAAGAAAGGGGAATAAAGGGAGCAAAGAAGGATTCCTCTTTCCTATCGAAACCCCTATATATTGGGGGCATGCTCAATAATGGACAGGCAACCGACGGTTCGGTTCTCGTATAACTCAGTTACTAAGAGATGGCACTTAGGTGTTAGCAACATATGTGTCGGACGACGGCGTGAGATCCCCAGAGATCCGCTCGAGAGTCAAGGCGGCATCATCCACTTAAACAACTCGACAACTTGTCAACCGAATTGGGAACTTCTATAAGCCAGATACATAGATGAGCCAACAAAGTTAATGTCACCCCAACAATTCTAGATGAGGATATTTTTATCCCTTTGCATATATTTATTTTTAGCGAATTAATAATTATTTATATTGTGTTAATAATTATATTTGTGCTTGTGTTATTTATTTATTTAGTTACTGGACTAGCCTTAGTGTTTGGACTTGACACTAGTGGACCCAAGTTAGTTAGTCATGACAACTTTGAGCCCAACATGGACTAGACCCAATTAGACTCATCCCTTGGTTAATTAAGGAGACTAGATTAATTTGTATTAGTTTAGAAGCTTCCTAATATATTCATCCCAAATTATTCTTCATAATTAACTAGTAGGGGCATAGAGGACTATTGTTGTTGCTTGGGAGAGGAGGCAGGGGGGCGGCCACATAATAAGGGGGATTTCTTCTCTCTCTTCATTTTATTTCACTCATTTTATATCCCCAATTTAGTAGATCCCCAATTTCCTTCATCCCTCCACCAAATTCAACCTAATTTCACTTATTCCCTTTTATTTCCATCAATTAAAGAGCATTTAAGCTTTGATTTGCCATGAGCACTTGGAGAAGGAGCTTGTGGCAAGGAGATCGTGTCCAAAAAGTATCCAATGTGCAGTTCATTGGAAATCTATCTTCCAATAGGTATAGATCTGAATTTTTCTTTATTTTAGGTTTCAAATCATGCATTTGACCATTAGGAACTCTCTCATGGCATAGAACTACCTATAAGATGAAGTTCTAAGCCTAATTGGTGTGATTTTATACTTCTATATAGGTTTTTGTGTGTATTTAGGAGAAATTACGAGATTGACACATCAAGTGTGTGTCATGAGACTAATTTAGGCTATTTGGACTTAGATCAGGGTTGGGATACTAGTTACGTGTCCATAATTGGATAAGGAGAGTCTGTATCACGATATGTCATGTTACTTAGGTGAGATTTGGGTATTTCTATGTATTTAGCATCCTAATTTGTCATGCTCTATTACATGCATTATAATTAGTTATTTTAGATATTATATATCATCATTTATGTTATATATACGTATTTCATAGATAGTGGGAGATTTGGCATGTTGGTTAATAGTGTATCATACTTGATACTAGGGAGTGTAAGGATGCCGACCAAGTATTTAATGTATTGCCTACTTGTGTATAGGTATATGTGTAACTTCTTATAGATAAGTGTATATTTGTGTGCTTAAGTATTATGCTCGGGTTTGTGCAATATGCACTGTGATAAACTTAACCCAGCAGGCAAGGCAATGATTGGGCATTGGACTGATGGGAGTGTTCAACCTTGCTGTGTTGATAACAGTAGGTATTATTTCTATTGTTGTTGTTAGTTGTGTTACGTATAGCTGTTAAGTGGTGTTGATAGTTTAGAAATAATAGGTCAGTGGGATGCTAGGGTTACAACAATTGTGTAGGACCTGCAGTGCTAAGATATTGGATGCTTGTATGTTGATGTGGGGTTAGATATGAGAGTATTTGGGTATGGAGGCCTGATATCAGGTTATGTGTTAGTGCTAGTATCCTAGTCAAGGGCTTGGGTTAAGTGTTAAAAAGGGAATAAAATTTTGGGCTTGGTGTATCAGTACACTGATGTGGGTGCAACTGCTACTGTTGTTGTAACTACTACTGCAGTGTATCAAAGGATGGGGGAATATTGCATAAATGGGGTAGTTGATGTGGGCACACTGTGTTGTGGTTGGAAGGGGGTGTTGCGGGTGATATCAGTAGTATTCTGCTTGCTTGCTATGGCAATAAGATGGGGTCGGGTAGCCTTAGGTAGCAGTAGCTGCTACCGTTATTTAACTGTTGTTTTTGTTCTTGGTGTTGTTGGTTTTTTATGTTATAGCTACTGTTGTTGTTCTTGATGTGGTATTGATGATGGGGTTATGGTGGTGCAAGTGATTTAGAGTTGCAGTAATTGTAACTAAATTACAGTCGGGTTCATGTACAGCAGCTGCTGTAATAGTAAGAGGGGAGTTGGGGTGTCGAATTTTGACCCATAGCACAGTAGTTGTGATCAAGGTTATGATTAGGAGATGTGTTAGGGGTGTGATGTTGCAGGGAGCTCCAGGAGATTTGGAGTTCAGTGAACTGAATTGGTTCACAGAAGATATAAGATGGGAAAGTATATCAGATACCAGGGTGATATGTATTGGATACCAAGTTATTGAGTATCGGGTGGGGGGGTAATGCATTGTGTACCAGTATAAGGGAGACTAGAGTTTAGTGAAAGTGTTAACATGGGGTAAGTGTTTCAGTGAGGACTAAGTATCTGAGCATTAAGTGTTAAGATAATTGTAGGTATTAAATAGATTAAGTTAATAAGTATATAGCTAAGTTTCATTAGTTAAACTAAGATATTGAGGTATGTTAAGTAATAGGTTAGAACTAAGTTTAGTGTTGTGTAATGACTGAGGTATTAAATAGTAATAGTGATAATATATACACACACACTTAAGTTATATACATAGATACTTGATGTCTAACTAGTATATATATAAGTGATATGTAAGATACTTAATATATTAGCTAGATTACTCATATCTCAATATATTAATCTAGAAACCTAGGTTTGACCTAGTATTGACTAGCATTGACTAGTTTGACTTAAAAAGTCAACTCAATAGGTAGTTTGAACCTATAATCAATGTATGGACCTAGTTGACCTAGTTTGACTAGACTTAACCTAGAATCATGATTTTAACCTATTTTAGACTTATTTATGATATAGAAACACATTTTAACATGATAACTTATATATAGATCACTTGGACTCCAGTTCAGACTGATTTGGCATTTATTTCTTTGGACCACAGGCGAGTACATTCTCTGATAGTTTTTATTATTTGATAATTACTATAATACAAGTATTTAGTAATATTTTACCTGATTCTTGACACAATGGTTACACAGGCTAGTTGTATGGATTTTAGTTCTTATATATCTATTGTTCTCATATTCACTGTACACCCCGATCACCCTGCTCATATATTGATTTTATCTTATATTTCTGGTATCCTGATGTGACTTGATTATTTTTGCATTATCATCCTAAGGGAATATGCCATATTATTATTCTTGCATTATTGTGGATAGCCAATCCTAAGGGATTAAGCCGAACTATTGTTTATTGTGGATAGCCAATCCTATTGGGTTGAGCCGTACTATTGCATTATTATGGATAGCCAATCCTATGGGATTGAGCCGTACTATTGCATTATTATGGATAGCCAATCCTAAGGGATTGAGTCGTACTATCATGCTTACATTATTATGGATAGATAGTCCTAAGGGACTGAGCCGTACTATTATGATCGTGTTATTATGGACAATGTTTATTGTTTATTGACTATTGGTTAAACACATATTGAAAAGTAAATACAAAACACTTAGTATAGTATCAGTTCCTCTCTTATTTCTATCTCATAGTCTATTGATTTTGCCTTATTGCTCTAGATTACATGTCCTTCCTTTCTTATCATACTATGATATATGCTCCATGTTTTCTTTTTTTGTATTATATTCACTATTACAGTTTATAGTCATTATCAATTAACTTGGAACTGCTATTGGGTTGTACTCGCTCCTTCTTGACTGGATATATTTTTTAGATATTTGGTTAGAGGAGATGTATCCCACCTATTACGGGCCACAGGATGGCGAGGCAGTTGAGCCAGCACCATAGATCCTTTTGAGATAGTACCACCAGTTGGAGGGACTTAGCTAGTTCAGTTATGATATTGTATATATTCCTAGTTAGATACATTGGCATGTACTATTATTTGAGACTAATGTATTGTGATTAGATTCTGGACTTGGACTTGAGTTGTATTGTGACTTCGTAATTTCTTTTGCTATTCCATATCGTGTCATTATCTTCCTTTAGTTTTTATTATGATTGGGTAATAATTTCCATATATCATATATCATATTATCCTCCAATTGGAGTTGAAATGGCATGACATGTGCCTCATATATATTATATGAGATATTTAGATAATATTGTTGACCTAGACAGCGTTCTACCATTGATGAGGTGACGTAGGATGGACGTACCCACGTACTCGCGCCCCTACACCAGGTGTGAGTCATGACACATTTTTGTGGTGGCCCATGAAGGTCCGTCTTCGCAATATTGCAATGTTGTGGTAGTGCAATGGCTTAGTTGTACTACTGCGAGCCTGTGATAGGATAGGATATAGGATGCTAGGATGAGATAGCAAATACTCAATCACAACTAAAAATATTTCCAATCTATTGATTCTTTCTATCTTCATCATTCTGATATTGTTTCTTCGAACATTATTGTCCTTTCTTTGATGATATCATATATTGTGCCTTATTGACTTCTTTTGTTCGAACTGTCTCCAGGATGCCACCGAAGGTTAGGTCGCAGCGTTCAAGAGCAGCTTCTGGGAGATCAGTGACTTCTCCACTTCCAGTGCGGGTAGCAGCTGATACTATACTGTATTCTTCGGGTCAGAGGGTCGCCTTACCCGTCCAGGTGGGGACTTCGACAGCAGCTTTTGGGGTGCTCCACCTCCAATTCAGAGGACAGTGCCAGCTATTTTAGAGGAGTTTTCACCACCCCCACCATCAGTCGATCCTGTACAGATGTTTGCGCTCTTTAGGGAGATGATGGAGGCCCAGAGGGCCCAGGCCTAGGCACAATATCGCCAGTCGAACGTGATGAGACAAGGGATCCAAAATGCCCATCAACTAGCACTTACAACAGTAGAGAGGATTTTCCAAGTTCAGCCACAGACCGCACCGCCTCAGCCCAATCCACAACAGCCGAGACCGGATACTATTATTGACATTAAGAGGATGGAGCCCAAGGACTTCAAGGGCACCAGGAGAATCTTGTATACGGATGATTGGATAGAGGACATTAAGCAGAACTTGAGGCTGGCACAGATTCCAGATAGCCTACAAGTAGAGGCTGCGGGGAGCATGTTGTTTGATATTGCTTTGACATGGTTTCGGACAGACCTGTAACCTCTGTATCCTAAAATTCTAGCTTAAATGTTATTTTAGGTTAATTTTGGGCTAGTGGGATTTTTTTCCATATTTTTTGGTTAATTAAAAACTAGTAACACTAATTTTCTAGAACTTCTAAGAATTTATTTTAGGGTATGAAAAATATTCCAAACTTTTATTTTAGGTTCTAAATAATCAAATATATTTTATAGAATTTTTTGGGAATTTTCTGATTATTTTTTGCATTTATTTTGAGTTAATTAGGAAAAACTGAATTAAAAACTATTTTCTGAAAATAAAAACCCATAATAGTAATTATTCTGCCCAGTCAGCCGACAGGGGGCCCACCCGTCAGCCTCCCGCAGCCAACTGGGCTGGGTCCGCCTGTCAGTGACAACGAGGTGGGTGCGGGTGCAGCCGAGCGGACCCAAAGCCGAGCCAAGTCCGAGTTCGACTCGGACTCAGCTGAGCCAAGCCAGGTCAAACCCGGACCGTCCGATCTGGGCGGGGCTGCATGGATGCACGTCATGTGGCAGACCCCTGAGCCGTGGCTGCCTTCTCTCTCTATATATATATAATAGTTTAGGTTATAATTTTAGGGTTTTCTTTGAGCCTAATTTTGGAGAATTGCCATCTAGGGTTCCTTCATCTTTCAGAAGCCATTGCACATAGCTCTAGACTCCAAACGAGGTGTTAGAATGATATTGAGGTTAGATTTCTGAATATATAAATTGTTTTACGAAATTATGAGTATAAAATTCTGGAAAAGTCATAGAGCACAGCATGCCCAAAAATAGACGCGTTTTGATATTTTTTGCGATTTTGGGAGAACCAGGAATCAGAATCATGAACTGTTTGAAGTTTCGGAAAGATAATGTCGAGATCATTGACATATGTTTTTTGCAGAATTTAACTCAAAATATTTGTATACTATTAATTCTGTAGAACTTCTATGCTAGAATTTAACCATCGGAGCACAATACGAAATTTATATGTGCCATAATTCTCAAACGAATTTAAATTCGGATGAGCCATAAATTTTAGCATGTTTTTAACATTAAAATCTATAGGAAATCATGCATGAAAGTCGAGTTTGTGTTGGTTGACTTTTCGGTCAACAGATCGCCTCGATTTGCGTGTCATGAGTCTCGAGTCGATAAAATTTATGTTATTTTGGACAAAATTAGGAATTGACATAAAAATCAGAATAATAAAATTAAAATAGGATTTTAGAGTAATTATTCCATAATTAAATAAATTAAAATAAATTATCTTTTGACATGATAAATTTGTAATACATAGGCTATTTGGACTGTGACTGGGATTCTGATTCATACCAGCTAAGGACCACAGGCGAGTACATTTCCGTGATTATTTTTAGTGCTTGATAGTCTCTATAATGCATGCTCAGTATTGATTATTTGATTCTTGACACTTGTTACACGGATTAGTATGATGGATTCTTATTATGAGATAAGTGATTATTCTGGATTATGGTTATTTCTTCGTGACTGGTTTGGAATCCATGTGTACTTGTGGGGAGGGGAAATACTTAGTGGACGTATGAACTACCCTTTCTATCCTATGGTCTTTTCTGAAATAATAGCAGCAATGCACGATACTTGTGGTTTGCCGGATATTACCCCCTAGCCGTTCACATGTCAACAAGGTATTTCAAATCACATAGAGTAGTTGTTCTTATCTGTTCTTCCATCCATTGTAGTTATTTCTTTTGTTGCTTGAAGATATTGTACTATATGTTTGCCATGACAGGACTTCAGCATTTGGTTATTCTAGTTGCTTTATTGTGAGTTCAGTTGTTGTTATCATATATTCCTTGCTATTTATTGTCTTATAGCTTCTACCATGTGTTGGAACTGTTTTTATTGTGATGTACTCGTTCCTTTCCTGACTGGATAAATATTTTAGGTGACTACATTGAGGATGAAATCCCTACACATTATGGACCGTATGCTAGCGACATAATAGAGCCTGATCTTGCCCTTCTGGACGATCAGGGAGAGTTAGCAGCTCAGATACCGTCTGCGATGGAGTAGTTTATTAGTAGTTGATTTTGTTAGTTATTTGGGGTCGAATTGTTCTCCGATAATTTTTTAAAGTATTTTGAACATTATATTTTGGATATTTAGTTTTTAGGGAAATTCCTTGAACCCGCATCAAGACTATTATTTTATTATCTTGGGGTATTCTTTTAAACTAGTGCCTGTGATTGAGTATAATGTGGAGATGCATATATGTGGTGAGTTGTAGATTACTGGTGGCTTATTGTACAGCATTCTACAACCGACACTGCGACGTAGGCTGGGCGTACTTATGACTCATGCCCAAATCCAGGGTGCGGGTCGTGACACATTTTTAGTGGTGACCCATACAAGTCTGATTTTGCACAAGGTTGCGAACTCGTGGTGGTACTCAATTCAGATGTACGACTGCGAGCCTGCCATAGGATATACATACTAGGAATAGGAAAATACTCAATCATAACTAGGGATCCCATATACTCAACTTGCTAACCCTTATTAATTCCTTTCAAGTAATCGAATCTCTTTCATAGTTGATCATCCTTCTTGAATACTTCCTTATCTTATGCCATATCAACTTTATTCTTATTATTTTTAACCTTTCGGAATACCACCCAAGACTAGAACGCGCGGTGCCAGAGCCAATGGTGCTTTCTCCACACCACCCGTATCGTATAGCTTCGTATATGTATCCTTTGTGCTTAAGCATAGTTTAGTAATAGAACCCTTGAGTAGGAGTTGCAAGATCACGACTGGTGGAGGCACTATCCTAGTCAGTGATACTTGTAAGGGGCATCGTGTTACCTTAGGAGGCCATAATTTGGATGCTAGTTTACTCATAATGCCACTTTCGAGTTTTGACATTGTCCTTGGAATGGATTGTTTGAGTATGCACCATGCTAGCATAGACTATCGTGGAGGACGTGTACCTTTTTGCCCTCCAGGAAAGCCAGAATTCGAGTTTGTTAGGGGAGGAGTTGAGAAGAGTGATAGAATTATTTGTGGAGCCATGGTAGCATAGACGGACTTGCCATACCCGATTATTGCAGAATTTTTAGACGTATTTCCTGAGGAGCTACCCGGATTGCCACCGGAAAGAGACCTTGAATTTACTATAGACTTAGTGCCTGGGGCAGAATCGGTGTTGCAGCGAGTTTACAGGATCAACAACAGCGAGCTGACAGAACTGAAAAAATAGGTGGATGATTTGCTAGACAAGGGTTTTATTAGATCGAGTTCCTCGCCTTGGGGAGCTCCGGTCTTATTTGTACCAAAAAAAGATGGGTCGGTGCGAATGTGCATTGATTATAGGACTCTGAACAACCTCACCGTCAAAAACAAATATCCGCTACCAAGGATAGACGATCTCTTCGATCAGTTGAGTGGAGCGAGGGTATTTTTGAAGATCGATTTGAGGTCTGGCTATCATCAGTTGAAGGTAAAGAAGGAAGATATTCCAAAAACTACATTTTGGACAAGATATGGCCAATATGAGTTTATGGTGATGCCATTTGGATTGACTAATGCCCCGACAGTCTTCATGAACTTGATGAACAAGGTGTTCCACCAATACCTAGACAAGTTTGTAGTAGTATTCATAGATGATATTCTTGTCTATTCGAAGATACCGGAAGAATACGAGAAGCATCTAAGTATTGTGCTAGAGACCCTTCGGAAGGAGAAGCTCTATGGAAAACTCTCAAAATGTGAGTTCTTCCTGGATAAGGTAGAGTTCCTTGGGCATATGGTAACTGGAGCCGGGATATCGGTGGATCCAAAAAAGATTGCTGCTGTAGAGTCTTAGACCACTCCGAGTTCTGTTGCAGAGATCAGAAGCTTCTTAGGATTGGTCGGATATTACCGGAAATTTGTAAAGGATTTTTCACGGATCGCGGAGCCGTTGACTAGACTCACTAGGAAGGATGTGTAGTTCAAGTGGACCAAAGAATGTCAGGCTATATTTAATGAGCTAAAGAAGAGATTGACCACAGCGCCTATCTTGACGGTGCCATCGGGGACAGGAGGATTTGTTATTTATAGCAATGCTTCAGAAAAAGGCTTAGGATGTGTTCTAGAGCAGAACAAGAAGGTGGTGGCATATGCTTCTAGACAGTTATGGCCACATGAGAGAAACTAACCCAATCACGATTTAGAACAAGCAGCGGTGATCTTTGCTCTAAAGCTATGGAGACATTATCTGTACGGAGAGCGTGTAAAAATATACACTGACCACAAGAGCTTAAAGTATGTCTTTACGCAGAAAGAGCTGAATATGAGGCAGCGTAGGTGGCTAGAACAGATGAAGGATTTTGATATTTTACTACAATACCATCCAGGGAAGGCTAACGTAGTTGCCGATGCATTGAGCAGATATCCAATAGCGATGTACTTGACAACGGATCGTCACTTATTAGCAGAATTAGATAGCCTGGGCATCGAGGTTATTATTCCAGGAGTAAAGACGCAGATGATGGTCATGCAGATTCAATCAGGATTGATGGAGAAGATTCGAGAGACGCAATACCATGATGAGGATCTGCGAAGCCTCAGAGCTCAGGTACAGGCAGGATTGATGGATGACTTCTCTATTATAGAGGATGGTTCTCTAAGGCACGGGACTAGGTTATGTGTGCCTAGTGGGGACCTACGTGAAAAGATCATGCAGGAGGCTCATCGTTCTCAGTATTCTATACACCCGGGAGCTAACAAGATGTACAAGGACCTGAGAGAACACGTATGGTGGTATGGAATGAAGCGAGAGGTAGCATATTTTGTCGCCAGATATTTAGTGTGCCAGCAAGTCAAAGCCAAGAGACAGAGACCAGGATGATTGCTACAGCCACTACCAAATCCTAAGTGGAAATGGGAGCATATCACGATGGATTTTATTTCTGGACTTCCACGCACTCCAGGAGGGAAGGACACAATTTGGGTCATTATGGACAGGCTGACCAAATCAGTCCACTTTTTGCCTTTCAAAGTAGGATTGTCCATGGAGAAGCTCGCTGATTTATATGTAAGACAGATAGTCAGGCTGCATGGAGTTCCAGAAAGCATCGTGTCCGATCGGGATAGTAGATTTATGTCCCACTTTTGGAGGAGTTTACAGGCTAGCTTGGGTACTCAACTCAAATTTAGCACGGCTTACCACCCTCAGACGGATGGGCAGTCAGAGAGAACTATTCAGACGCTCGAGGATATGCTCCGAATATGTGTACTAGATTTTGGTGGCTCGTGGGAGGATCATCTTCACCTGGTAGAGTTTGCATACAACAATAGCTATCAGACTAGTATCGAGATGTCTCATTTTGAGGCTTTGTACGGTAGGAGATGCCGAACTCCATTACCTTGGGACGACATAGGAGAGAGAGAGTACTTTTGGGACCAGAGATGGTAGTTGATGCTGCAGAGAAGGTGAAGCAGGTTAGAGAGAGACTTCGGGTGGCTCAGGATAGACAGAAGTGGTGGGCCGATAGCCACAGGAGACCGCTAGAGTTTGAGGTATCGATTTATTTATTTAAATAGTTATTACGTTCTTAGATCATGCGTTAAGTTCCTATTTTGGCATAGGTTGACGACTTAGTGTTCTTGAGGATCTCTCCGACACGTGGAACAATTTGTTTCAGTGGAAGTGGAAAGCTTAGTCCAAGATTCATCGGACCTTTCAATATTCTGGAGAAGGTCGGAGTAGTAGCTTATCGACTAGCCTTACCGCCTACATTAGAAGGAATACACAACGTGTTCCATATATCGCAACTGAGACGATACATGGCAGATCCTAGCCATGTATTAGATCATTCGGAGCTTGAGGTTGGACCAAGCCTCCGTTATCTGGAGCAGCCAGTGGAGATCCTTGACCACAGAGATAAGGTGCTTCGTAACCAAGTAATTCCCTTAGTTCGTGTTGCTTGGAGGCACCATTCTCCCGATGAATCCACTTGGGAGCGAGAAAAGGAGATGCGAGAGCGTTACCCCTATCTTTTTGCACCATGAGGTAATTTTCTTCTTATTTGTTTTGCCTTAAATTTTGAGAACAAAATTTTTCTTAGAAGGGTAGACTTGTAACCTCCATATCCTAAAATTCTAGCTTAAATGTTGTTTTAGATTAATTTGGGGCTAGTGGGATTTTTTTTATAATTTTTGGTTAATTAAAAACTAGTAACACTAATTTTCTAGGACTTGTAAGAATTTGTTTTAGGGTTAAACATAATTAAAAATATACCAAACTTTATTTTAGGTTCTAAATATTCAAATATATTTTTTAGAATTTTCTAAGAATTTTTTGATTATTTTTAGCATTTATTTTGAGTTAATTAGGGAAAACTAAATTAAAAACTATTTTCTGAAAATAAAAACCCATAATAGTAATTATTTTGCCCAGTCAGCCGACAGGGGGCTCACCCGTCAGCCTCCCGCAGCCAACTAGGAGGGGCCCGCCTGTCAGTGACAACGAGGTGGGTGCGGGTGCAGCCGAGCTGACCTAGAGCAGAGCCGAGCCGAGTCCGAGTTCGACTCGGACTCAGCTGAGCCAAGCCGGGTGTCATGCCCCAGTCACAAAATACGTAGGACACGTAAGCATGACAGCCGCATGTTATATGACAACTCCAATATATGGAAACCATAACACATGGGTATGTTGTATCATGAACAATAATTCACAAGTGACAAAGCTATCACAAGTCACAGGGTACAATCTAAATCTCATCTATAGCAAATCAAATGAACAAATAACTAACCAATCACTATTTAACTAGATCTCGATATGAAGTATCAAGAGATGACAGTCAGATGGAAACAAATCCACTACCAAACTAGAATATAGAATGAACAAGATAAATATAATATAAGTACAACATCTAACAATCACGAGGCTCGAAGAGAAGACCTCCTCGAAATATAAGTAACCAGTCCGGATCTGCACTCCTGCGAATACTCATGAACATCTACACCTGGAAAGGGACCAGGTCCTCAGAGGGACATAACAAGATACATAGAAGCATGCCATAAAGTAAATACTGAATAAATAAAATGGGTGCGCTAACCATCTAAGTAAATACAATTTGAGGACAACTTTGGTACATATAGGTAGGCGTAGGCATAACGTCCAATATTCTCTAGAGTGTGGTATCTGTAACGTCCATCATTCTGAAGAATGAGGTATCTGCAAAATCACCAAGTAATGTCCAACACTCTAAGGAACGTGGTATCTGTAAAATATATACGTCTGTATCGCTCCAAAGAACACGGTATCTGTATAAAGGAGGTGGGTGTCCCATTAGCCTACTAGTCGTCCTCCCCGCCCAATACAAATGTACAAGTCATGAACACGACGTGGACATCACGTACTATAATGCAAGTCTCTATAAAAATAAACAACTAAGCGAAATACCGTCACACGTGTTGCTCACACCGATGGCCAGTCGAGATTGAGGCACGTGTCCCTACATGTACTCACTCTGTGACATGCAATTATACGTGTCAAGGCCTGGGGAGTCATACCAATAACTCCACAACTTTAGGTGGGTCCACTAGACACTAGGTCAGACATAAGTCCTAATGTCAATGCCTCCGTTGACTGCACCCGAGTCTCTCTCGGACGCACACAGTTTATATAATCTAAAATAATAAACATGCAACTAAAATAATAACTGAATTTAAACAGTACAACAAGGCAAGATATATTTGCTTGGCAAGAAAGCTGTGAAGTACCAATAATCTGCTCCTGAAGTCGCGCAAAACAATCCGATATGTCCTATATACATATAATATAATATAATACAACATTAGTAATTACACAACCATAAATACAGTTAACTCAGGGCATAGCTAGGTATGACACTGGTCAACTAGGGTCAAGTATGGGTCTAGTTGCATGGGTGTCGCGTCTGTAATTGCTGTGCAAAACAGACAATCAAATGATACGGGACTTGCCAGTACATCAGTGTACATAATGGCAGTCTGCTAACAAGACACATGGTCACAGGTCAATGGTAAATACGGGATATCCGTAATTACGCTCGGGTCACCTAGTACATTTATAATTCTACCTATTATTATCTAGCATATATCATTAATACTTATAATATATATGTACACCAATCAAATATATATACAATATATATACAATATATATATATATATATATATATATATGTGTGTGTGTGTGTGTGTGTGTGTGTGTGTGTGTGTGTGTGTGTGTGTGTGTGTATGTTTGTACACTAATTGAATTTATACCATATATTTATATTAACCATATACTAGGGAATACATATACTATATGTTTATATACCAATTATATACATTAACATATACTAATGGGATACCTAAATACATACATATACACACACATAAAAATATGAATGGAGGGGAACAAATTCATACCTCGGGGTACGTGCACGAAGACGGTGATGACGATGACGTGATGATTGGGATGGTGACTTGGATGATTAGGGTTAAGGTGTTGGTGATGATGATGATGAGATGGTGATGTTGTGGTGATGATGGTGAAGAGTATGATGTTGATGATGATGATGGGTGTTGATGATGATGATGCTGGTGATGGGCTGCTGACCGAAGTCCGGCGAGATGGGGAGGAGAGGAACGTGGAGGTGGTGATGGTGGTAATGGTGGTTCAGGGTGCAGGGAGGTCGAGGCCGGAGATGGCTCGGTTTAGGCGGAGGGGGACTGGTCGAGTGGGGGTGGGTTGGCCGGTCGTACAGTCGGGGATGGAGGTACTGCTGATGGAGTCGGAAAAAGGAGGAGGTCAGGGAGGATATGATGTCGGGGCTGCTGTGGTCCAGTGGGTCAGCTCCGGCGAGGTCTCGGCTAGGCGAGCGTGTCACGCCTCAGTCCCAAAAATACGTAGGACCAGGAATACGTGACACGCCAGCTACGCATTCTACCAGACTCTGGTCTGACTCGAATACGTATAAGCTGTAATATAAAGGGCACTATCTAGATATCCCATAAATGTAAACCTCTATGTCACAATCCACAATGTACAACAGTTTACAAGAAAGAGCTATATGTGCTAGAGTCGGCCGCCCAATAACACACTAACTCGAATAGACTCGAGAAGAAGTATGAGTCTATAAAAACTAGGCTACAACAGCAGATGAAATAAATAATGTAAAATAACTATAATGTCGGTAGATATAATGTGAGTACCTGGTACTATGCCCGCAAGACATGCAACTCCTACAGCAACTCCAAATGCTTCATAATCACCTATGCTGCAAAACTGGCAGGGAACCAGGTACTCAGAGGGACGTAACAAGGTACAGAAATACAACATGCCAAGTAACAGAAAGTATAAGTGCACGACAGGGTACTCTATAATAACCAAACAAGTGTGACACAGTTTAAAGACAACGTTCGACGCGTGGGCTTTCTAAAGTAAAACCGTAGCTCCGGACACGGAAACACATGGCACGTACCGCAACTCCGGGTAAGGAGTCACACGGGTGGTACAACTACTCTAGATACAGGATCACTATAGAAATAGTATATATATATATATAAGCGCGTGCAGAGTAGCCCAAACGTCTAGTAACTGTCTTCCCCTTCCAAAGCGGTCAACGATTGTGCGCTGAACCTGAACCTCTATCTAACAGTCTCGACACATGAAAGATAACTCAACAGACGCGACCCTAAGGTTATCCCAGTCTCTGGTCATGATGTCAGTATCAGGATACAGGAATCTGGCACGATCACAGTGTATGAGTGTGTCCTGGGGTGTCGATATACTCAGGTACGTACATCGAGGTGCTACTAAGCATTTAATAATTTTTCTAATACGTTGCGACGAATGTCAGCACCCGGTTGTGATCCGGATGTAAAGTATCGAGCATCAACATAAGTACGTGCACAATGTACATAAAGAACAACAAATATCTGTAATCTGAAATACAGGGTGGCAAGGTACACTTGCCTGCGTGCGGCTGCTGATGACGGGGATATGGTACCGCGTCCAAGTCCTCGGGTCCCGTAGTACCTAGAGAAGAGATATAAACCAGAATTAATATTCTATTATATGACTCACAAGGGAAAGATACTAGAGGGCTGACTACAACTGACTAACGGTACGACAGTCCATCAACTAGTCATCTGTACACTCTCCTCGACCAATCCTCATTCTTACCATATTCTTCACGTGGTTCAGTAGTTCAGGTATGCTCACCCTCTGACCATATTTACTCCTTAGATATTAGGTCTTCCTTAACCCTCGGATCATTTCATCCTCAAACACTGCTCATCCCTACAGATCACCACGCACATCCATAAATGTGTTTAACCCTTAAGCTCAATGTTCTCTCACTCAAATCTAAATTGATATACCGATGATGATTTAAGCCTCCAAGTTCACCATTAACCTTAACCTCAAGTCATAATATTATCATTCAATTTAATCAGCAATGTTCAAGTATTAAACCATACTATCCAATGTAAATCCTAACAATCACAACCTAGCATCTCTACTTAGTGTATATCCATAATTTCATTTCACAACTTATGAAACTAAACCCCAACCACATCTCAATATACGAATCCAACTTTATAAAATACAAGATACATGAACACTACAATACATATATCCTAAAATATGTCAACCTCCTTAAACCCATCCTTAAGTTATTTAAAATCCACAGGCACATTAATCCTCATTAAACTTAGCCAATATAAACCTTAATCCCATAGTTAACATTTGATTATTTATGCTACACTAACCATATATATCAACATGATATAAACACAACCCTAGTTAATATATACATCACCATATATCATCCTATTTAGTTAGATAATTAAATTCTGGAATTAAACACAAGAGAGGGGAGGGTAAGAATCGACCTCTACGCGGCGAGGTTGCTGGCTGGCCGGAGCGTGGCCGGAGGTGGGTGTCCATGGCAGATGGTGGTGATGGTCGAGTGTACAGGAGGTCGGCTCGTGGCGATGCTCATCGGAGAAAGATGGGGATGTGCGGTGGTTGAGTGGTCGAGAGGAGGGAGGTTGCACAAGGGTTGGTCGTGCCGGAGAATGATGAAGACGAGGGTGGTGGTACGGTGACTCGGGTGGAGGAAACGATGAAGGTGGTGAAGCGGACAGCCGGTGGTGGCAACGGTCGAGAGGGTGGTGGTCGAATAGGAATGTGGGAAGAAGAACGGAGGTGGAGGAGCTCCGGGGTTGGCCGCTGGGGCTCGTGGCAGGGCAGTGGGGACGCTGCCGAGGGGAGGTGGAGTTTCGACGTTGTCTCGTGAAGCTGGAGCTCGCCTGAGAAAGACTGGAGATGGCGAGGTCGTGATGGGGGTGGAGCTCGGCTAACCGAGGATAGCAGGTGCGGTGGTTGATGGCCATAGCAGACCGGCTCGTGGCTCTGGTGGCCTGAGTTCATGGCTGCGGGGATTACAGCAGTCGGCGCTGCAGCTCGACCGGAGACGAGGGAGCCGGCGGGTCATCGTGGGTAGCCGGGTACCTGTTCCGGACAGCGGGGAGGAGTTTTACCGACCAAACAGGGGGGAGAAGAACTGCACAGCGGGTGATCGGATAGGGGACAAGTCGGAGCCGCCGGACTGGATGGGGGTGCTCGAACTGGCCGGGGCAGATCCAGGTGGTGCGGCTGGAGACTGGTGGACAGCGGGTCAGCGGGCGGAGGAAGTAATTTGGAGGTGGCCGAGGGGTTAGCGTCGGGGATGGCCGGAGTAAGGGCTTGGCCGGAGGGAGCTCAGTTTAAAAGGAGGGGGTGAAGTAGAGTGTTTGAGAAGAAGAAGAAGTAAGAAGAAAGGAAGAAGAAGAAAGGAAGGAGAAGTTATTTGCATGTAGAAATAAATGGAGGAGGAGAGAGAGAAGTTTTCTTTGGGATTAGGGCCGGTTGGAATGTGTGAGGGTGGGGTGAGGTTATATTTTATAGGGGATTGGGAATTGGATGGAGGGTGGTGATGTTCCTATTCAAAATGGAGGGTGGAGATTTGTCATGAGGAAAAGTGGGTTTCTTCATGAAGGGGGTGAATGGTTGGGTGAGAATGGGAACCCATTTTGGGACCTCTCCATTGTTCATGGCCAATAGGGTGATGACACATAAATTCATTAATTGCAACTTAGCCCCTTAAATTCGGGAAATTGCACGAACACATAAAATGACACAAAAATATGGAGAAAATTATGTTTAGAAATTTTTATGGTGAGAGGGGGTTGTGCGTTAGGCACGGGTTTAATTAAAATGGCATTGGGATTAATTAAGGATTAAAAATGGGATTTACAAAGTTGGTATCCCCGATTTAAATAGAAATAAAATATCCCGCGAATTTAAATTAAATGGGGGCACTTGGGGTCAAAATCCGGAAATGACGCAAAGGTTAAAAATGGTGGGGGCTTGGAGTCAGTCTTGGACCCTTTAGTTGGTCCGGCTCAACGGGTTAAGTTGGTATCTCAAAATTTAGGATAACAACACAAGTGTCCGACACGGAATTAAATATGGATTACGGTTTCGGAAAATTATGCAATTAATTTAGAGCACAACGAAAAGCTGATTTATGAAGACGAAAAAGTCCAGTGCCTAATTTGGCGGGTCAAGTCAGAAGTACAATAATTGAACAGAATTTATGGGCTGATATTGGGCTCCGAATAATCAAACAATGATAGGGCGCGCCAAGGGTTTTAATTAATAGAATTAAATACCAGATAAAATTATCTCCACACTAAACCTCGACATCTGCTACCAAAAACCAAAATTTTCCAAATCCACCCTAACTATCTACAGAATAAATCAAGGGGGTTTACATTCTTCCCAACTTAAAAAAATTTCGTCTCCGAAATTAAAAAGTAAACCACGATAATATCTAACAGAATTTTAAAACAACTAGTAATCAAATACCGTACGTAAATTCGTACCCTGCTCCTCAAATAAGTACGGGAATCGCTGTCGAATAGAATCCTCGCGCTCCCAAGTAAACTCGCCTGGTGAATGGTGCTTCCATGCCACTCTGATCAGTCGAATCGTCTGCCCTCTCAAAGTCCTCTCGCTGCGATCGAGGATCTCAACTGGCTGCTCGACGTAAGACAGACTGGGTCCGACTGTAATCTCCGAATGATCAAGCACGTGGCTAGGGTCTGCGACATATCTCCTCATCTGCGATACGTGAAATACGTCATGTACTCCCTCTAATGATGGAGGTAATGCAAGACGGTTAGCCACTTCGCCAACTCGTTCCAAGATGTCAAAAGGTCCGATGTACCTCGGACTCAGCTTGCCTCTGCCTCCGAATCTGATGGTACCACGAGTAGGCGATATCCTTAAAAATACATGGTCACCTTCCTTGAACTCCAATGGTCTGTGGTACGCATCTGCCCAAATATTTTTGTCTGTCTCGTGCTACACGCAGGTGGCTCTGAATCTGCTTGACTTTCCCCACTGTCTGTGTCACCAACTCTGAACCAAGTATCTGACGCTCTTCCACGTCACTACAACATACTGGTAACCTACACTTCCTATCGTACAGTGCCTCATAAGGTGCCATATGTATGCTAGCCTGGTAGCTATTATTTTAGAAGAATTCCACCAAGTATAGATGTTCTACCAAGATTCTCCAAAATCGATCATGCACGCTCTCAATATATCCTCTAATATCTGTATCGTGCGCTTTGACTGGCCATCAGTCTGTGAAGGATATGTGGTGCTGAACTTGAGACGAGTTCCTAGGCTCTCCTGCATACTCCTCTAAAAATGCGACGTGAATCTGGAATCACGATCCGATACGATGCTGACAGGCACTCCATGTAGTCGTATTATCTGTCTCATATATATGTCAGCTAAAGTCTCCGTGGATTGCCCAACTCTGAAGGGCAAGAAATGTGCAGACTTGGTGAGTCTGTCTACGATAACCCAGAACTGCATCCTTCCCGCTAGGGCTCCGCGGGAATCCTGTGACGAAGTCCATGGTAATGTGTTCCCACTTCCACTCTGGAATGGGAAGCGGCTGCAGTAATCCTGTAGTCCTCTAATGTTCAGCCTTGACTTGCTGACAAACTAAACATTTTGCCACGAATCTTGCAATTTTTCTCTTTATCCCATGCCACCAGAAATGCTGCCTCAAGTCTCGGTACATCTTCGTACCCCCGGGATGAATATAATAAATTGAGCTATGTGCCTCGGTCATCAACTCTTGGCGCAGTTCGCCACTCGAAACATATAGACGATCTCCACACCTCAACGTTCCGTCTTCATGAATCCTGAATCCTATTTGCATGTCAGCCTCTGTCCTTTCTCGCAATCGTCTAAATCTCGTATCTGTAGGCGAGGCTGCCTTGATCCTCTCAATCAATGTAGACTGAATCTCGATACTGACCATCTGTCCATCCATGCTTGGCAATACAATCTCAATCCTGAGTTTCTGAAAATCCTCTAACAACTGGCGATGAATCATAAAAATATGCCATAGGCTTCCTGCTCAAGGCATCTACTACTACATTCGCCTTGCCAGGGTAGCACTGCAACTCGATATCATAATCTATCATCAACTCTAGCTAGTGCCACTATCTCATGTTGAGCTCTTTCTGCGTGTAGACATACTTCAGACTTTTGTGTTCTGTATAAATCTCAACACGCTCTCCATAAAGGTAGTGTCGCCATAGCTTTAGTACAATTATCACTGCAGCTAGTTCTAGGTCGAGCGTCTGATAGTTCTTCTCACGCACCCTTAGTCGTCCTGATGCGTATACTATCTATTCTATCTAATCATAACTCATATTTGCTGAGCTTGGCCTACAGTCTCTTCTGTCTCAACGTCTCCAATACGATCCTAAGATGTCTCTCATGCTCCTCCTGACTCTTGGAACATACCAATATGTCATCGATAATTATCACCATGAACTTATCTAAGTACTGGTGGAAAATACTGTTCATTGGGCTCATACTTACTGCTGGCACGTTGGTTAAACCAAACGGCACAACTAAAAACTCATAGTGGCCATACTTCGTCCGAAAGGCCGTCTTCGGGATATCCTCTCTCCGTACCTTGATCTGATGATAACTGAATCTGAGATCGATCTTCAAAATACATATGCACCGCTAAGCTAATCAAATAAATCATCGATGCGCGGCATAGGGTACTTGTTCTTTATTCGTTACAGCCCTTAATGCCCTGTAATTAATACAAAAGTATACTGTCTCATCCTTCTTCGGCACTATTAAGATAGTTGCTTCCCATGGGGAAATACTAGCCCGACTGAAACCCTTGTCTAAGAGATCCTCTACTATGGATCTTCAACTCAACCAACTATATCGATGCTAGTCTGAAGACGAGAGAATAACTGGCTCGGCTCTGGGAGTCAACTCTTTAACAAACTCTATCTCTCTGTCAGGTGGCAGGCCTAAAAGATCCTCTAAAAAAATATCCTCAACTCTGATATAACCTGGTGGTACACTGATTCACCTCCTGCATTGTATACCCCTAAGGTAGATGGGCACCACACTCCTGGGCTCCCTGAACTCAACTCAGGGTAACCTGGTGGCCTAAAAATATAAATGCAACTACGTCGACAATCTAGTGTCGCGTGGTATTGGCTCAATCAACTCATGCTAGGACGGTGTCATCTTCCAGACTTAACCTCAAAATAAATTCCCTTATTCTGTTTACCACACTAATCCTTTAAAAGAAAATTTTCTCCCCTGCCTAAAGTATAATTTCTCTTCTCCTCAAATTTTCCCTAAAATTTTTATTCCTCAAGTTTCTTCTTTTCGTTATTTATCTATCCAAGTCGCATAGTACAATAATGGTATCACTCAAGCACATACTAGAATTTCTTGGAATCCGATTATTATCTCCCAAGTGAGATCCTAAAATTTTTATCTCCTCTAGCTCATAATCATCGTTCCTAGCATTGCTATCATATACAACTACTAGTTTCCCACATCAGGCTATGCATTTTCGTGAATTATTCTAGGTCATGATCAACAATCCTTCCAGCTCTCAGTACTTCCAAGATCACTGCTACCTCAAGTACGGGTAGGGTACTACTAGGTCCAACTCTCTTGCCAACCTTCCACACTAGTTCTAGAATCCAAAGAACCCATCAATCTATCCTGATAAGGTAACAATCTTCTCCGAGAAAGGTATACGAATTCTGTCTCCTATCGTCTGGTCTTCGATCTTCTTCTGGAGGGAAGTCATCAGTCACAAGCATTCGTCTCCCCGAACAATAGGGGACGAGAAACAAGGATAACGATATTTACGAAGATTGAACGAATGCAAAGTGGAAGTCCAAAGGCGATAATCACAAACAAAGAGTTTTAAAATCGATTATGGATTGAGATCCTATTCAACAATCATAACATCTATTCCTAATTTGCAGGCTCGCTTGGCACAGTCAGGTGACCAAGACGATTTAAATCGGACCTGCATGGGCCACCATAAAAATATGTCATGCCCCAGTCCCAAAATACGTAGGACCAGGAATACGTAACACGCCAGCTACGCATTCGACCAGACTCTGATCTGACTCGAATACGTATAAGCTGTAATATAAAGGGCACTATCTAGATATCCCATAAATGTAAACCTCTATGTCTCAATCTACAATGTACAACAGTATACAAGAAAGAGCTATATGTGCTAGAGTCGGCCGCCCAATAACACACTAACTCGAATAGACTCGAGAAGAAGTATGAGTCTATAAAAACTAGGCTACAACAGCAGATGAAATAAATAATATAAAATAACTATAATGCCGGTAGATATAATGTGAGTACCTGGTACCATGCCCGCAAGACATGCAACTCCTACAGCAACTCCAAATGCTCCGTAATCACCTATGCTGCAAAACTGGCAGGAAACCAGGTCCTCAGAGGGACGTAACAAGGTACAGAAATACAACATGCCAAGTAACAGAAAGTATAAGTGCACGACAGGGTACTTTATCATAACCAAACAAGTGTGACACAGTTTAAAGACAACGTTCGACGCGTGGGCTTTCTAAAGTAAAACCATAACTCGGGACACGGAAACACACGGCACGTACCGCAGCTCCGGGCAAGGAGTCACACGGGTGGTACAACTACTCTAGATACAGGATCACTACAGAAATTGTATATATATATATATATAAGCGCGTGCAGAGTAGCCCAAACGTCTAGTAACTGTCTTCCCCTTCCCAAGCGGTCAACGATTGTGCGCTGAACCTGAACCTCTATCTAACAGTCTCGACACACGGAAGATAACTCAACAAATACGACCCTAAGGTTATCCCAGTCTCTGGTCATGATGTCAGTATCAGGATACAGAAATCTGGCACGATCACAGTGTATGAGTGTGTCCTGGGGTATCGATATACTAAGGTACGTACATCGAGGTGCTACTAAGCATCTAAAAAAATTTCTAATACGTTACGACGAATGTCAGCACCAGATTTTGATCCGGACGTGAAGTATCGAGCGTCAACATAAGTACGTGCACAATGTACATAAAGAACAATAAATATCTGTAATCTGAAATACAGGGTGGCAAGGTACACTTGCCTGCGTGCGGCTGCTGATGACGGGGATATGGTACCGCGTCCAAGTCCTCGGGTCCCGCAGTACCTAGAGAAGAGATACAAACCAGAATTAATATTCTATTCTACGACTCACAAGGGCAAGATACTAGAGGGCTGACTACAACTGACTAACGGTACGACAGTCCATCAACTAGTCATCTATACACTCTCCTCGACCAATCCTCATTCTTACCATATTCTTCGCGTGGTTCAGTAGTTCAGGTATGCTCACCCTCTGACCGTATTTACTCCTTAGATATTAGGTCTTCCTTAACCCTCGGATCATTTCGTCCTCAAACACTGCTCATCCCTACAGATCACCATGCACAACCATAAATGTGTTTAACCCTTAAGCTCAATGTTCTCTCACTCAAAGCTATATTGATATACCGATGACTATTTAAGCCTCCAAGTTCACCATTAACCTTAACCTCAAGTCATAATATTATCATTCGATTTAATCAGCAATGTTCAAGTATTAAACCACACTATCCAATGTAAATCCTAACAATCACAACCTAGCATCTCTACTTAGTGTATATCCATAATTTCATTTCATAACTTATGAAACTAAACCCCAACCATATCTCAATATCCGAATCCAACTTTATAAAATACAAGATACATGAACACTATAATACATATATCCTAAAACATGTCAACCTCCTTAAACCCATCCTTAAGTTATTTAAAATCCACAGGCACATTAATCCTTATTAAACTTAGCCAATATAAACCTTAATCCCATAGTTAACATTTGATTATTTATGCTACACTAACCATATATATCAACATGATATAAACATAACCCTAGTTAATATATACATCACCATATATTATCTTATTTAGTTAGATAATTAAATTCTGGAATTAAACACAAGAGAGGGGAGGATAAGAATCGACCTCTACGCGGCGAGGTTGCTGGCTGGCCGGAGCGTGGCAGGAGGTGGGTGTCCATGGCAGATGGTGGTGGTGGTCGAGTGTACAGGAGGCCGGCTCGTGGCGATGCTCGCCGGAGAAAGATGGGGATGTGCGGTGGTTGAGTGGTCGAGAGGAGGGAGGTTGCACAAGGGTTGGTCGTGCCGGAGAATGATGAAGACGAGGGTGGTGGTGCGGTGACTCGGGTGGAGAAAACGACGAGGGTGGTGGAGCGGACAGCCGGTGGTGGCAACGGTCGAGAGGGTGGTGGTCGAATGGGAATGTGGGAAGAAGAACGGAGGTGGAGGAGCTCCGGGGTTGGCCGCTGGGGCTCGTGGCAGTACAGTGGAGACGTTGTCGAGGGGAAGTGGAGTTCCGATGTTGTCTCGTGAAGCTGGAGAACGCCTGAGAAAGACTGGAGATAGCGAGGTCGTGATGGGGGTGGAGCTCGGCTAACCGAGGACAGCAGGTGCGGTGGTTGATGGCCATAGCAGACCGGCTCGTGGCTCGGGCGGCCTGAGTTCATGGCTGCTGGGATTACAGCAGTCGGCACTGCAGCTCGACCGGAGACGAGGGAGCCGGCGGGTCATCGTGGGTAGCCAGGTGCCTGTTCCGGACAGCGGGGAGGAGCTTCACCGACCGGACAGGGGGGAGAAGAGCTGCACAGCGGGTGATCGGATAGGGGACAAGCCGGAGCCGCCGGACTGGATGGTGGTACTCGAACTGGGCGGAGCGGCTCCAGGTGGTGCGGCTGGAGACTGGTGGACAGCGGGTCAGCGGGCGGAGGAAGTAATTTGGAGGTGGCCGAGGGGTTAGCGTCGGGGATGGCCGGAGTAAGGGCTTGGCCGGAGGGAGCTCAGTTTAAAAGGAGGGGGTGAAGTAGAGTGTTTGAAAAGAAGAAGAAGTAAGAAGAAAGGAAGAAGAAGAAAGGAAGGAGAAGTTATTTGCATGTAGAAATAAATGGAGGAGGAGAGAGAGAAGTTTTCTTTGGGATTAGGGCCGGTTGGAATGTGTGAGGGTGGGGTGAGGTGATGTTTTATAGGGGATTGGAAATTGGATAGAGGGTGGTGATGTTCCTATTCAAAATGGAGGGTGGAGATTTGTCATGAGAAAAAGTGGGTTTCTTCATGAAGGGGGTGAATGATTGGGTGAGAATGGGACCCCATTTGGGACCTCTCCATTGTTCATGGCCAATAGGGTGATGACACATAAATTCATTAATTGTAACTTAGCCCCTTAAATTCGAAAAATTGTACGAACACATAAAATGACACAAAAATTGTGGAGAAAATTGTGTTTAGAAATTTTTATGGTGAGAGGGGGTTGTGCGTTAGGCATAGGTTTAATTAAAATGGCATTGGGATTAATTAAGGATTAAAAATGGGATTTACAAAGTTGGTATCCCTGATTTAAATAGAAATAAAGCTTTCCGCGAATTTAAATTAAATGGGGGCACTTGGGGTCAAAATCTGAAAATAACGCAAAGATCAAAAATGGTGGGGGCTTGGAGTCAGTCTTGGACCCTTTAGTTGGTCCGGCTCAACGGATTAAGTTGGTATCTCAAAATTTAGGGTAACGACACAAGTGTCCGACATGGAATTAAATATAGATTACGGTTTCAGAAAATTGTGCAATTAATTTAGAGCACAACGAAAAGCTGATTTATGAAGACAAAAAAGTCCAGTGTCTAATTTGGCGGGTCAAGTCAGAAGTACAATAATTGAACGAAATTTATGGGCTGATATTGAGCTCCGAAAAATCAAACAATGATAGGGCGCGCCAAGGGTTTTAATTAATAGAATTAAATACCAGATAAAATTATCTCCACACTAAACCTCGACATCTGCTACCAAAAACCAAAATTTTCCAAATCCACCCTAACTATCTGCAGAATAAATCAAGGGGGTTTACAGAGCACAGACGGAGCTCCGGGCTCAGGCGGGTTGGAGGAAGGAGATGGCCGGACGGGTTATCGAGGTCGGGATGATGGATGGAGGAAAGATGACCGGAGGAGAGATTGGCTCAGTGTTGGCGGTGCTCGGGGTCAGGGACGACGGCCTCCTGCTCGGTGCTTAGGCGGCTGATCCGGGGAGGGCCGGAGATGGGAGATCCGGCGGTCTGGATCTGCTCCGGCAGGTGGTCACGGCTATGGGGGGATGATGAATAGTAAAGATGGGTCGGCTGGTAGTTTATTTTAGGTTTTGGTGAAAAGAAAAATAATAAGAGGAAAGGAAAAGTTATGCATTTTTATACATGTGGAATTTTTGGGTTTGACCTAAGGGGATTGGGCTTGGTCAACATCCAACTTGGGATGGACCTTGGCTTGGCATGGGGTGTTTGAAGGGCTATAAATTATATTGTTTAAATACAAGGGCTAGGTTTAAAATAAGGGGACGATGTTTGCGCGTGGCACATTCCAAAAATTATGAAAAAAATCCTGTGAAGGGGAAAGTTGAATTTCTTCATGTATTGTCTAATGGTGTGGACACCTCAATGCACTTTTGCATAAAAATGCCCAATAATTAGAAAATTACACAAAGATGGGAATTGGGTTTAAATTAATTTAATTAAAATTAATGCGCAAGGTATTTTAGAATTAATTAGAAGTACATGGGGATAAAATTAGGTGGGACACAAGTGTCATGGACGTAGAGGATTCAGTGTAGAATATTATCATTAATTGGGTTGCACAAAACGGGTCAAGATTGTGTCTCCAATTTCGATTGGAACGCATAAGGGTACAAAGTTGGAATTATTTAGGATTAATTAATAACGTCTGCGATGAATGTTGTGCGACTAAAATGTAGCACAAGAAAGTATAATTATAAGTTACACCGAGGTCAGAATAGAAGGCGATCATGTCTAGGGTAAGAGTGTAAAATTTGTAGGTAGACAGTGGCTAGTGTAGTGCACCAATTATCGAAGCAATGGTAAGGCACGCTAAATAATATAAATATTGCATAATTAAATAAAATATTGTGTTCTAATTCTAATTGGATTCTAATTAGCCCTAATCTCTCTATCTAAGCCAAGTAGGCCTAATTTTGGGTGAGGGGGGTTACACCGGGTCAAACCCGGACCATCCGATCTAGGCGGGGCTGCATGGATGCACGCCATGTGGCAGAACCCTGAGTCGCGGCTGCCCTCTCTCTATATATATATAATAGTTTAGGTTATAATTTTAGAGTTTTCTTTGAGCCAAATTTTGGAGAATTTCCATCTAGGGTTCCTTCATCTTTCAGAAGCCATTGCGCATAGCTCCGGACTCCAAACAAGATCCAGTTTCTTGCGTTAGAACAATATTGAGGTTAGATTTCTGAATAGATAAATTGTTTTACGATATTATGAGTATTAAATTCTGGAAAAGTCGTAGAGCACAGTGTGCCCGAAAATAGATGCGTCTCGATGTTTTTGCTATTCCGGGAGAATCGGGAATCAGAATCATGAACCGTTTAAAGTTTTGGAAAGCTAATGTCGAGATTATTGACATATGTTTTTTCCAGAATATAATTCAAAATATTTTTGTATACTGTTATTCTGTAGAACTTCTAGGTTAGAATTTAACCATCGGAGCACAATACGAAATTTGTATGTGCCATAATTCCCAAACGAATTTGAATTCGGATGAGCCATAAATTCTAGCATATTTTTGATGCTGAAATATACAGAAAATCATGCATAAAAGTCAAGTTTGTGTTGGTTGACTTTTTGGTCAACAGATTGTCTCGATTTGCGTGTCATGAGTCTCGAGTCAATAAAATTTAGGTTCTTTTGGACAAAATTAGGAATTGACCTAAAAATCAGAATAATAAGATTAAAATAGGATTTAAGAGTAATTATTCCAGAATTAAATAAATTAAAATAAATTATCTTTTGACATGATAAATTTGTAATACATAGGCTATTTGGACTGTGACTGGGATTCTGATTCATACAAGCTAAGGACCACAGGCGAGTACATTTTTGTGATTATTTTCAGTGCTTGATAGTCTCTATAATGCATGCTCAGTATCGATTATTTGATTCTTGACACTTGTTACACGGATTAGTATAATGGATTCTTATTATGAGATAAGTGATTGTTCTGGATTATGGTTATTTCTTCGTGACTGGTTTGGAATCCATGTGTACTTGTGGGGAGGGGAAATACTTAGTGGACGTGTGAACTACCCTTTCTATCCCAAGGTCTTTTCTGGAATAATTGCAGCCAAGCACGACATGTGTGGTTTGCCGGATATTACCCCCTAGTCGTTCACATGTCAACAAGGTATTTCAAATCACATAGAGTAGTTGTTCTTATCTGTTCTTCCATCCATTGTAGTTATTTCTTTTGTTGCTTGAAGATATTATACTATATGTTTGCCATGACAGGACTTTAGCATTTGGTTATTCTAGTTGCTTTATTGTGAGTTCAGTTGTTGCTATCATATATTCCTTGCTATTTATTATCTTATAGTTTCTACCATGTGTTGGAACTATTTTCATTGTGATGTACTCGTTCCTTTCCTGACTGAATAAATATTTTAGGTGACTACATTGAGGATGAAATCCCTAAACATTATGGACTGTATGCTAGTGACATAATAGAGCCTGATCTTGCCCTTCCGGACGATCAGGGAGAGTTAGCTTCTCAGATACCGTCTGCATGGAGTAGTTTATTAGTAGTTGATTTTGTTAGTTATTTGGGTCGGATTGTTCTCCGACAGTTTCCTAAAGTATTTTGAATATTGTATTTTGAATATTTAGTTTTTGGGGAAATTCCTTAAACCCGTATCAAGACTATTATTTTATTATCTTGGTGTATTCTTTTAAACCAGTGCATGTAATTGAGTATAATATGGGGATGCATATATGTGGTGGGTTGTAGATTACTGGTGGCTTATTGTACAACATTCTAAAGCCAATACTGCGGCGTAGGCTGGGCGTACTCATGACTCATGCCCAAATCCAGGGTGCGGGTCATGACAAGACCCGAGGATTGTGGCACCAGTATTAACTTGGAAAGCTTTTAAAGAGATTTTCAAGAAGAAGTTATTTTTTTTATATGGCTCAGAGTGCTTTGGAGAGCCAATTTCAGGACCTCGTCCTAAGGAGTATGACAGTGCATGAGTACGCCGCAGAGTTCTACAAATTAGGCCGGTTCGTGGAGGGACAGAACCCCCTAGGGAGAGCGAGGAAGTTTCGGAAGGGTTTGATCAGGGAGATCAAATCGCA
The DNA here is from genome assembly GCA_036927795.1 of Iris macrosiphon. Lineage (NCBI taxonomy): Eukaryota > Viridiplantae > Streptophyta > Magnoliopsida > Asparagales > Iridaceae > Iris > Iris macrosiphon. The sequence continues at coordinate 110,587 of JAYESA010000143.1, forward strand.
CAGGGCTCACCGTACCGTTTATTTCGAGCAGTTGTTGGAGGATGCCCACAGGGCAGAGGATGACTTGGAGCTTAAGTCCATGAGAGGGAGAGATATTTTGGGAGGATCTAGCAGCAGTACGGGTCCAACTAAACGACCCCATATCCAGCTACAGCAGCAGCAGCAGATTCAGGAATCGATTCGTGCTCCAGTTCGAGCCCCAGTACAGCAGAATCAGCAGCAGCCTCAGAGGCAGACTCAGTGGACCCCCAAATGTGCCTTTTGTAGGAAGTCAGGGCATACTTTTTGTAGGAAGTCAGGGCATACTTGGGAGACCTGCAAGAAAAGACTTGGAGTATGTTTGAGTTATGGAGTTATTGGGCATAGAGTGAGGGATTGTCCCCTAGCCCGTTCAGTTCCGGGTGCAACACTAGATCAGAGAGGGAAAGTTAGGCCACCTGTGGCACCGTAGATTGCCCAACACCCGCAGAGGGAGCCACCTCGGCAAGGATGGGCATTTGCGATGACGGTTGAAGAGGCGACGCTACAGGTGATGGGTTAGCAAGTTCTGTTCTTTCTTTCCGTCCTTTTTCTATCCATTGATTTTACTGATTCCTTAGTACCTTACAGTTGCTTGTGCTATTTAGTTAGTATAGTTAGTAGTATACTCCTATCAGAGACTGCAATAACATAACAGTTGGAGACTAACACCATGCATGACGACCATAATTAGTGATATCTTTAATTTGCATGCTTGTATGATTTAAGATTGGACTGTAGGTTTGACCTAGAGGGGGGTACGATCATCTTTAAATTTTGAGGACAAAATTTTTCTAAGAAGGGTAGGATTGTCACCCCCCCCCTCACACAATTCTAGATGAGAATATTTTTGTCCTTTTGCATATATTCATTTTTAGTGAATTAATATTTATTTATATTATGTTAATAATTATATTTGTGCTTGTGCTATTTATTTATTTAGTTAGTGGACTAGCCTTAGTGTTTGGACTTGACACTAGTAGACCCAAGTTAGTTAGTCATGACAACTTTGAGCCCAACATGGACTAGGCCCAATTAGACTCATCCCTTGGTTAATTAAGGAGACTAGATTAATTTGTATTAGTTTAGAAGCTTCATAATATAGCCCTCCCAAATTATTCTTCAAAATTAACTAGTAGGGGCATAGTGGACTATTGTTGTTGCTTGGAAGAGAAGCCAAGGGGGGCGGCCACATAAGAAGGGGGATTTCTTCTCTCTTTATTTCATTTCACTCATTTTAGATCTCCAATTTAGTATATCCCCAATTTCCTTTATCCCTCCACCCAATTCAACCTAATTTCTCTTATTTCCATCAATTGAAGAGCATTTAAGCTTGGAATCTCAAGGAGCACTTGGAGAAGGAGCTTGTGGCAAGGAGATAGTGTCCGAAATATATCCATTATGCAGTTCATTAGGAATCCATCTCCCAATAGGTATAGATATAAATTCTCCTTTATTTTAGGTTCTAAATTATGCATTTGACCATTAAGAACCCTCTCATGGCATAGGGCAACCTATAGGATAAAGTTATAAGCCTAATTAGTGTGATTTGATAATTCTACATAGCTTTTTTTGTGTATTTTGGAGGAATTACGAGATTAACACATCAAGGGTGTGTCATGAGAGTAATTTAGGCTATTTAGACTTAGATCGGGGTTGGAATACTAGTTACGTGTCCACAATTGGATAAGGAGAGTCTGTATCACGATACGTTATGATACGCGGGTGAGATTTGGGTATTTCTATATATTTGGCATCCTAATGTGTCATGCTCTATTACATGCATTATAATTAGTTATTTTAGATATTATATATCATCATTTATGTTATATATATGTATTTCATAGATAGTGAAAGATTTGGCATGTTGGTTGATAGTGTATCACACTTGATACTAGGGAGTGTAAGGATGCCCACCAAGTATTTGATGTATTGCCTACTTGTGTATAGGTATATGTGTAACTTCTTATATATAAGTGTATATTTGTGTGCCTAAGTGTTGTGCTCAAGTTAGTGTAATATGCACTGTGATGAACTTAACCTAGCAGGCAAGGCAATGATTGGGCATTGGACTGATAGGAGTGTTCAACCTTGATGTATTAATAACAGTAGGTATTATTTCTATTATTGTTGTTACTTGTGTTACGTATTGCTGTTAAGTGGTGTTGATGGTTTAGAAATTATAGGTCAGTGGGATGCTCGGGTTACAGCAATTGTGTAGGACCTGAAGTGCTAAGATGTTGGATGCTTGTGTGTTGATGTAGGGTTAGATATGAGAGTACTTGGGTATGGAGGCATGATACTAGGTTATGTGTTAGTGCTAGTATCCTAGTCAAGGACTTGGGTTAAGTGGTGAAGAGGGAATGAAAGTGTGGGCTTGGTTTATCAGTACACTGATGTGGGTGCAACTGCTACTGTTGTTGTAACTACTATATTGGTGTATCAGATGATGGAGGAATATTGCATATCTGGGGTAGTTGATGTGGGCACACTGTGTTATGGTTGGAAGGGGGTGTTGTATCATTGCGGGTGATATCAGTGGTGTTGTGGTTCTTGCTATGGCAATAAGATGGGGTTGGGTAGCCTTACGTAGCAGTAGCTGCTACCGTTATTTAACTGTTGTTGTTGTTCTTGGTGTTGTTGGTTGTTGAAGTTGTAGCTACTGCTACTGTTCTTGATGTGGTGTTGATGATGGGGTTATGGTGGTGTAAGTGATATAGAGTTGCAGTAATTGCAACTTAATTCAGTCGGGTTCGTGTACAGTAGCAGCTATAACAGTAAGAGGGGAGTTGGGGTATCGGGTTTTGACCCATAGCACAGCAGTTGTGGTCAAGGTTGTGATTAGGAGATGTATTAGGGTACGATGCTGCAGGGAGCTCCAGAAGCTTTGGGGTTCAGTAAACTGAATTGATTCACAGCAGATGTAAGGTGGGAAAGTATATCAGATACCAGGGTGATATGTATTGGATACCAAGTTGTTGAGTATCAGATGGGGGGTAATGCATTATTGTGGATAGCTAGTCCTAAGGGATTGAGCCGTACTATTATGCTTGCATTATTGTGGATAGCCAGTCCTAAGGGACTGAGCCATACTATCGTGATCGTGTTATTGTGGATAATGTTTATTAATTATTGACTATTGATTAAACACATATTGGAAAGTAAATACAAAATACTTAGTAAAGTATCAGTTCTTCTCTTATTTCTATCTCATAGTGTATTAATTTTGCCTTATTTCTTTAGATTACATGTCACTTGTCATACTATGATATCTGCTCCATATTTTCTTTTCTTGTATTACATTCACTATTACAGTTTGTATTCATTATCAATTAACTTGGAACTGCTATTGGGTTGTACTCGCTCATTTCTGATAGATATATTTTTCAGATGCTTAGTTATAGGAGATGTGTCCCACCTATTACGGGCCACAGGATGGCGAGACAGTTGAGCCAGCACCGTAGAGCCTATTGATATAGTACCACCAGTTGGAGGGACTTAGCTAGTTCAGTTATGATATTATATATGTTCCTAGTTAGACACATTGGCATGTACTATTATTTGAGACTATTGTATTGTGATTAGATTCTGGAATTGAACTTGAGTTGTATTGTGACTTCATGATTTCTTTTGCTATTCCATATCGTTCCATTATCTCCCTTTAATTTTTATTGTGATTGGGTAATGATTTTTATTTATCATATATCATATTATCCTCTAATTGGAGTTTAGATAGCCTTGCAGGTACCTCATATATATTGTGTGAGATGTTTAGATAGTATTGTTGCCCTAGACAGCGTTCTACTCCCGATGCTGAGGTATAGGCTGGACGTATCCACATACTCGTGCCCCTATACCGGGTGCGGGTCGTGACAGTTGATGCGCCAGATATCCAATACGCCAGAAAATATTGATGCTTTGAAAGGAGTCTTGCAGAAGCATTAAAAAATCTATGCTTCTGTTCAAAGTATTCCAAACTTAATTAAGTTCAAAAACTTTGAGAGGAGTCTTGCAGAAGCATTAAAAAATCTACACCATGTGTCAAATGCAGCCACAAGCCATGCGTAGTCATGCCCTGAGGGAAGTCATGCGCCAAATAAAACCACAAGCCATGCGCAATTATACGCTGACGGCAGCCAAAGTCATGCGCTATGGGCAGCCAAAGGTCATGCGCTAAAGGTAGACATGCGCCAAATACAAACATGCGCCATCATTGACATACTACTTCGAGGAGCGTGCAACAGCACAACAAAGGTCCCATGCGGCAATACTCCCATGCGATAATGTTCCCAGGCGGCATTATTCCACATATTATTAACTGCCAAGATCCTCGAGCAATCAGCGCATGACACGTGTCGCATGGATTATGGGCATTAGCAACCCCAGATCTAAACTTGCCACGTGGCAGCCCAGCACAGCATGCGCTTATAAATCTATAATCGCCATTCTTGGAAGATCATATGCAGTAGCGTGAAATCTGTGCTCATCCATACTCATGCATGATCTTTTGAAGACTATAAATAGTGGGTATCTCCCACACATAAAAAAAAGGAAGAAGGAGAAAAAGAGAATGAGGCCAGAGAGTGGGAGAGAAGAAGGGACATCTATTGAGTCACATCCTCCAGTTCCAGGGAGCCTCGCCATTCTCTTTTGTTGGACCGTCAATGGAATAAAGAAGTCGATCGCAGACTTGATCTCCACCATCATACTTGCCTAGATTTATTTGTACTCAGACTCTACGCATTATAGCTTCTTTTATATTCTTTTTTCTATTCCAATTAATACAAAAGTTCGTTTAACTTTTTTCGTATTTTTTGTGATGACGACATTGGCTAGTTTAGAATTAATTATATATCATCTAGTTATGGATTAGAATATTCTCTCCTAACTAATTAGATTTCCATATAACTAATTGATTCCTTTTCTATTAGATCTAGAATTCAAATTTGAGAGGGTAGAGTAGTAAACTTGTAATTTTCATCAACTTCCATAATCTTACATGGTCGGCCCCTTCCCCAAGTTATTTATTTTATTTTTCCCACCAAATCTTCTTTCTCCTCCTCAAGCTTTCTTCTCCACCAAATTCTAAACCCTAATTTCCATTTCCAACCACCCAAACCAATCTAATTCACCCTCATTCATCTTCCAATGGAGAGCTAGAGTCTTGGAGCATAAGAGGAGCTTGGAGAGGAGCTCAAGTTAGGAGGATCATGTCCAATTCATCCTCTTTGTATTCAATTGGTGGATCTTCATTGGGAAATCACTCCAAATAGGTAATTCTCACTTTTCTCCCAATTTCTATAGTAGAAACCTAAATTGAACCCATAGGAACCCACTAACAGTTACATCTAACCCTCTAGGTGTTGAATTAGGTGCTAGAGAGCCAATTCCTAGTAGATCTATGTATTATTTTGGTTAATTTGGTGGAATTATAAATTTGTGTCTACCAAGTGTTTGATACATGTTCCCAAAAATAATTGTGTCTAATTTGAGTTGTGCTTGTGTCCATGTGTCCTAATTTGGATACCTAATATTTGTGTCATAATATATCATGATATACATGGCTAGATTTGGTAATATTTGTGTATTGGTGTTCCTAGGTGTCAATTATATATATATACATATATATATATATATATATATATATATATATATATATATATATATATATATATATTGGTAGAGTATATTAGATGTGGTGCTTCCAATTGGTAGTTGAGTATCATGGATTGGAGTGTATCATGGAATTGGTGTTAATGTATCATTGGATACATGGTATCATATGTAAATATGGTGTTGTATCATACATTTGATATATGTGCTAATGAGTGTGTGTGTGTGTCTATATATATATATATATATATATATATATATATATATATATATATATATATAAGTGTGTAGTGTTGGGGGGTACACATGAGAGTGTGTTGTATGTGTGTTCATGAGTGGGAAGAACGTGGATGTGTCGTATTTAGGAAGGAGGATTTTTGGACAGCAAGTAGGAGTGGACATCCTGGAAGTATCTCTACACTACTCGGGCAAGCAGTAATAGCTACACTTGCTTATGTGGCACCAGAGAGGAACAACAGCATTAGGAGAAAGAGGAACAACAATAATAGGGAGGTTCCTGTAGGAAATAGCAACTGCAATAGCAAGTGTTGCACACTACTCTACACTGGACAGAGCAACATGCAGCTGCTGCTTTCACAGCAGAATTCTGGAACCTGCTATAGCAGCAACAATTCGAGAAGATTGGGGGGGTTCTGTTCCAACATCATAGAAGTATTCGAGCAGAAACAGCATGTGTAGTAAGCACGTCACTGCATTAGTATTCTGCAATTGCAGTATGCAGTAATGGTGTATCACTAGTGTGTGTATGTGTGTGTGTGTGTGTGTGTGTGTGTGTGTGTGTGTACGAGATAGACAGAGTATTATGCTAGAATATCAGTATTTAGGAGTACCTAGGTATTTTTAGTTTGTAGACGAGTGAAGCATGAGGGTTATTAGGTGTTAATATCATAGGTATCAGGGAGTCTCTAAGTGAATTGGGGGTATCCAAAGGTATGAGTGTCATGAGTGAGAATTAATGCCAATATATCAAGATACCAATGTGTATCTTAGTGTCATATGGAAATCAATATTATAGTAGGATATTGGGTAGGGTGGTATCAAAGATACCAAGTGTCAAGTGAGTGAGTACCTATGGATTAGTGAAAAGTAAGTATATGTGTGGACTAGGTATTAGGAGATACTTTGGTATTTTGGTAAGTGTAAAGGTTAAGGTAATGAGTTAGTATACTAGTGTTAAGGTATTAGTGATATATATATATATATATATATATATATATATATATATATATATATATATATATATATATATATATATATATATATAAGAAATAACTTGGAACTAGTTTAGATAACTATATACATAAACCAAGTAAGAATAGTGAACCTAAATAGATACCCACCTAGTATAAACTCAAATTGACCTAGAATTAACCTAGAAACCTAATAACCAAGTAGTTAAGATTGTTATTGCTTTTAAATTACATATTGACATTGTAAACTCATAATATAGGTTACTTGGACTCCGAACAAGTTCTGGCCAGTACCTATAACTCAGGATGACAGACAAGTATATTACAATTATGGATTTATCTTAACATTATAAATGCTATTATTCATTCTTATTAGTTGTCTTAACACTATGATTCGTGCACATGGACGGTTTATATTGATTCATGATTGAGTTACATATATGTCATGACATCGTGACCATCCGAGTTTTGATACGTGTGCCCAAGTTGTGATGTGTTTATCGTGTCATGATTCTTGAGCCTCCGGGTCGTAATTCGTAACTATCCGAATTTGTGACTTGCGTTTATCCATATCGTGAATCTTGATTATCCGTTCTTTGTGAGTAGTGACTATCTATTTTTGTGGTACTTGACTCATACCCTGTGATTTGTGATTACTTTCCTTTTGTGATTATTATAAGAGAGAGAGAGAGAGAGAGAGTCGGGTGGGAGAATAAACTATTAGACATGTGATAAACTCTATTTTTCCTATTCAATTTGATATATAGCAGTCATACACCTCACGTACAATGTGTCAAATTTAGCCTAGCCCTCACATGTCGAACCATGTATTCTAGGTCACACGGTATTACCAGTTTGTCAGATCTTGATATTCATGTTCTAGTTTATTTCTTTATATGTTGTTAGTTCATCTTGCTACTTGCTTACATGTTGCCAGTTCCATGTTGTTAGTTTCATACTTTTACTTGTCTCTACTTATTTCCTTTACATTAGTTCATTACTTGTAAAATTTCTATCATAATAGATTTATACATGTATTGCGACTTTCATAGTTGTAACAGTACTTGCTCCACTCCTGACTGGATTTATTAAAAATATCAGAATGTTATGCCCACACTCTTGGACCTTCGGACGATGCTATAGTTGTGACCGCTCTTGCACCTTGGACAACTCTAGAGAGGTCTAGATTTAGTATTCATAGTTCAGTACCTTTTACCAGTTTTATTTCTAAGATGGTTGATCGAAAAAAAAAATTTGATTCAAGAAATGATCTCCCTTTTTATATATAAATGATTTTTAATGATAACATATTAAAGCAATAACTTTTGAGCGTTAACAAAGAATAAGGATTATATTGTTGGAAACTTGGTACGACTCAAACTGGAATTGGTCCATAAGATACGATAATGGATTGGGCATATATGTCTTAAAAAGAATTCTCATTTAAGGTATGAATCAATTCCAATTATCTACACCATTTCCTATCCGATGTGGGACTAAAGTATCAAGTCCATTGTCACAACCTTTTGAGCTCTCAACCCGAAAATGATATACTATCCAACAATCTCCACCTTACCTCATTTTTGTTGACACATCCCAGCTACCTTTGCTCGTTTTCGCTAGTCGAGCACCCATATTAGTTTCCTCTAGCCGAGAACCTTGCTAGTTACCACCAGCCGAGTACCCAAGGGATCCAACATATTGTCATTTCGATTCGTTCGACCAAAGAACCAAACTGACACGTTCATCCACACAACCTCTTGCTCACCTTGGGTACACAAGACCCACCTTTGAAGCTAATTTGTGTAGTTGCCTCTAACCTTAGGTATGATCCTCCTTCAGATCCCCTTATAGAGGATGCTCATACTCCATCTTGAGAAGAGAGCCTATATAATCAGTATACGATCCGACTATATGCATAAATGTTCAGCACAATCTGTCTTAAACCAATTAGAGTCATCCAAACTAGTCTCATAACCTTGGGTCCTGATACCACCTGTTGGGTGTAGGCCTATATGGCAACTCTAGAGGGGGTGAATAGAGTGTCTGTCACAATTATCAAATAAAAAACTAAGTCTACTCACCAACTTATAAAACTGTCGTAATAAGTATGAATATAATCAGAGTATAAGTAAAGGCAAAAATCATAAACTCAAACACCGTGATGTATACTGGTTTACCTCATTGAGGACTAATCCAATCCCGAGAACTCGTGCTTGGTGTTAAATCAACTATTTTTGAAATATGGTACAACCATAAGCTTTGATCCGAATAGCTTAACGACTTCAAACTTAAATGGAACACGAAACTTGTTTCCAAGCTTTTTACAACTCGAACCGACTTCTAACCGAAATTGCACTGGTACTTAGAAGACTTGGGAGTTATTTCTTGGAGATGAAGAACATTAAAGGGTCAGAGTGTATCTCAAATGAATATATAAAAGTGAGAAATGAGTTGATGAGAATGGTATGGAATTCAACTCTATTTATAGGCTTTTATGGACAGAGTTCGGCCAGAGTTCTGTCCCTAAATGTTCAAAATTCGAACGTTGGAGCCTTGTCTTCAGGAAGAAGTCGAACTAGGATTTCTGGTTATGGGAGGACAGAGTTTGGTCTGAGTTATGTCTAGGACAGAACTCTGACCGAGTTATGTGTCCCATGTTCCAGAATGTTGGAATTATGTCATTAGACTGTTTTAAGTTTGAGTTTGAATTGGTTTTTGGTTAGGCTTATTTGAGTGGACTCGAGTGCTATCTAGTTGCCAAGTGCTACTAGATTTACAATAGTCTTAGACTCAAATAATATATAAAAATACATAAAAAATAGAAATAAACCAGACACAACTTGCAGCATTCTTCTTGTAGACAGTAGCAGTGATTTACATCTTGTTTGAGCTTCAGGTGTATCATATTGCGACCTATCGAATCGAGGTTTTGGTAATTATCGAAATTAGGTTGACCATGACCAATTGGGCCGATAATCTCCACCATTTTGATAATTGATAAACCTAGATTTATACGATAATAGATCCTCAATGAAGATGATAGATGGCTCCCCCGTAGTATAGCAAGTACGTAATGAGTATCATGTTCATCATATTTTGTTTCATGTATTCTTCTCTATATCATGTATTCTTCTTCCCCTTTGTCATTTGATCAAAAATAGAAAGCTCTTCCGTAAAACGTGAAGCAACATACACACATAATTATAAAAGAATGAAGTAAAGAGCACAAAATTATCATTGCAAAGTAGTAGCATAGTGACAAATGAACATGCATTCAAATGAAAGTGCATTAAGCAAAGTTCCAAACTAAGTAGAAGCAATAATAAGCAAAGTAATACAATCATAAAACTAATAAAGTGCTATAATCATAAAGTGCAACTAAGATGAACATCATTAATGATAATCTGAGCTAAACTCTAATTCGAAGCACTACAACAACTAAGCAAGTGGGTCATCTCCAATAGTAGGGTCGTCAGCCGACCGGTTGGGATCATAATAAGCAGCAGTTGGATCAAAATATCTTTGAACATATGAATCGTCAATCCAATATCCAGTATGTATAGGATCATGTACCATCGAAATAGGTCAAAATATCTCTGAACATATGAATAGCAGGGCTATCAGATAGACTGTACTGAAGATCTGCTAAGGTGTTGGACAAAGCACTGGTCTGACGAGTGAAGCGATGGTCCTGGTCGCAGAAACGAGTAATGAGCATCGTATCCTGTTTGCAAAATAATTTGTGATCATCTCGTCTTGTAACCTAAAATGCTCGCGAATCAACTCTTGGATAGACTACAAGGTGGCAGGTGGAGCAATAGGGTATCCATGAGAACTGGAGGAGGAAGAATCATCATCGGCAAGAGGAGCAAGAGGTGGAAAGGTAGGTTCAGTCCTACAGGCTCTAGAAAGATAAGCAAGCTCATCAAGGAATGTACAATCTCTCAAAGGTATATGAAAATGCTCGAAGATGATATGCAAGTACATAACATACAGAAGGTTATGCTCTTTCTTGCGATGTTGGACCATAGCATTTATCATAGTCCTTGGAAGACTGAAGAGACGGTAAAATGCAAATGATAGAGACCTGTCATCTCTAGATAAAAAATCTCATTGGTTGAACCAGCTTTAGGAATAATGGCAGAAAATATTAAGCGATGCAATTCATAGAAGTGTTGGTTCAAATAGTTTGCATGAAGACATTCGGGTGGACGAGGATGAGGTGCACATAAAGAGTCCTTGAATGAGTCAAGTGTCATGTCGCCTTAAAATTGAAATTTAGTGATGTCGATTATGGGGTCACCCTTGGTTAGGATGTTGTGAATTTCTCCCAAATCTTCATCATAAAATTCAATGTCAATGCCACACACACTAGAACGAATAGTACTATGTTCATATGTTAAATTACAATAGAATATGCAAATTATATTTAAATAAATGTGGTGTCTAGTTTGCACAAGTTCATCAAGAGATAGATCTCTAAAGTTAGCCAAATATTCATGGAAGATAGTGAAACTAATTGGATTGCCAGGACAGACATTCCTCTTTTGGAAGTCATCAAACCATTCGGTAAAAACTTCTAGGTTTCTAAAGAGAGAACTATCAAAACTACCCTCATCAGGCATAGATAGGCTGAATAAAGAATGAAGAACTTCCTCTTGAGGAGGATGAGATAAAGAGGCTTCATCTGCCCTTCTTTTCTTACTACCCATATTAAATAGTTTAGGAGCCATGGAAATATGAAGAGAAAAGTGATTATACCTCGAAATAGATAGCAAAGATGGAAGATGAGGATGAAATTGGTCCCAATCTGAAGTAGGAGCACCTGAAATTTCCTGAGAAGAGAGAACCACCAACCTTGGGTTTACAAAATCTAGGGTTTTAGGGTTAAAGATGAAGAGGAATGTGGGATTCTCGATTCTGGACGAAAATATGCGAATAGGTATGAACAAAACCAAGTTAACATAAAGGTGGGTCCAGAATTCAGGTTGCTGCATTCTGGAAACAAGGGCACAGAGTTCGGCCCAAGTTCTGTGCTAGACATAATTCGGTCCAAATTATGTTCCTTGGGACCAGAATACATCAAAAATTAAATCCCAATAAGTTCAAGGATCCTGAGTCTGTGACGAATAGAAGTTGCATATTCCAACTTATTAAGTCAAAGATTAGAACTCTAATTCGTTGCTATATTCTGAAAATAAGTGCAAAAATAGACTTTAACAAATTTTTATTCTATAAAGTATGAAAAATATTGGGTTTGTTGTAGGGGCCGGATCCAGCTAGTGGTAGTCCAAAGACACTTAAATATTGTATCACTTAAGACTATTTATGCCTTTTTGACAGAAATATCCGGAGTGTACCCAAAATAAACGTTATTTTAAAGAACTTAAACTGAAAAGAATTTGAGCAACTTATATTTTTATTCAGCATCGAAATCAAGAATTTTTAATTCTCGACGAATAAAGTTGAAACGGCCCTCAACTAAGGGTTTAGTAAAGATGTTTGCTAAGTGATGTTCGATCAGTGTCAATAAATTGTAAACTAATGTCACCGTGTAACTTATGATCTCTTAAAAAATAATGTTTATTTACAATGTATTTTGTGCCTGATTGACATATTAGATTCTTTTTTAGATTAATAGTGCTAGTGTTATTACAGAGAATGAGAATATTTTTGTAGCATAGATTGTAGTCTTCTAGTATCTGCTTTTTCCATAAAATGTGTGTACAATAGCTTCCTGTAGCTATATATTCAGCTTCAGTAGTTAATAATTCAACAAAATTTTGTTTCTTACTGAACAAAGAGACTAATGCCTTACCTAAGAAATGGCAAGTGTCGCTGGTACTTTTACGATCAACTTTGCATACGGCAAAATCAGCATCTGAATAACCTATAAGGTCAAAAGACGTAGTTTTCGGTTACCACAAGCCGACTGTCAAAGTTCCTTTAAGGTATTGAAAGATACGCTTAACTGCGCATAAATGTGATTCCTTAGCATTGGCTTTATATCCAGCACATAAGCAAACAGTAAACAAAATATCAGAACGACTAGCAGTTAAATAAAGTAATATGCTGATCATACCTTGATACTTATGTGTGTCGACTAATTTGTCACTTTCATTCAGGTCAAGCTTTGTAGATGTACTCATAGGTGTACCAATGGGTTTTGCGTGGTCCATATCGAATTTCTTCAGTAAATTCTTGGTATACTTAGTTGGATTAATGAATATTCCCTATAAACTTTGATTGATTTGCAATCAGAGAAAGAAGTTAAGTTCCCCTATCATGCTTATCTCGAATTCACTCTGCATACACTTAGAAAATTCTACACAAAGAGTACTATCGATAGAATCAAATATAATGTCATCAACATAAATCTGAACTAAAAGAAGAGTTTGATCAAAAGATTTGATAAACAAAGAAGTGTCAATCTTTCCTTTTGAAAATCTTTTTCAAGTAGAAAAGAACTAAGTCACTCATACCAAGCATGAGAGGCTTGTTTGAGTCCATAAAGAGCCTTTCATAACTTGAAAACATGGTTTAAAAATTTAAAATCTTCAAAACTAGGGGATTATTCTACGAAAACTTTTTCTTTTATAAAACCATTTAGAAAAGCACTTTTAACATCCATTTGAAATAATTGAAAGTTATGAAAACTAGCAAAAGCACAAAGCATGCGAATGGATCCAAGTCTCGCAATAGGAGTATAGGTCTCATCATAATCAATGATCCCTTCTTGATTATAGCCTTAAGCTACGAGACGTGCTTTGTTACGTGTGACTCGTCTGCTTTGTTACGTATGACTTGTCTTATTTCGGAATACCTATTTGGTGCCAATTACAGAGTAATCATTAGGTCTAGGAATAAGTTTCCAAACTTATTTTCTCTCGAATTGGTTAAATTTCTCTTGCATAGCAGAAATTCAAAAGTCAACAGTGAAAGCTTCTACAATATTTTTAGGCTCTATTTGCAAAATAAAAGCAACATTTGCAAAAATATCTTTATTTGCAAAACGAGTGCTTACTCTCTTGGATACATCACCTATGACTAAGTTTTCTCGATGATCGGCCGTAAATCGCATCTTCTTGGGCAAACTCTTCAGATAGCTTGTTCTAGTTATTGTATCCTCTGGGGCTTTGTTAGAAGTTCCACCGACATATTCATCATCACTGTCACTTGACATCTGACTGTTAAGTTCATCAAAAGTAACATTAATATATTCCTCAACAGTCATTAAATTCTTATTAAAAACTCTAAAACCTTTACTCTTAGTAGCATAACCAAAGAAAATATCTTCATCTGCTTTAGATTCAAACTTTCCCAAGTTATCTTTGGTGTTTAAAATAAATTATTTGCAGCCAAAAACTTTAAAATAGCTAGTGGTAGAATTTTTACCAAACCAAAGTTCATAGGAAGTCGTCTTCGATATAGGTCGAATTAGAACCCTATTCAAAATATGGCATGTTGTATTTACAGCTTCTGTCCAAAAATATTTTGGAAGATTGAATTGATTCAACATGACTCTAGCCATATCGCCAAGAGTTATATTCTTCCGCTCCACAATACCATTTTGTTGAGCAGTTCTAAGACAGAAAATTTTATAAGAAAATCTATTTTAATTATAATAGTTTTTAAAATTAGTATTTTTTGAATTCGTCTCCATGATCACTTCGGATACGAGTAATCATAAACCCTTTTTTGTTTTGAACCTTTTTAGAAAAGTAACAAATTTGGAAAATGCTTCGCTTTTATTTGCGAGAAAAAAAATACAAGTAAATATTAAAAAATCATCAACAATTACATAGGCATAGAATTTGCCACCAAGGCTGACGACTCTTCAAGGTCCAAATAAATCCATATGTAATAATTGAAGGGGGCTAGAGGTACTTACAGCATTTATAGACTTAAGGAAGGATCTGGTTGATTTGTTCTTTTCACAATCAATACATACTATATCCTTCTTAAAGGTTATATTCGGTAAGCCTCTTACCAATTTTTTTGACGATAATCTCACAATTGTGTCCATGTTCGCATGTCCTAGACGCATATGTCATAGCCAGCTTTCATCTTTATTGGCGTAAAGGCATCTACCTACATTGTTAGTATCTTCTGATAGATAAAACAAATATATGGTATATTCTCTTATTCCTTCATAAATAATTTTATTGCTAGATATGTCATAAATAGAGCATTTGTCTTTTACAAAGTTAATACCATAACCGTTGTCGGCCAGATGACTAATGCTCAGTAGGTTAGGTTTTAACTCTGTTACTAGACAAATATTCTCTATAACAGGAAAAGGAAAGATACCAATATCACCATTACCTTTTTAAGTTGTTATCGAATGAAATGTATTATTCTTTCTTCATCGATAGCATTGCAAATCGGATAGCATCACCATATATCGTGAGCAAGCGCTATCGAGGATCCATTTGCTTCTAACATGAGAGGGATGGTCAACCTATAACACAATTGAAGATGTGACCCTTGGTACCCCATTTCTTTGAGGGTCCAAATATGTTAGTTTTTGGAACCCACATATAAACATTCATCTCAACTAGTTTTCTAGTTCTACACTAAGGTAAAATGTGTCCTATAGCACCACAATAGTGACATATAGCATGAACATTAAAGCTAGGTACAATTTTGTGAATGTGTGCAGTGGTGTGATATAATTTTCGTGGATACTTGTAATAAAAAGCATGGTTACTTGAAGTTTTAGCCTTTCTTGCTTGTGTCTTGTTGTGAGTGATCTTGTGATTTATCACGTGTCTTGTGTTAGACTGGATTATAGGTTGTACTACATGTTTCTCCAATTTAATCTCTAACTTTTTAGAGGTGGCATAAAATTTATTGTACTTAGCAGTAAGTGCATTTATTCTATGTGCAGCTAATTTATATTTTTTTTCTTTTTTGACACATAGAGTTCATTAAGTTTTGCATTCTCTTGTGTACTATTTTCAATACTTTCAAGAGCATTGTGCAAACTTAATTTCAAAGAAGATATCATATTCATGTCGCTGAAAGTGGATGTCTCTGACTTCATCTAGTAATTAAGACTGTTTCATATACTCAGCATGTAGGTCCTGAAGTTCTTTCTTAATATGTTTATAGTTATTCCTTACCTTTTTATGATCTTCCAATAAATCACTAAAAGTATCAGATAGTTCATCAAAAGTGAAATCTTCATAAAGGGGGTTTGTAGTTACCTGATATGAAGTACCATTAGGCATAAGTTTGTAGCGTTACGAGAATTTTCTTCTTTATCTGAGTCTCTAGCTTCGCTCTTGTGCCATATGCTTATGTTTGTATATTTGCGTGATGATGATCTTTTGCTTGAGCATTCGTAGTGATTTCCCTTTTTGACTGAAGTGTAATCCTTTTTTATATGGTATGTCTTCTTACAGTTGTAGCATATAGGTTCTTCGTTGACATTTTTATAGTCCTTATTCTTTCGGTTTGATCTCTCAAACTTCAAGAATCTTCTGAAGTTCCTGAAAACTAGGGCCATATGTTCATCTTCTGAACTATTGTTCTCACTTTCATCATCGGTGACCTTCTTGTGATATGATTTGAATGCAATGGTCTTTTCCATGGATATTGATTCTGTGAGGACCTTGAATTTTTATATAGGATTATTATGGTAATTAGTAATTTATTTTTTATTTATTTAATTTGAATAATTATTTGGCAATTTATTGAGTTATAGATAAACACATGATACACCATGGTAACATTGCCCAAAAACATGTAATATTATGCTATGTATGCTTCATAGAGACTCAAACATAGCCTTAGAAATTTATTTACAGCATTCTAGATTTTTTTGAGAATTTTTGAAAAAATTTAGATAAATAAAACCTAGGAAACGTAATTTTCTAGGACTTCCATGATTTACTGTGATACCATACTTGTATATTTTTCTAAAACAATATTTATTTAGGGTTAAAATACTTAAATATATTTTCTATAATTTATTTGTAATTTTTGGAATTTAATTGGATTCATTTGGTTTAAAATAGGCTAAATACTAATTTTCTAGGACTTTTAGAATTTATTGTGCAAGCCTAGGAGCATAATTTAGTTTAGGGTTTATAATGGCTTTTTATATGTTTTAGAATTTTTTTGGAATTTTTTGATATGTTTACATATTTATTTGGAGTTAATTAGGTTAAAACTGATTAATAAATAAATTTATGGATATTAAAACCTAATTAAATACCCAGTCAGCCAAACTGGGCACGCATGTCAGCCACCCATAGCCCAACAGCGGGCCCAGTTGTCATTCACTTCCTATATATATGTGTGTATAGATGGTTAGGGTTTCTTATTTCCGCCAAAATTAGGAGGAGAGAGAGAGAGGCTTTGAGGAAGTTTCATCTAGCGTTTCCTTCAACTTCGTGAGGCCATAACTCCTAGCTCCGGACTCCAAACGAATCTCCATTTTTTGTGTTGGAAACATCTTGAGGTTAGATTTCAGAATATTTAATTTATTTTCAGTAATTATGTATAAAAATTCTGTAATGGAGTGCAACTTATTCAAAATATGACATATTTTGGTATTTTTGAGATTCCGGGAGATCACGAACTCGGAATCATGATCCGTTTAAAGTTCCCAAAAGCTGACATGATAGCCTATCAAATATATTTTTCTAAAAATTTAATAGATTATTTTATTTTTTTAATTTATAGAACATAAGGTTCACTAGTAAACCACCAAAATTACTATATGTAAGCCATATTGTCCATAACTTTTTACTGATTCGAGGTTCGATGAAATCGTCGATTCTAGCATTCATGTAGCACTAAAATCTATAAAAATTCACACACAAATCTAGGTTTTATGTTGGTTGACTTTTTGGTCAACTGAACATCTTGATTTGTGTGCCACGAATCCAATGTTTGCAAATGACCATAATGGCATAAAATTCATAGTTAATATACAAATCTGAACTTAATATAGGAAAAACATGATTATAAATTATTTTATTCAGAATTATTAAAAAATAATTTAGAAAAATTGATTGTTTAGGATCATCAGTATTCCTAGAAATTGTAGATCTAACTTATGCTAAATTTTGTACGATGGGGTACGCGGCGTGATGGCATGATTGGATAACTAGTAGATTGGATTGCGCATCTTGAGATTGTGATTACACTACCTACGAAAATAGGCAATATACCTTGCCAACTTGTACAGTAATTATGCATGATATTTTTATTCCTTTCTATTTATGTCTAGTCTTTTCATGTTCTATCATATGTTTTCTTGTACATGCTTCCTTCCACTTATTTACTGTTTCCATATATGTTGCTCACCTCTACTTTCTAGTCACGTATTTGATATATGCCCCACCTTTTGCGTATGACTTGATGGATATTATGTCTCCATATTACATGGATTTGACCTGACTTGACATGAGATTTAGTTGACTCGAGTTTGACTTGGCTTCATAGTTTAGGATACCGTTATTAGGCGTGGCTATACTTTGAGCATGCTTGATTGTGAGTACCCATTGTGCTGCGATAGAGACTTGTTTATTTGACCATCCTCATTCGTGGGCTCCCATTGGGCTACGAAAGAGCCATACTATAGATTGGGAGTCCTTACTGGCCTACTTTCTATAGGACCGTGATCTCCTATTGAGTTACGGTTACCCCGATTTACTTGTGGTCACGTTTGATAGTATCATTTTTATTGGCATGCCATTGTCTTAGATTTATACTTCCTTGTGTCTGCTGGGATAAACAAAGTTTATACGAAACTTTTGCTTACAAACGAGAAAAAAGAAAAGGACAAATAACCCTATACGAGGATATTAAGTACAATAAAATGATTCTGGGGAAGTATTGCTATGGAAGTCTGATCTGCAGTCGATCACTTTGTTCCTTGGACTACACGATGATGAAGAAGTGCTGTAGAAGAAGCTTCAAACTTTCTCTGGACTTAAGGCAAAAGCCGGCCAAAAGAAAATTGCAAGTAGGATCGAATTCTTGTTGCCAAAGTTGTCAGCAAAAAAACCAATTCCCTCCCCCCTTATGGCCCTTTTTACCCTGTGACCAGGGGTCTCTATTTATAGAGATTAATCAAATAACCGCATGGTTGGCGTAAAAGCCAAATGACTGTCTTGTTGGCGTAAAAGGCAAAACTGTAAAGAAGATTGCCTCATTTACGCTGCAGTTATGACAACTGCTACACACGTTCAAATAATCTTATGAATCTGCGTATGACACGTATCCCTTTATAAGATAATGCGTATAACTGCTTCTCGAAGATCATAGCATGCAAGCCACATAGGTAACTGCCCCTGCGTAAAACTTGATGATTCATGAATAATAGATAACCAGCGTAAAATAGCCAATTATCCTTCACGACTAAGGTCTTGAGCGTATTCTGGGCTAAGTAGCCTTATCAACATACCTTTGCAAATATAGCCAAGTTGGCATATTTTAAGGAGATAGAATACGGCGTACTCCTATAGTTAAAAATAGCCTGGTTGGCGTAAAATGCAAGGATGGTGATGTGAGCATAAACTGTGAAGAAGATTGCCTCCTTTACGCTGCGGTTATGACAACTGCTACTCACGTTCAAATAATCTTCTGAATCTGCGTATAACGCATATAACTGCTTCTAGAAGATCATGGCATGCAAGCCACGTAGGTAACTTCCCCTTTGCAAATATAGCCGAGTTGGCAGATTTCGAGGAGATAGCATACGACGTACTCCTATAGTTGAAAATAGCCTGGTTGGCAAAAAATACAAGGATGGTGATGTGAGCGTATTAGTCACAGTCTTAGCTTTCCCAGTCATGACAAAATTAAAAAATAGAACAAAATCTCGTGCATTAAATGAAGAGATATGCCTCAATCTCGTGCATAAAATGCAGAGATATGCCTCGAGATCTGTACAAGAAACAGCTTTTGACGTAGCATCTGATTTTGTCTTGTCTTGAGCGTAAAAAACTCATTCATGTTAATGTAGAATAGGCAGCGTATTCAGAAGACTCCATTTTTCTTTCTTTGAATGCGTAAAAATGACTTGTATCAAAAATATGTCACAAAATGACAACCTGGGTCTCTGTGCAAAATTATTAGCACAGCCGTTCTCTCGATCACCGTGCAGTACCTTTGTCAAATATCAGGTTCACTGATTTGACTGACAAATTCATCCGAGGAATACGACGAGTTCCTCGTACAACTTTACGCTGCATTAAAAATAACGTATTTTAAACTTTACACAGGAAGGTATAGCAACCTTTTACGCAGAACAGCCTTGAAGCTCTGCTTTACGCGGACAGCTCTGAAGCCCTATTTTACGCCAAACAACCTTGAAGCTCTGTTTTACGCTGACAGCTCTGAAGCCATATTTTACGCCAAACAGCCTTGAAGTTCTGTTTTACGCAGACAGCTTTGAAGCCATATTTTACGCCAAATAGCCTTGAAGTTCTGTTTACGCAGACAGCTCTGAAGCCCTATTTTATACCAAATAGCCTTGAAGCTCTGTTTTATGCAGAGAGGGACTTCATGTATGTTGGAGGTTTTGACTGTAAAATACGTGGACAATTCCCCAGCATATTTCATGCTTCTACAGGACCCCCTTCAAAGTTTTCAAATTCTCCGTAATTTGAAATACTTTGAATGAAGCATGAAATGGTCAAATTTGACTCGCTCTTCAAGGCTAATTTTAAAAAGTCGTTGGAATTTGTATGTTCTCTTCTGCCTATATAAGGGCAAGCAAATAAACTTGATTTTCCATACTTCCTTCACCACAAAGATGACTGCTGAAATTCATTGGGCTGAACTGAGAAAGAAGAAGATTATGCTCTTTCAGCATGTAAGAAGCCGTAAAAAGAGACGTCTTCGAGCAAATATTCTCTGCAATGATGGACCATGGAGGGATATCATAGCTTCCTTTAGAGATAATAAAGACACATTTTCTGACTCTGTGGTCCCATCACTTATTATTAGAATATAAATGATAGGCTAAGATGAAAGTGATATCAGAGGTAATATGGACATGATATACTTTCGGTAACTGGTTTTACTGAATATATCTATTCAGAGGTAATAAGAACATGATAGAATATGATCCAAGTAAATTTGTATACAAAACACTATCAGAGGTAATATGGACATGATAGGTTTTGAAATTTCAAATTAGTTAAACATATCTATTCAGAGGTCATATGAATATGATAGAATAGTATCATCAGAATGAAATCTTTATCATACTACATTAAGCAAGGGAGATCAAGCATAATACTTCTTCAGGAATTTGCCATTGATAGAAGCCATTATCAAATCTTCATTAGGCTTGGCTAATCTGTAAGCGCCATTTGAAAATATTATTTCAATCACATAAGGGCCCTCCCATTTCGGCTGGAATTTTCCCTTACTTTTATGTGTAATGATCATTGGCCTCTTCACAGCTAAAACTAGCTCACCAACTTTGAACACTCTTTCCTTTATTTTTTGATTAAAAGCTCTGAAGATGCGTGCTTGGCAGAACTCAATGCGCTGTTAAGCTTGAAGGCGTCTTTCGTCTAACCCTTCTAGCTCTTGAAGTCTTAAACGATCATTATTTTCCTTAGTCATCTTATTAGCTACTGCTATTCTGAGTGATGGAATTTGAATTTTAATTGGGAGAATTGCTTCACACCCGTCAGCAGTGAAAATAGAATTGAGGCCCATTGTCATGAATTATCCTTCTGGGTATCCCAAAGCGATAAATTACATAATGCTTGATAAAGCTGATAGTAAAAAGTTGAAAAGCAGAACTTTAGTCAAAGGTAATATGGACATTAAAAAGTTCTAGAAATATCTTACTCAGATGTAATGTGGATGTGGTAAGATATGACTCTGTGGGAATAAAGAAAAATATGACAGAGGTAATATGGACATGACCGTTTTCTTTGGATTGAGAATATCCCACTGGGAGACTTTTTGTGGACTTATTATTCATTGCGCACATTGAGTACAAATAATAAGTTCAAAAATAATCCCTATCTGAAGTAAATTGGACGTGATAGGTTTTGTAGACCCGTTACTTTTTATGCATGTTAGTGCAAGTAATAGGTTTGAGACAAGCCCTGCCAGATGTAATATGGACGTTACAGTTTTTGTTGACTTAACATCGTTGGTGTACCTTGGTGGGGATGGGTGATAAGCGAGGATGACAACCGATATCAGAGGTAATATGGACGTGATGATCGATAGCCAAAATCCGAAAGGTTTGCTCAGAAGTAATATGGACTTGGCAAACTCGGTCAGAAAAAAATGTTAGGACAGTAGTTCAGAGGTAATATGGACGTAAACCAATGTCCAAAAATTTTACTGAGGAGTGATTTGTTGAGTATGGTCTATCCGAACATGAAGATAGACCTAAAGATTTCTCCGCTAGGGAAATTGGTGGGACGACAGCTCAGAGGTAATAGGTACATGGCTAGCGTCTAACGAGATTGATTTTTTGAGTGGCCACTGTGACAGTGTACGAATGGACCTGAGGAATGCTCCGCTAGAGAAATTAGTGGAATGACAGCTCAGAGGTAATAGGTACATGGCTAGCGTCTAACGAGATTGGTTTTTGAGTGGCCACTGCGGCAGTATGCGGCAGTGTGTGAGTGGACCTGAGGAATGCTCCGCTGGGGAAATTGGTGGGATGACAGCTCAGA
This sequence comes from Iris macrosiphon, assembly GCA_036927795.1. Taxonomy (NCBI): domain Eukaryota; kingdom Viridiplantae; phylum Streptophyta; class Magnoliopsida; order Asparagales; family Iridaceae; genus Iris; species Iris macrosiphon. The sequence continues at coordinate 133,103 of JAYESA010000143.1, forward strand.
GGTAATAGTTATATGGCTAGCGTCTTATGAGATTGGTTTTTGAGTGGCCACTGCGGCAGTGTACGAGTGGACCTGAGGAATGCTTCGCTGGAGAAATTGGTGGGACGACAGCTCAGAGGTAATAGGTATATGGCTAGCGTCTAACAAGATTGGTTTTGAGTGGTCACTGCGGCAGTGTGCGAGTGGACCTAAGGAATGCTCCACTGAGGAAATTTGTGGGACGACAGCTCAGAGGTAATAGGTACATGGTTAGCGTCTAACGAGATTGGTTTTTGAGTGGCCACTGCGGCAGTGTGCGAGTGGACCTGAGGAATGCTCCGTTGGGGAAATTGGTGGGACGATAAATCAGAGGTAATAGGTACATGGCTAGCGTCTAAAAAGATTGGTTTTTGAATGGCCACTGCGGAAGTGTACGAGTGGACCTGAGGAATGCTCTACTGGGGAGACTTTGGGGATCCATCATCCATTGCGTATCCAGGACTTCTGGATGGCTTTTACAAGAATTTGTAATGAATAGGAATGTTGTGCATAGGCACTTGTTGGGGATGTAGACCCCAGAGTGTAGAGATGTACATCTAGATTGTCCCGCTGGGGATGAGGGGAGTATAAGTCTAGTTTAGATGTAGTACTTTTTTTAGGAACTTGCCGTTGATAGGCATCATGAGCAAGTCGCCGTTGGGTTTCACTAGCCGGTATACGGCGTTGGAAAACACGATTTCCACAATGAATGGGCCCTCCCATATAGGTTAGAATTTGTAGACCGTCTTGTGAGTCATAACCATCGATCTTCTTACTGTTAAGACGGGATCACCTACTTGGAACATTCCCTGTTTTACCCGTTTGTTGAAGGATCCAAAGAGGCGCGCTTGATACAGCTCTATGCGTTATTGAGCTAAGAGTCATTTCTCGTCGAGTGATTCCAACTCCTGTAACTGTCGGCGATAGTTATCGTCCGTGGTTAGCCGGTTGGAGAGAGCTACTCGTAGTGAAGGGATCTGGATCTCGAAGGGGAGGACCGCTTCGCTTCTGTACACCAGAGAGAAAGGCGTATTACCAGTAGCTGTCCGGACTGTTGTACGGTAGGCCCAGAGATATTCCTCCAGCTTCTCATTCCAGTCGTGTTTGTTGGAAGACACGAATTTCTTGAGAAGCTTTATGCTGGTTTTGTTGAACGCTTCCGCCAGACCGTTTGTTGCTGGGTTGTAGGCAGTCGATGCCATATTCTGAATCTGATTTTTATTACAGAACCAGTAGAACGCATGACTTGCAAACTGTAGACCATTATCATAGACTATCCTTCATGGTAGGCCGATGCAGTATATGACATAATGCTTGACGAGGTTAATTATGTTTGATGTTTTGACTTCAACGAATGGGACAGCTTTTGTCCACTTAGAGAAGTAGTCGGTGATCGCCAAGATGAACCAATGTCCTTTCGATGAAGGCGGACTGATTGGCTCGATGATATCCATTCCCCCCGCCTCAAACAGCCAAGATGCTACCATTGGGTGTAGGAACTCAGATGGCTGGTGGATGAAGTCTGCGTGGACTTGGCATGCTTGGCACTTTCTCGCATAATCGACAGTATCTGCTACCATCGTAGGCCAATAATAGCCCATTCTTTGAAGACGGTCATGTAGCTTCGGATCGGGTTGATGCACCCCGCAGACACCGTCTTGAGCTTCGGAGAGGGCTTGTTTAGCCTCTGTGTTCAATAAGCATTGTAGCAGAAGGCCGTCATAGGACCGATGATATAATATTTTGGTCTCCATATCGTAATAGAAACAAAGGGAACGTCTCCTGATTGAAGTGGCCTCCTTCAGGTTCTCGAGGAGAATTCTATCGATTGCATAGTCAATGAATGGAAAACTCTAATCCTGAGTATCAATGTCGACCTCCACTGCATAGATGAGGCACAGACATAGGTTGTTCTTGGGATAGACCAGCTCTTGGCCGATTATATCGATTAGCTGATGGGTATTATTTGGTACCGCCCAGGAAGCAGCGAGCCCGGCTAAGACGTCAGCCTTGATATTTTGCAACCGAGGGACATGCTAAATAAAGAACATCTCGAATGTTGCGATAATACTAAGTGCAGCTTGGTGGTAGGGGATTAAGTCTTCGTTTTGGACTTCATATACTCCCTGGACCTGATTGACGATTAGCTGAGAATCGTCGTAGGCCTCCAAGTACTCTACTCCGACTTGCTTAGCGAGCTGGAGTCCGATGATTAGGGTGTTATACTCTGCCACATATTACTGGAGTATGGCTCCGTGAGGGAGTACGCACGATTGATGATGAGGCCGTATGGGGAGATCAACACTATCCTGACCCCAGCGATGATGTCGCCTTTGGGCCCTGCTCTTGAAGCACCGTCAAAGAACATTCGCCAGACAGCTTCGTGTGAAGTGACGTTGACGTCTGCCACTTCGTCTGAAATTTCTTCATATAGCTTTGAGATTTCTGACCCCGGGTGGGTTGTCAGAAAGTCGGCCAATGTTTGACCCTTGGCGACCTTCTGTAGGACGAACACCATATCATATGGGGATAATAGTATTGCCTAGGTAACCAAGTGGGAACTGAGTGTCCCAGTTTGATCATGAGGACCCTGAGGGGGTTGACTCATGAGATTACATGAATGGTCTGTCCAGTCACGTAATGTCAAGTTTTTTGGATAACGAATACCAGAGCAAGGCACTCCTTCTCAACGGTAGTATACCTATGCTTTGGGCCGACCATCATCCAGCTGAGGTAGTATATGGCCTTCTCGTGGCCTGCATCACTATTCTGGACTAACAGGGCACCGAGAGAGTTATCTATCGCACGTACATAGAGTAGAATTGACTTTCCCATGACCGGGGCCACCACCACAGGAGGGATTGATAGGTATTTTTTTATTATTTTTTTTACTGGGGCAAAAAGAAAGTTGTTCAGAGGTAATGCGGACTTGAACTATTCGTTTCCATTGTGGGCATCCCACCGGGGGGTTTTGTTGGACCTATTATTTTTTGTGCACGAGAGTGCAAGTAATAAGTTCGAGACAAAGTCCTATCAGAGGTAATAGGGTCATGACAGTTTTTGTGGACTTAACACTATTGGCATACGGATGATAATTTGGAAGACAATCGATATCAGAGATAATATGGACGTAATAATCGATGGTCAAGGCCAGAAAGTTTGCTCAGAGGTAATATAGACATGGTAGATTCTTGGGTTGTGGACATATTACCCATGGTGCACCTTAAGTATAGATAATAAGCTAAAACAACTAGCACTATCAGGGGTTATGTGAACATGATAGCAGCAAAGTCGAAGCACAAACTTTACTCAGAGGTGATATGGACATGGAAAAGTTCTGGATATATCTTATTCAGAGGTAATGTGTACATGGTAAGATATGATTCTGTGGGGATAGTAGAGAGACATATTAGGAGATCCCCTGTCTTTGCGTTTCTGGATCAAGAAATCACGTAAATCAGGGAGATTATCAGAAGAAGAAGAAGGCTTATTCTGCCTTTTTACATCAGTAGGAATGTGTAGATTAGGAACCATAACCCTTTCTCTGCCATAGGAATACAACAGTCCACCCATATGAGTAGCATATGATCCATTATCTATCTGAGGAGTGTATATTTTCGTGAAACGAGTCTTCTTTACGCGGGCAGACTTATCCTGGCGTAATTTGGATTTTTGCATAGGTTCGCGTAAAACAGGAAAAATCCTCAAACGGCTTTCAGCGTCACGCGTAATATGTAAAGTGGGAACTTTCTTCTCTTGTGGGCATAAAAGCTTAGAGGTTGAAGGATTCGTCACTTGTTTTTCTTTGATATTATCAAATGGTACATCTACCTCATCATAGATAGGAGATATAATTTTACGCGTAGGGCGTGTTTGAAATTTTTGGATTGGCACTGAGGCCTTGCCAGAAGTTTTGTCTACCACGTCACAGACGGGAGACGAAGGTTTACGCGCAGGGCGTATTTGAGACTTCTGGATTGGCACTGAGGCATTGCCAGAAGTGTTGTCTACCACGTCACAAACGGGAGACAAAGTTTTATGCACAGGGCGTGTTGGCTGTGTTGTCACAACTTTGTTGATAAGTGAATGAAAACTTGCAGGAAGGGTAGAGGATGTCTTAGGCATCCACACTTTACGCAGCTTCTTGTTGTTTTGGACAGAGGAGGAATGAGAACTACCCCATGCATGAAGCATGTCTTCATAGGCAGATTGGTCGAACTGGACGACCAAAGTCTTCTTCGTCGATCCGATGGATACAGCATCGTGTTGAGCAATTGCTTTCTCATCAGAGGAGAAAGTCATCTCCAGCAGAGTCGCCATTTTGTTTGGATAAACAAAGTTTATACGAAACTTTTGCTTACAAACGAGAAAAGAGAAAAGTACAAATAATCCTATACGAGGATATTAAGTATAATAAAATAATTCTGGAGAAGTATTGCTATGGAAGTCTGATCTGCAGTCGATCACTTTGTTCCTTGGACTACACGATGATAAAGAAGTGTTGTAGAAGAAGCTTCAAACTTTTTTTGGACTTAAGGCAAAAGTCGGCCAAAAGAAAATTGCAAGTAGGATCAAATTCTTGTTGCCAAAGTTGTCATCCAAAAAATCAATTCCCTCCCCCCTTCTGGCCCTCTTTACCCTGTGACGAGGGGTCTCTATTTATAGAGATTAATCAAATAACTGTCTGATTGGCATAAAAGCCAAATGACTGTCTTGTTGGCGTAAAAGGCCAAACTGTGAAGAAGATTGCCTCATTTACGCTACCCATGTTCAAATAATCTTCTGAATCTGCGTATGACACGTATCCCTTTATAAGGTAACACGTATAACTGCTTCTCAAAGATCATGGCATGCAAGCCACGTAGGTAACTGCCCCTGCGTAAAACTTGATAATTCATGAATAATAGATAACCAGTGTAAAATAGCCAATTATCCTTCACGACTGAGATCTTGAGCGTATTCTGGGCTAAGTAGCCTTATCAACGTACCTTTGCAAATATAGCCGAGTTGGCATATTTCGAGAAGATAGCATACGGCGTACTCCTATAGTTAAAAATAGCCTGGTTGGCATAAAATGCAAGGATGGTGATGTGAGCGTAAACTGTGAAGAATATTACCTCCTTTACGCTGCGGTTATGATAACTGCTACTCGCGTTCAACTAATCTTTTGAATCTGTGTATGACACGTATCCCTTTATAAGGTAACGCATATAACTGCTTCTAGAAGATCATGGCATGCAAGCCACGTAGGTAACTGCCCCTTTGCAAATATAGCCGAGTTGACATATTTTGAGGAGATAGCAGACGGCGTACTCCTATAGTTGAAAATAGCCTAGTTGGCATAAAATGCAAGGATGGTGATGTGAGCGTATTAGTCACGGTCTTAGCTTTCCCAGTCATGACAAAATTAAAAAATAGAACAAAATCTCGTGCATTAAATGCAGAGATATGCCTCAATCTCGTGCATAAAATACAGAGATATGCCTCTAGCTTTGTACAAGAAACAGCTTTTAACGTGGTGTCTGATTTTGTCTTGTCTTGAGCGTAAAAAATTCATTCTTGTTAATGTAGAATAGGCAGCGTATTCAGAAGACTCCATTTGTTTCCTTTGAATGCGTAAAAACGACTTGTATCAAAAATATGTCACAAAATGACAACCTGGGTCTCTATGCAAAATTATCATCACAGTCGTTCTCTCGATCATCGTGCAGTACTTTTTTTAAATGTCAGGTTCACTAATTTGACTAACAAATTCATCCGAGGAATACGAAGAGTTCCTCGTACAACTTTACGCTGCATTAAAAATAACGTATTTTAAACTTTACGCAGGAAGGTATAGCAACCTTTTACGCAGAACAGCCTTGAAGCTCTGCTTTACGCGGACAGCTCTGAAGTCCTATTTTACGCCAAACAACCTTGAAGCTCTGTTTTACACAGACAGCTCTGAAGCCATATTTTACGCCAAACAGCCTTGAAGTTCTGTTTTACGCAGACAGCTCTGAAGCCATATTTTACGCCAAAGAGCCTTGAAGTTCTGTTTTATGCAGACAGCTCTGAAGCCCTATTTTACGCCAAACAACCTTGAAGCTCTGTTTTACACAGAGAGGGACTTCATGTATGTTAGGAGTTTTGACTGTAAAATACACGGACAATTCCCCAGCATATTTTATGCTTCTACAGTGTCTTAGTTATTTCTTTCATATTTATTTTTTGTCACTCTTTCATGTTTATTTACTGTACTTTAGGCATATTTTTATTGTATCTTGTTAAATCCCTCTGAAGACCTAGATCCGAGTTTTTTTTCTAGGTGATCTCTCCAAGTTGAGTATAGCAGCACGAAGCAGGTCATGGCACAGTTGCACCTTTTGGCGGTTTATGTAGAGATTGATCCGTAGTAGTCTGAACATAGACTTAGTTTTATTCTCTTGCCATTATTTTTTGTCTATTAGTAGTGGATTTGTCTCCACCAAACGTCTATTAGATTTTGATGAGATTAATCTATTTGTATTTACATTCATATTTATCCATTATTACATTTATTTCTCGTTGACTTATTCTGTTGTATAGTCTAGTTTTGCAAGCTTATTCTTTTATCGAGCTTGTTTATAACATATGTGTAATTGGGGGCCCACACTAACATATTTGTCTAATCAGAATTATTGTATTATGGTCTGATCAACCTTGGTGCACTTGGTTCGCTCCTCATATGACTATTTTATGTGGATTGAGATATAGTTGACTTGCCATGCTAGATATAATATTATAGTATAAACAGCTTATACGTATTTGAGTTGGTCTGGAGTCCACTTGATACGTAGCTGGCATATTTACGTATTTCCTAGTCCTACGTATTTTGTGACTGGGGCGTGACAGATTCTTCTAGCTCCTTGAGATCAAGTTCATGCGTCAACAGCTTTTCCATGAGCGTCTAAAGAGTTATTGTGGTGAGGTTATTTTCTTTAATTATTGTCGTTGCTTTGGGGTTCCAATTCTTGGTAAGTCCCTAGAGCACCTTGCGTATCTTTTCATGTTTTCTGTAATCCTTGCCAAGAGAAGATAAAGGATTAACGATATCAAGAAAACGTGAAAACATTTGTGTGATGGTCTCACTGGGCTTTATTTTGAATGCCTCATACTCTTGTGTTAGCCTACTAATATTGGATTCCTTCACTGAAGTACCTTCATGAGTTACCTCAAGAAGTTTTCAGACCTCGTATGAAGTGGCACATATAGAGACTCTATTAAATTCAATTCTATCTACTACACAGAATAAAGCATTTATAGCCTTTGTATCAAGACTTGCTTGTCAATCTCAATGCATTTATCATTAGGCTTCTCAACAAGATTACCATCAACAATTATTCATGCAGGCTTTTTATAGCCATTTATAACAATGGACCATAAGTCAAAGTCTAGTGACTTCAAATAAAAGCTCGTTCATGTCTTCCAATACGTATAGTTGGTTCCATCAAATAGAGGAGGTTTGTTTGTTGATTGACCTTCACCATTGTTAATGTAGATGGATTTTTGGTTGCCATAAATCTACTCTAGGATGTGAGTCCTATATAAGAGAACAAAGCTCTGATAGCAATTATAGGCCTATATGGCAACTCTAGAGGGGATGAATAGAGTGCGTGTCACAATTATCAAATAAAAAACTAAGTCTAATCACCAACTTATAAAATTGTCGTAATAAGTATGAATATAATCAGAGTATAAGTAAAGTTAGAAATCATAAACTCAAACACCACGATGTATACTGATTTTCCTCGTAGAGGACTAATCTAGTCCGGAGAACTCATGCTCGGTGTTAATCCACTATTTATGAAATATGGTACAATCACAAGCTTTGATCCGAAGATCTTGTCGACTTCAGACTTGAATGGAACACGAAACTTGTTTTCAAGCATTTTATAACTCGAACCGACTTCTAACCGAAATCGCACTGGCACTTACAAGTCTCGTGAGTTATTTCTTGGAGATGAAGAAGATTAAAAGCTCAGAGTGTATCTCAAATGAATAGATAAAAATGAGAAATTAGTTTATGAGAATGGTATGGAATTCAACTCTATTTATAGGCTTTTTGTGGACAGAGTTCAGCAAGAGTTCTGTCCCCAAATGTTCAAAAATTTGAACATTGAACCTAGCTAGTCTTCGGGAAGAAGGAGTCAAACTAGGGTTTCTGGTTATGGGAGGATAGAGTTTGGTCCGAGCTCTGTCTAGGACAGAACTCTGGCCGAGTTCTGTGTCCCATGTTATAGAATATTGGAATCATGTCATTGGGCTATTATGAGTTTGAGTTTAAACTGGTTTTTGGGTAGGCTTATTTGAGTGGACTCGAGTGCTATCTAGTTGTCAAGTGCGACTCGATTTACAACAGTCCTAGACTCAAATAAAATATAAAAATACATAAGAAATTAAAAAAAACACAACTTGCAGCATTCTTCTTGTAGATTGTAGTAGTGATTTCTATCTTGTTTGAGCTTCATGTGTATCATATTGCGACCTATCGAATCGAGGTTTTGGTAATTATCGAAATCAAGTTGACCATAACCAATTGGGCCAACAATGGGAACGTGGTGTGATCCGAACTGGAGTTGGCACATGAGGTACGATATTGTATTGGGTCCATATGCCTTAAAAGAGAATTCCTATGTAAAGCCTTAACCAATCCCAATAATCTATATCTCATGATCCCACTTCATATTCTATGTGGGACTAAACTATCAACTCCATTGTCACAACCTTATGAGCGATCAACCAGAAACGAGATACAATCCAACAAATATTTCTAGCAGTATATATTTTAAAAAATACCAATCTTCTTTGTGCAATTATAATTGAGCTTGTTTTTGTGATCCTATCTAGTATCAAATCTTGGACATAAAACTTATCAAAAAGAGGACTTAAATATGTAGCCAAGATTTTCCCATTAAAGTTGGAGCCCTCGTGAATCTATACTATTGTATAATAGAAGAAGTTGAAGCTAGACCGTAAAAAAATTTCTTCCAAAAATATCTTTACGTATGTTTACTAATTAAAATCATCTATACTACTATATAATAGAAAAAGTACAAAAATTACAGTGGAATTTGTTTTCCAAAAATACTCTAATCTATTTTTAATAATTAAAATTGTTCATTAACATTGGTAGTTAAGTAATTATGTATAAAAGAATCAAGGAAGCTATTGTTTGCTCTTTCTGAGCAAGAAAAATTAAATTATTTACTTTTTCCAAGTATAAAATATGTGCAACAAACGTTCATATATACTAATATGACATAGTACACACAATGGTTCGGTTGGATGAATACATGTCAACTTGAATCGAGATGACTAATTTTTCTTTTTCTTTTTTCGACACTTTGAAAAATCTAGGACGTTCTAATAACCCGTACAAGCTCCAACCATTGTGTCATCTTTTGGTCGTCGGAGACTAAAAATAAGAAAAGTTTAGGATTATGAAGGGAAAATATAAAAAGGATTAGGCCAAGGAATAATCTCTAAACCAAGATGTTTCAATGATTATTAGACTAAACACCTAGTACGGTCATTGTTTGTTTCAAACCTATTATCATTTGGGTTTAGTATTTCCATGTTCTTATTGGCTAAGGGCCTGTATGGTAACTAGGATAACTAGAATTTGGATTTTAGATTTGGATTTGAAAATCTAAAATTTAAATTTTGGTCCAAATCATAAATTTTTAAATCCATTATTTGGTAAACTAGAATTTTGCCATTAGATTTGGTTAAAATCCAAGATAGAAAAATTAATTATCTCATTGAATTATAATAAAATATTAATTAATAAAATTATAAATCAATAAATTATTAATTAAGATTATAATTATGATTAATAAATTATTAATTAAGAATATAATAAAGTATTAATTATTAAAATATTAATTAAGATTATAATTATAATTATGATTAATATATTATTAATTAAGATTATAACTAAATATTAATTAATAAATTATTAGTTAAGATTATGATTATGACAAATAAATTAATAATTAAGATTATAGTAAAATATTAATGCATAAAATTATAAATTAATTAATTATTAATTATTTATTGTAATTATGATTATAATTATAATTTAATAAATTATTAATTATGATTATAATTATGATAATAAAATATTAATTAAGAATATAATAAAATATTAATGCATAAAATTATTACTTAATTATTTTAATTATGATTATAATAATTATTAATACATTATAAATTAAGAATAATAAAATATTAGGAAATTATGAATTGATTAATTACAAATTAATTATTATGATTAATTAATTAATAATTAAGATTATAATAAATTATTAATGATTAAATTATTAATTAAGATTATAATTGTGATTAATAAACTGTTAACTAAGATTATAATAAAATTATTATTTAATTATTTATTATTAATATATTATTAACTAAGATTATAATAAATATTAACTAATATAATTAATAATTAATTATTAATTATTATAATTATGAACTTATTTATATTAATTAAGAATTAAAAAATCTATATATAAAATAATAATTAACTATTAGTTAATATTTATTAGTTAATTAATTATTTATTAGTATTAACAAAATATTAAAAAATATTAAAAAAATAAATCTAATTTCTTTCTCCCAAATCCAACTTTCTTCCTCCAAAATTTTATTTTTGGATTTGGAAAGTAATCATTGTCCATTTTTCATATTCAAATTCAACATTCAACCAAACATAGAATCTTATGGATTTTATTCCAAATTAATGAAATTCTCAAATCCATAAAGAGTTCATGTTTACTAAACAGCCCCTAAGAGCAGAGTGACATATAAATGAGTTTACTCTTCGTAGAAATATTGTTGATATGGGGACTTGGAACACTTTAGTCCCACATCGGTTAAGAAAGTAAAGCTGACAGTGTGAGGAGTGTATAAATTAGGCCTGCTCCCTAATGTTCTGAAATCATACTGTTGTGTGATTAGGGTTGTGATCTGTTGTTTCTAATTTATGTTCTATGTTTTGTTCCATCTTCCATAATAGTTGTGGGTTTAACTAAAACAGTGGAATCAGATTGTTATATTTTGTTTGTAATTGTATGTGAGAAGGAACAGAATTGGAATAGAAAATTTTTAAAAATATTCTTTTATCTTTTATTTAAACTTATCGTGGGACATCACATTTAACCACCATGTGTCTATTTTCTTAAGGAATACTCTACTCTCTTTGGAGGGTCAGGGACTCTTCCCTCTTGGGAGGAGCCCACCAATGTAGTAATTAAAATGTATTTACAGTCTTCTGGCAATTGAAAACTTTTCTATATTTTTGGCATTCATTAGCAATTGATTTTTTTAAATTTTTAATTTACATATAAGGGATGAGGCACCACTAGAGATAGAGTATTGCTAAAACCAACATCTATAATGGCACACTATAACTGAGAACCGAATGGGGCACCATCGGGGGCATCATTACTTTTGGAAATAGGGTGTGGGACATCATTGCAGTTGGCGTCTATAATAAATGTTAGTGTGGGACGCCATTGCAGTTGGCGTCCTATTATTTTTTTTAAATCTAAAAAAAAGTTGTTGATTGGTTGGTAGTAGGGGGTTCGAATCATGAGGTTGGGTGTGGCTATAAATTGGAAGGAATTTAGGGAAGAGAGAGAAAGAATGAGATAAGGAGGAGAGAGAGCAGAATCAAAACCAGGGAGGCAAGGAGGTATAGATAGCAGCAAGCTCTTAGTCCATTACTAATGTATTTTTTTCTTGTTTTATTTACTTGATTTAAGTTTTGTAGTTTTTATTTTTTTTATAGATTGGTAGCAACAAATCCTTACATGTCACTTCCCGTTCCCAAATATACGTATTTGGAGTGTATTATTTTCTTGCTTACATTTTTAGCATATTGCATGAGACTCGACCCATTTTTTGGTTTATCTTAGTTCATGGTTTATTTGTTGGATTGGTTTAATCATTGGTTCACCATGGTCTAAACCTCAAACCCTCATTGTATATATACCAAATGTCACGACCCGCATCCGGAAAATCGGGCATGAGTCGTGGGTACGTCCAGCCTACGCCTTAGAATCGGCGGTAGAACGTTGTCTAGGTTACAACTATCTATATCTCACAATAACCTGTCAAGATAACCTCTCCAAAAGGAGGACAATATTACAATATATACATAAACTTAATCATAATAACTAGGGGAAGAGTAAAAGCACGATAAGATATCAACAAAAGAAACAAGAACCAAAGAGAGCAAGTACAATATCCAAAATATACAGTCCAAGTCTAAGAGTTTACATCTAACAGTAGCAAAATAAAATAATACAATCATCCAAAATCAACTGGAAACAAACCCAGTAAAACCTACCTAGCTATACTATGGAGCTAGCGACGTCTCCTCTGCTGGGACGGGCTCCTCCTCTATCTCAGGGCCGCAACAATCGTCGACACTGGCCCGTAGTAAGTCGGGCAAAACTCCTCAGGATCCTCTGAAAAAATATATCCAGTCAGGATTGGAGCAAAGTACATAACTCTGAAAGCAACTCCAAATACATGGTAAGGTGTATATGACTAGCAATAGAAAAGAATACAAGATGCACAGAAAAATAAATACATGGTAGAACTGATAAAGTAACTGTAATATAAAACTGGGGAACAATACAAGTAGTAGAGAAGTAACTGCATGTGAGAAAATAGGAATACTAGCTAAGTGCCTTGAGCACAAGTTCGTTATGTGATCAGCTTGGGTTGCACATGATTTATTCTACAATAACTCCGTTATACGTGAGTTGCATAACCGACATACACATGAATACTATTTGGATTTGATCCAATAACCAATTTCTACTCCCCTCCTCCACTAATACTCTTGGATCCAACCACGACACGCTACGTACATGATAAATAACTCGTGCACATGAAAGTGAGAGCACACGAAGCACATGAAGCACATGAGAATCAATACTCGAAGCACATGATAAAATACACGTAATAGAGTACCCGCTGAACACGGTAAAGGGGATAACATCTCATGACGGGATCCAACTAGTACCAGTTCGTGAAACAATGTATCAGAATCAAGTATTAACAGTTCTAGAACAAGTGATATATACATACACTATCATGAAATAGAAACAATCAGAGGTAGGTACTCGCCTGACGTCTTGAGCAACTGGTGAGGATCGAGATCCGAACTGGCATCGCAAAGACCTATTATGAAAAGCAAGGTTAAACGGGATTCTAAAGAGTTAAACAGATATAAAATACCTAAAACCAAGCTTCTAGGGTTGTTCTAGGTCAAACGGGTCAAACCAGTAAAATCTAGGTCAAAAGTCAACCTGAGGTCCAAAAAGTCAACTCTAGGCCGAAACTAGGTCAAAGGTTGACTTTGGCGGTCAACCGGGACAATTACGGTCAACTCTCGGTCAAACTAGGGTGCCCCTAAAATTCTAGGTCAAAACTAGCTCATTAAGCTAGTAAACCCTCAAACTCGCCTCTTTGAGATACCGGGATACCATCGGTATCCGATATATCAACCTATGCTATACACCCTGCATATACCCTCTAATACATATCCTAACATGTATATATATATATATATATATATATATATATATATATATATATATATATATATATAAGCATCACTTATCCCATACACGGACAAAAATCCAATACCTCGCCCCGATACCCAATACCTTGAGTATCTCAAGGTATTGAGATATCTCTAGCCTTACCCCTCTCTAACTCTAACTAACTAGCTAACTATCTATATATATACTTATATATACGACTATATATATATATATATATATATATATATATATATATATATATATATATATAACCTAGTATATAGGCAATACCTCAATACCTCATCTCCGATACCTCAACTTACCTTTAATACCTCAAGGTATTGAAATCCAATATCTTACCTCACCCTTCTCTCTTATCTCACTATCTAACCTATATATATACTTATCTATACTAGTATACATATATCTACATATATATATAAATATATCTTTATATATATATATATATATATATATATATATATATATATATATATATATATATATATACTAATCAGTTACCTATTACCTATCTCAACCTATCTATCTAAATACATATCCATCTATCTATACTAACTATATATCTATATATATAACTATATATACACTTACAAATCTCTCTCCCTCTCAACTCTAGCTAAAGGGGGGGCAGGTTATTGTTGTTGTTGCTGTTGCTGCTACTACCTGCTGCTGCTGCTGCTACTGCTAACTGTTGCTGCTAACAACTGTTGTTGTTGCTGCTACTAACTGCTGCTGCTACTGCTACTGCTAACTGTTGCTGCTGCTCTCGCTCCCTCTCTATCTCTCTATCTCACCCTCTCTCGATCTCTCTCAACTCACTATCTCTTCCTCTCTTCCCTTCTTCCTCTTCCAATCCCACTCACTCACTCACTCAACACTCACACACACTACACACATACACATATATATAAACACACACACTATACATATATATACATATATCAACCCACACACACACACACACTATATATATATATATATATATATATATATATATATATATATATATATATATATATATATATATGTATATATACTCACACACACACACACACACACACATATATATATATATATATATATATATATATATATATATATATATATATATATATATATATATATATATAGGCACACACTTACACACAACCACACATATACACACAAATATCTATATGCATATAAATACTTATATATATATATAAATATAAACTCGAAAACCCTAATACACACTCCACAAGTCTAGACCAACCAACGCACAAGCCCGAAACCTAGAAACCAAGTCGAAATGGCCATTTAGCCATTTCGACGAACACTTGGAGTGCGGCTCGCGATACCTCGCGAAACGTATACCAAAGCTAGTCGGAATCAACCCAAAATTTACTCACATGTTCTAAACAATGTCTAGAACCTCACAAAAATACTAACTCTCCAATTCTAGGTCTGTGGCAAAATTTCACATGCACGTGGAACCCATGGAGAAGGAAAACTCCCAAATCGTCCGAAACATTCAAAACTCTGCGATACGACCTGGCGTGTCCGAACGGGGACACGAACCTACCCTCAAGACACCCAAGCATGTTTACCTAGGTCCATCTAACCTAGGGCAACCCCCAAAATGGGCCAATCTCGGATTTTACCCGAAATTGACACAAAACCCTAGGTCAATGTTTCCAAACCTATCCAAACAAGTTCTAACTTCCTCCCATGGGTAGCCCTAAGGTCTAGAAAGGTTCTAGACTACTAATTACACTATATTAGAGTAATCTTAAGGGGAAAATTTAGGGTTTATCTCTTAAGAGTTGGAATCCCAATGCCAAAGTCTCCAAAAGCCCTAAAAGCTCCAAACTAGCTTCCAAGCTCTCAAATCCAAGCTCTTCTCCCAAAGTAACTCCTACACAACTAGGTTAGTGGAAAATGAAAGGTTAGGGTTAAATATGGATGAAGATTAGAGGTGGAAAGAGAAATGGGAAAGGAAACTTACTTGAAATTGGTTGGAGCAGTGACGGAAGGAGAAATGAAGAAAGAGAGTGGGAAGAGAGAAGTGAATGAGTGGAATGAAGGAGGAAGAGGGGGCCGACCATGTAGGAGAATAGGGTTAGGGTTAGATATGGGTACAAAGTCTAAAATATCCCTCCTACAAGTCATGCTAATTAGGATTTGGGTTTGGGTTTGGGGTTCCAAATGCATTCTAGCTAAACCCTAATCACTTCAACTAACTAATTAGAATATAAATAGCATACTCTAAACCAATAAATAAGTCTGATAAGGGTGTGGTTGGGTCTGACAAGGGTTCACTAGGGTCTGACATGGGTCCAGACTAGCCAAAACCTTAAAATAACTAATAAAAATAACTGCATCTAAATAATTAAATATTAATACAAATATTTATGATCAATACACAATTTATCAAATTAAAATAAAAAAATCATATTTTTAGAATTGGGTAGTGACAAGTCTACCCTCCTTAAAATAATTTTGTCCTCGAAATTAAAAGACGAAACTAGGACAGGAATGCAAGGAAAAGAAAGAACCATACCTCAAGACTCGAAAAGGTAAGGGTATCGCTCGCGCATTTCATCCTCCCTCTCCCAGGTCGATTCACCTGGAGAGTGATGCCTCCACGCGACACGAATTAAGGGAATAGTATGGTTCCTCAACACCTTCTCCCGCCGATCCAGAATCTCCACCGGCTGCTCTCTATAGCTATGAGTAGGGCCCACCAAAATCTCTGAGTGATCCAATACCTGACTGGGATCCGCCACGTACCATCTCAACTGTGACACATGGAACACATCATGAACTCCCTCTAGCGTAGGCGGCAAATCTAGCCTATACGCCACAGTGCCGACCCTCTCAAGGATGCTGAAGGGTCCGACGAAACGTGGGCTAAGCTTCCCGCCTCTACCGAAGCGAATAGAGCCCCGCATCGGAGAAATCCTCAGGAACACCAGATCACCAACCTAGCACAAACAAGGTCTCAGCACTTAATCTAAAACAAGCAATCACAAGCAAATACAAGAACAAAATCTAAATTCTAAGCTATACCTCAAACTCCAAAGGTCTCCGGTGGCTATCGGCCCAATGCCGCTGCCTGTCCTGCGCCACCCGAAGTCTATCTCTAATGAGCTTGACCTTCTCCGCCGCATCCACCACCATCTCTGGGCCAAATAAAGCTCTCTCACCTACATCATCCTATGATAACAGAGTGCGACACCTCCGTCCATACAATGCCTCGAATGGTGACATCTCGATACTGGCTTGGTAGCTGTTGTTGTAAGCAAACTCTACCAAGTGCAAGTGATCCTCCCATGAGCCTCTGAAATCTAGAACACAAGTGCAAAGCATGTCCTCGAGGGTCTGAATGGTCCTCTCTGACTGACCGTCTGTCTGCGGGTGATATGCAGTACTAAACTTGAGCTGGGTGCCCAAGCTAGCCTGCAGACTCCTCCAGAAATACGAAGTAAAGCGACTGTCCCGGTCTGATACTATGCTCACAGGAACTCCATGCAGTCTGACTATCTGGTGCACATACATCTCTGCTAATCTCTCTGTAGACGTACCCACTTTGAATGGTAGAAAGTGAGCCGATTTGGTCAACCTGTCTAGGATGACCCAAATCGCATCCTTCCCTCCTGGAGAACGGGGAAGCCCAGAAACAAAATACATGGTCACATGCTCCCATTTCTGTAAAACCCCTAATTTTTAAATAATATAATTATTTAATTACCCATTTATTTTAATTGCATTAGTACTAGTATATTAGAAAATAGAATTTATTGAATTTAATTATTAGGTAAAGATGCATTTAGAATTTATGGGCAAAACTATTATTTTACCTTATTTTATTTCATGTATGAGACATTGTGGACGGATGATAGATTATTTTCTATACTAATATAATTATTTTGAAAATTTTATTACCATATATATATATATATATATATATATATATATATATATATATATATATATATATATATATATATATATATATATATATATAAGTAATTAAATAAAAAAATAATAAATAAAAGGGAAAGAAAATGAATTATTAGCTAACCCCTATCTAATCCTAAAACCCACACCCTAACCCAGCATCCTAACTACCCTTAAACCCCCCCGCGGCCCAGTACCAGCACCCGCTAGTAGCGGCAGCAGCAGCAGCATACCTATCCCCCCCCCCCCCCGCGCCCCTTTCTCTTTATATATATCATATCCCATAAACCCTAACCCTAGATCTAACCTACCATCCACGACGCCGACCCAGCGCCTCACCTCTAACCCAGACCGCCGTCGACCACCGGAGTTCCCCCACACAGCCGCCTAGACCAGCACCCCATGCGAGATCCCACGCGCGCCGCGACTGAATCAGACAGCAACGTACCCCTGTTCACGCCCTATTTTTTGCTCCATCTTGCGACCAAATTCGATCCCGTCTTCACCGATATGTTCACGACCTATCCCTCTTCTAACTCTGTGTATTAGTTTTCATCGATCAGCGCATAACCCTAGGTGAAAATTGAGACCAAGTTGGAGAAAAACCACAACTTTAACTTCAGGAAAAAACTGTTACAATGACCCATGTTTATGGAATCATATCTCCCACCACAGAGATCCAATCTTAGATTTTCTTTTTACTATGTGAAGACCATATAACCGAGATTAATTCCTATTAATTACATTATCTTATTTGGTGTTATATGCAAAATTAAATTGGGTTAAAAATCATAAAAAACTTATTTTCGGAACTTCAAAATTTGTGATACGGAACGCGCCCCGCCAAACGGGACTGCCCCGTCGCATAACAATTGCACTGAAAGGCACGTATGGTATATCCAAATGTGTGAACTTTCGCAAAAACTGATTCGGACGCGTGTGCGCGTCGGAATCAACCCGTATACACGAAAAGTCCCTATATCGTGACTTTTGCAAAATACCGCACCATTTAGTGTATGCTCGTCAGAATGTGACAAAACTTACGCCATTGGATTCGTAGTATCACGCTGGTCCTATGACCCAAGTTTTACACAATTCTGAGACAGTTAACCAAGCTACCTATTTGCGGGCCCTACGATTGACTTTTTGGGCAAATTTGTGTTCGGCTCACCGGAATCCAAAATTGGACGTATCCTTGAGTTCGTATTGACGTTTAGAATTTGTTTGACCTATAATTTATTCCATTTAGAGACCTTTATCTATGACACATTTTTCGGTACAAAGTGGGTCACATGTGGACCCCGTTTTGACCCAAAATTACCGTTTTGCCCCTGTGTCCAAATTGGACAAAATGGTAGTATTTTCTAGCTATCTCACTTATTATGGGAACGTTGGTGATATTTATTTTAGCATCCGTAGACGTTCATTCGGAGGCCGTAGTTCTGATCCTGTGTGCTTGACGCCTGGACGTTTACACTTTGCAGCTTTCTTGCCAGGCAAGATACCTTACCAAATTACTTATAGTACTTTTCATGCTTATTATATTTTTATATATTTATTACATGTGTGTTTTCTTTTATTCATTTATATACTATATATATGTTGACACACACTTGACACATAGTATCATGGAAGGGGAGGACAATCAGCAGGTGTATGGGCTATAACCACTCTGGTAAACCATAGTATCTAGCACGTACTACGGTAGTATATCGTGCTAGTCGCTACCCTCGCGGTATGTCAAAATCTGATGTCCCTGACATGTGTGTGAGTTGTGAGAATTAGATCGAGTAGCCTACCCATGCCCATACGTCAAAAAGTTGTCCTCATTATGCATTTCATATAGATTATCTTGTATAGTGTACTTATATATTTTTTATCTATTATGCATGTTTACTGTATTCAAATTGGCATACTTCTATGTATCTTGTTACGTCCCTTTCCAGGTGTAGACGATCTTGACTATTCACAGGAGCACGGATCAGGACTTGCTACTTATCTCTTTCGAGGAGGTCTTCTCTTCGAGTCTCATGGTTCATTAGATATTCTTATGTGGTTTTTCTTATATTCTAGTTTAGTAGTAGATTTGTTTCCACCCGACTATTATTGGATTATTCTGACTCATTATTCTAGTTTAGTTATTTTATTTCTATGACTTGTTGTGTAGATGAGATTAGTATATCTGTAACTTGTGACCAAATATATACCACATGTGAGTTAATATTCATATTACAACGTACGTGTGTATTATGGTATCCATATATTGGAGTTGCCATATACATACGGCTGGCATGCTTACGTATTTTTAGTCCTATGTATTTTGGGACTGGGACGCGACATATTTTTGTGGTGGCCCATGCAGGTCGAGAGCATATTGTCTTAGTTACGTAACTGTACCGAGCAAGCCTGCGCATAGGATTAGAATATAGGATCTCATCCACTTAATTATCACCTCCCTTGATTTCGTTCTGCATTCTTATTTGATTGCTTGTATTGCATCTTGCTTGATCCCTTCTCAACGTCAATCTTATCCTTTCTTCATGCTTGATAGAGGGTTAGGAAGATGATTTATACTAGGTATATACACTCTATTATTTAATAACACTATTAGTCAAATTCTTGTAAGTTTGGTAGTATGCCTCATAACCTAGTAACACAGTCCTATTGCCCCATTAATAAAGTATAATTAAATGACACCAACTATAGGCTTGCATAAAAAGATAGTGTTTATCCAGACTGTAGAACTTAGAGGCCCATACACCCATTTGGTTGACTTTAGACTTAGAAAAAAAATTAGTATGGCAACTGTAGAGGCACAACACCGATCTTCTTGGTGAACTTAAATTATTTTGTACCTTCCTCCATCATAATCAAGCGTACTTATAATTTTTTGTACAACCTCGACTTATGTTGCTATTATAGCCTAGTTTTGCAAGCTTATTCTTTTATTGAGATTGTTCGTGACATATGTATTATTGGGGGCCCACACTAATACATTGTCTAAATTAGAATCAGTCCATTATGGTCTGATCAACCTTAGTGCGCTTGGTTCACTCTTTGTATCACTACTTTATGTGGATTGCCTAGAATCTAGCTTGTTCGATATAATTGACTCAACTTGTTAGACGAATATACTTGCCCTCTAGACTGGTCAGAGTATATCATGTCAGGTACATAACTATTCTGATGTGAACATGCGAATAGGAATTTACCAAAATAAGATTTTAATCCACAACTGCCTTGACAACTCCCTTTTGAATTCTCTAATCCCTTTGAATCCCGTACTTGTATTCTATCACCTCCACCTTGAATTTTGTATTATTGTTCCCCGTCTTCCACTATTTCGGAAAGACGAATGTTCATGCTTAGTATAAGTTTGATACATGGATAGTACTAGATATACCCCATAGGCCAAGCACTTATTATGACAAATATAGGAGCGCAGGCACAGGAAGCCATAGATACAGGTACGACCTTTAGTTATAATTGTCTTTGCATACTCATAACCCTATTATGACACTAGATCTTAGGCGTATAAATAGACGTAGAATTATATATATGGTGGTTTAGCAGTTATGAGGATATATTGATATTCTACCTAGATGGCATACACGCGATGCTAATGGATGACGCGAGTAGCAGTAGTAGTATTCTCCTCCTATCACCATCTCGCCCCCTTGGGTGGCTCATCCTCTCATCTATATCTATTCCTTATCTCGTGCTTAACTCTTCCTATCATAGTCGTATCCTTTCGTGCTATTATGAATTGTTTGAATTACTTCAACCTCACCCTTATTTTGTTAGTTAAAACATAAATGTGTTAGTAATGATTAATAACTAAGAGATGAGTTCATAATAATAACCCTTATGTATATGCACTATAGCAATATATGTATCCCCTTATTATTTTAAACCATGAATAGTATCCCTTAGCCTAAACAAGAATTAGTTAGATTGTTGAACTAGTCAAACTTCTAATAGTTTTATAATTTAGCAAAGACTTAAGTTGTTGTCCTAAAACTTAGACTAAGCTTAGGAAAGAGTTGAAGGCACTTGTTACGAACTGACGACTATGACAAATCGCTGGCGAAGTAGCGACAGCTGCAGTTAGACCGTTATAGTAGAGTAGTCAAAGTATTTGCAGACATACTGGTCAGGTGGCATGGCAGTATTAGACTACGATACTTGACGGTTACAAAGAAAAATCATGGTTATGAGATTCCAGACAGGTATCCCAAGATTATCGACCCAATAAATAAATTTGTCTTACAACCTAGACAATAGCCTCAAGAGACTTTGACTACTAGTAGAATTCTTGTAAGTTGGGTAGTATAGACGAGTTAGAGGATAATAGAATAGGGTATGGATAATAAATAAGAAAAGTATTAGGGTGACTGACCATGACATTTTAGGAAGCACTGTTAGATAGCAAGGATGTGTAATAGCTATAGTGATTTATTATGAATATGGGTTAGTGTTAATTTCGAGAACAAGTTTTTTGTAAGTTTGGTAGAATGTAAAACTCCTAATTTTTAAACAATATAATTATTTAATTACTCATTTATTTTAATTGCATTAGTACGTAGTATATTAGAAAATAGAATTTATTGAATTTAATTATTAGGTAAATATGCATTTAGAATTTATGGACAAAACTATTAATTTACCTTATTTTATTTTATGTAGGAGACATTATGGACGGATGATAGATTATTTTTTATACTAATATAATTTTTCTGGAAATTTTATTACCATATATATATATATATATATATATATATATATATATATATATATATAAGTAATTGAATAAAAAAATAATAAGTAAAAGGGAAAGAAAATGAATTATTAGCTAACCCCTATATAATCCTAAAGCCCACACCCTAACCCAGCATCCTAGTTACCCCTAAACCCCCCCCCCCCCCCCCGCGGCCCAGTACCAGCACCCTCTAGTAGCGGCAGCAGCAGCATACCTATCCCCCCCCAAGCCCCTTTCTATATATATATATATATATATATATATATATATATATATATATATATATATATCATATCCCATAAACCCTAACCCTAGCTCTAACCTACCATCCACGACGCCGACCCAATGCCTCACCTCCAACCCAGACCGCCGTCGACCACCGGAGTTCCCCCGTGCAGCCGCCTAGACCAGCACCCCGCGCAAGATACCACGCGCGCCGCGACTGAATCAGACAGCAACGTACCCCTATTCACGCCATGTTTTCTGCTCCATCTTGCGACCAAATTTGATCCGTCTTCACCGATATATTCATGACCTATCCCTCTTCCAACTCTGTATATTAGTTTTCATCCATCAGCGCGTAACCCTAGGTAAAAATTGAGACCAAGTTGTAGAAAAATCACAACTTTAACTTCTAGAAAAAAATTGCTGCAATGACCCATGTTTACGGACTCATATCTCCCACCACAGAGATCCAATCTTAGATTTTCTTTTTACTATGTGAAGACTATATAACCAAAATTAATTCCTGTCAATTACATTATCTTATTTAGTGTTATATGCAGAATTAAATTTGGTTAAAAATCATAAAAAACTTGTTTTTGGAATTTCAAAAATTGTGATACGGAGTGCGCCCCGCCAAACGGGACCGCCCCGTCACATACCAATTGCACCGAAAGGCGCATATGGTATATCCAGAAGTGTAGACTTTCACAAAAATTGATTCGGACACGTGTGCCGTCGAAATCAACCCGTATCCGCGAAAAGTCCCCATATCGTGACTTTTGTAAAATACTGCATTATTTAGTGTACGCTCGTTAGAATGCAATAAAAATTACATCATTGGATTCGTGGTATCACGCTAGTCCTGTGACCCAAGTTTCATGCGATTCTGAGACAGTTGACCAAGTCGCCTATTTACGGGCCCTACGGTTGACTTTTTGGGCAAATTTGTGTTCGGCTCACCGGAATCCAAAATTGGACGTACCGTTGAGTTCGTATTGACATTTAAAAAATGTTTGACCTATAATTTGTCCCATTTAGAGACCTTTACCCCTGGCATGTTTTTGGTGCAAAGTGGGCCACTTGTAGACCCCGCTTTGATTCAAAATTACCGTTTTGCCCCTGTGTCCAAATTGGACGAAAGGGTAGTATTTTTTAGCTATCTCACTTATTCTGGGAACGTTGGTGATATTTATTTCAGCATCCGGAGACGTTCATTCGGAGGCCGTAGTTCTGATCCTGTGTGCTTGACGCCTGGACGTTTACACTTTGCAGCTTTCTTGTCAGGCAAGATACCTTGCCAAATTGCTTACAGTACTTCACATGCTTATTATATTTTTATATATTCATTGTATGTGTGTTTTCTTTTAGTCATTTATATACTATATATATGTTGACACATACTTGACACATAGTATCATGGGAGGAGAGGACAATCAGCAGGTGTATGGGCTATAACCACTCTGGTAAACCATAGTATCTAGCAATCACTACGGTAGTGTGTCGTGCTGGTCGCTACCATCGCGGTATGTCAATTTTGGTGTCGTGTTGGTCGTTACCCTCGCGGTGTGTCAATTTCTGATGTCCTTGACGTGTGTGTGAGTTGTGAGAATTAGATCGAGTAGCCTACCCATGCCCATACGTCAAAAAGTTGTCCTCATTATGCATTTCATATAGATTGTCTTGTACAGCGTACTTATATATTTTCTATCTATTATGCATGTTTGCTATATTCAAATTGGCATGCTTCTATGTATCTTGTGACGTCCCTTTGAGGACCTGGTCTCTTTTCAGGTGTAGACGATCTTGACTATTCACAGGAGCACGGATCAAGACTTGCTACTTATCTCTTTCAAGGAGGTCTTCTCTTCGAGTCTCATGGTTCATTAGATGTTCTTATATGGTTTCCTTTATATTCTAGTTTGGTAGTGAATTTGTTTCCACCCGACTATTATTGGATTATTCAGACTCATTATTCTAGTTTAGTTATTTCATTTCTATGACTTGTTGTGTGGATGAGATTAGTATACCTGTGACTTGTGACCAAATATATACCATATGTGAGTTAATATTCATATTACAGCGTACGTGTGTATTATGGTATCCATATATTGGAGTTGACATATATATACGGCCGGCATGCTTATGTATTTTTAGTCCTACGTATTTTGGGACTAGGGCGTAATAATTTCCACTCCGGAATGGGTAACAGCTGGAGCAACCCTCCTGGCCTCTGCCTCTCCGCCTTCACCTGAGGGCACACTAAGCATCGGGATACGAAGCGTGATACCTCCCGCTTTATCCCGTACCACCATATATGCTCTCTCAGATCTCTATACATCTTGTTGGCACCTGGATGCATAGAGTACTGGGATCGATGTACCTCCTAAAGAACCTCCTCGCGCAATGACCCACTCGGCACACACAACCTGGTACCGTGCCGCAATGAACCATCATCAGCAATGGTGAAGTCATCTAATACTCCAATCTGAACCTGCGCCCTGATGCTCCTCAGGGACCCATCCTCAAACTGTGTAGCCCTGATCAGGTCTATCAACTCTGACTGAATCTGCAGTCCCCACATTTGTATCTTAACTCCAGGCACTATCACCTCAATGTCCAAGCTCTCTAGATCTGCTAGAAGATAACGATCTGTAGTCAGGCACATAGCTACCGGATACCTACTCAGCGCATCCGTAACTACATTCGTCTTTCCTGGATGGTACTGCAATAATATGTCGAAGTCTTTCATCAACTCCAACCATCTCCTTTGCTCATGTTCAGCTCTTTTTGGGTAAACACATACTTCAAGCTCTTGTGGTCAGTGAAGATCTCCACACGCTCTCCGTATAAATAGTGTTTCTACAACTTCAGAGCAAAGATGACCGCTGTCAACTCTAAATCGTGGGTAGGGTAGTTCTTCTCATGAGGACGTAATTGCCTGGAAGCATAAGCAATCACCCTCCCATTCTGCTGCAACACAAACCCAGTCCCTTCCCCGATACATCACTATAGATAATGAATTCTCCAGACCCTGATGGCAATGTCAACACTGGAGCTGTCGTCAACCTCCTCTTCAGCTCATCAAAGGCGACCTGGCACTCCTCTGACCAAACAAACTCCACGTCCTTTCGGGTCAGCCTAGACAACGGCTCTGCAATTCGGGAAAATCCTGAACAAATCTTCTGTAGTAACTTGCCAGCCCCAGGAAACTCCTGACCTCTGCTACTGAACTCGGAGCACTCCATGCCTCAACTGCCAGGATCTTCCTCGGATCCACCGAGATCCCCTCTCCTGTTACCACATGACCAAGGAATTCAACCTTGGCAAGAAAGAACTCGCACTTCGAAAGCTTTCCATAAAGCTTCTCCTTCCTGAGAGTCTCTAGCACTATCCTCAGATGCTTCTCATGCTCCTCTGGGGTCTTCGAATACACCAAGATGTCATCTATAAACACCATCACAAACCTGTCAAGATGCTGATGGAACACCTTGTTCATCAGATTCATGAATACTGTCGGGGCATTAGTCAACCCAAACGGCATCACCATGAACTCATATTGTCTATACCTGGTCCGAAAAGCTGTCTTCGAAATATCCTTCCTTCTGACCTTCACCTGGTGGTAGCCTGTCCTCAGATCAATCCTGGAAAATGCCCTCGCTCTGCTCAACTGGTCAAAGAGATCATCAATATGCGGCAGCGGATGCTTGTTCTTGATTGTGAGGTTGTTCAGAGCCCTGTAGTCGATACACATCTGTATCAACCCATCCTTTGGCACAAAAAGTACCAGAGCACCCCACAGAGAAGAACTAGATCTGATAAATCCCTTGTCCTGAAGCTCATCCATCTGCTTTTTCAACTCTATCAGCTCACTATTGCTGACTCTATAGACGTGCTGGGATATCGGCTCCGCCCAGGCACCAAGTCTATAGAGAACTCCACATCTCTGTCCGGAGGTAACCCTAGCAACTCCTCCGGAAAGACATCCATGAACTCTGCTATCAATGGATGTGGCAACCTCTACTCTACCACCAGGGCTCCACAGAAGACTCCCTCGCTCTGCTCCGCTGCTCCTCTAGAAAACAAAAACTTTGGCTCTCTCGACGGACTAAACAACACTCTGCCTCCACGACAATCTATACTAGCACGATGCACACTCAACCAATCCATCCCGAGTACAATGTCGTAGCTCAAAAGTGGCATTACGAGTAGGCACACACTCAACTCCCGACCTCCCAAGGTAACTCTCCAGTCTCTGCAAACATCGGTGACTAGGACGATGCCACCCCCGGTCGTGATCTTGCAGAGTCTAGCTAAAGGTTCAGCAACAAGATGGTGTCTAACAGCAAAAGATACAGACACAAAGCTATGGAAAGCACCAGAATCAAATAAAGCAAGTGCTGGAATGGAATCAAGAAGAACAGAACCTGAGATCACATCACCAGCGGGCTCGGCTTCCTCTACGGTCAGGGCAAAAGCTAGCCCTTACAGTCCTCCTCGGTGCTGCTGCTGGTGCTGGGCAAACCTCTACTGCTGAGTCTGCAAAGGCTGTCCTCTCTGCTGTACGGAAGGTGCTCTGGCTGGTCCCCTCTGAGTGGCTCCTCCGCCCTGAGCTGTACGAGCGAGTGCTGAAGGGCAATCCCTCAACTGGTGATCTGTCATACCACATAACAAACATCTGTCCAGCCTCTTCCTGCAAATGTCCCATCCGTGCCCCGACTTCCTACAGAAAGGGCAAGTGATGGGCTGCCTCGGACCCTGCTGCTGTCCATGCCTCTGCTGCTGGGGAGCCTGTTGGAAAGACGTACGACCCTGACCCTGGTGCTGCTGAGTCTGCTGGAACGGCCTCGTCTGCTGGAAATAGGGCCTCTTGGCTGGGCCCGTACTACTGCTTGCTCCGGAAGCATCTCTACTCCTCTGGACTTCAGCTTCAAGTCATCCTCAGCCCTCTGAGCATCACTCACAATCTGCTCGAAGGTCACCTCACAATCACTCCTAGTCAAGGACTTGACCGCCATGACCAAACCATTGCAAAACTTTCGCGCCTTCGCTGCCTCGCTCAAGCCCTCTACAAACCTTCCCAGACGACAGAACTCTGTTGCATACTCGTCCACCAGCATGATCCCCTGGACGAGTGCCTCAAACTGGCTCTCCAAGGTACTAAGAGCTACATCCGAAAAGAACATCTCCTTAAAAAGCTTCTTGAAAGCCTTCCAAGTAAGTCCCGGTACCGCTATCATCGTGTCAGTACGGTACCAAATAAGGGCAAGATCGAACATCTGCCTGTCCGTTGCCTCTATTTGCATGCTGTTTGGGATCAGTGCCAGCTTGAAGATCCCCTCGATATGCTTGATCCAGTCATCTGCGTACAGGATCCCCTCTGTACCCCGGAACTCCTTGGGCCGCATCCTCTGGAAGTCAATGATGTTGCCCGGCCTAGGATATTGTGCCTGTTCTGCCTGTGGTTGGATCCGAGCCACTCGGTCTACTGTCGTCATGGCCACCTGATGGACATTCTCAATGCCCAATCTCATCACGTCTACTTGTCGGTGCTGTGCGTCCATCGTCTCCCTGAAGAACGCGAACAACTGGGCAGCGTCTACCGATGCAGGAGGAGGTACCACCGGAACAACAGGGGTAGCTCTCGGATCGACAGGTGAAGGAGAATCTCCGAGAGATACAGATGCTCCCTCAACCACAGGAGGGGTAAGTGGAGCGATAGCAGCTGCCTAAAGTCGAGCAGGACGAGAGGTAGCAGACCTCTCAGTGGCAGCTGCTGGAACGGTACAGTGAGACCGTGTCTTCGGAGGCATCCTGAATACAGATCAAAAGAAGTCAATACGGTGCAAGATACGATATCATCAAGGAAGGACAGTAATATTTCAAAAAAAACAATTTCAGAAAAAATAAAAATAGCAAAAGATCAGGAAGGGTCCTAGTTGTGATTAAGCACACACACTCTCTCAGCCTATATCCTATATTCTATCGCAGGTAGACCTAGAAACTAGACTTGCATGGGCCACCACCAAAAACATGTCATAACCCGCACCCAAAAAATCGGGCATGAGTCGTGGGTACGTCCAGCCTACGCCACAAAATCGGCGGTAGAACGCTAAGTCACAACTATCTATATCTCATAATAACCTGTCAAGATAACCTCTCCAAAAGGAGGACAACATTACAATATATACATAAACTCAATCACAATAACTAGGGGAAGAGTAAAAGCACGATAAGATATCAACAAAAGAAATAAGAACCAAAGAGAGCAAGTACAATATCCAAAATATACAGTCCAAGTCTAAGAGTCTACAACATCTCACCGTAGGAAAATAAAATAATACAGTCATCCAAAACCAACTAGAAACAAATCCGGTGAAACCCACCTAGCTATACTAGTGCGCTAGCGGCGTCTCCTCTGCTGGGATAGGATCCTCCTCTATCTCAGGGTCGCAACAATCGTCGACACCTGGCCCGTAGTAAGTCGGGCAAAAGTTCTCAGGATCCTCTGAAAAAATATATCCAGTCAGGATTGGAGCGAAGTACATAACTCTCAAAGCAACTCCAAATACATGGTAAGGTGTATATGACTGGCAATAGAAAAGAATACAAGATGCACAGGAAAATAAATACATGGTAGAACTGATAAAGTAACTATAATATAAAACTGGAGAACAATACAAGTAGTAGAGAAGTAACTGCATGTGAGAAAATAGGAACACTAGCTAAGTGCCTTGAGCACAAGTTTATTATGTGATCGACTTGGGTTACACATGATTTATTCTACGATAACTCCGTTATATGTGAGTTGCATAACCGACATACACATGAATACTGTTTGGATTTGATCACATAACCAACTTATACTCCCCTCCCCCAATAATACTCTTGGATCCAACCATGACACGCTACGTACATGATAAATAACTCGCGCACATGAAAGTGAGAGCACACGAAGCACATAAAGCACATGAGAATCAATACTCGAAACACATGATGAAATACACGTGATAGAGTATCCGCTAAACACGGTAAGGGGATAATATCTCATGACGGGATCCAACTAGTACCAGCTCATAAAATAATATATCAGAATCAAGTATTAACAGTTCTAAAATAGGTAATATATACGCTATCATGAAATGGAAACAATCAGAGGTAGGTACTCGCCTGACGTCATGAGCAACTGGTGAGGATCGAGATCCGGACTGGCGTCGCAAAGACCTATTACAAAAAGCAAGGTTAAACGGGGTTCTAAAGAGTTTAACAGATATAAAATAACTAAAAATAAGCTTCTAGGGTTGTTCTAGGTCAAACGGGTCAAACCGATGAAATCTGGGTCAAAAGTCAACCCGTGGTCCAAAAAGTCAACTCTAGGCCAAATTTAGGTCAAAGGTTGACTTTGGCGGTCAACCGGGGCAATTACGGTCAAATCTAGGTCAAAGTAGGGTGCCCCTAAAATTCTAGGTCAAAACTAGCTTATTAAGCTAGTAAACCCTCAAACTCGCCTCATTGGGATACCCTCGGTATCCGATATATCAACCTACGCTACACACCCCGCCTATACCCTCTAATACATATCCTAACATGTATGTATATATATATATATATATATATATATATATATATATATATATATATATATATATATAAAAGCATCACTTATCCCACACACGGACAAAAATCCAATACCTCGCCCCGATACCCAATACCTTGAGTATCTCAAGGTATTGAGATATCTCTAGCCTTACCCCTCTCTAACTCTAACTAACTAGCTAACTATATATATATATATATATATCTCTCTAACTCTAACTAACTAGCTAACTATATATATATATATATATATATATATATATATATATATATATATATATATATATATATATATATATATATATATATATATACTACTATATGTAAACATCAATATATATATATATATATATATATATATATATATATATATATATATATATACTACTACTACTACTACTACTATATGTATATATTGATGTTTATATATATATATATATATATATATATATATATATATATATATAGGCAATACCTCAATACATCATCTCCGATACCTCAACTTACCTTCAATACCTCAAGGTATTGAAATCCAATACCTTACCTCACCCTTCTCTCTTATCTCACTATCTAACATGTATATATATATATACTTATCTATACTAGTATACATATATCTATATATATATATATATAAATATATCTTTATATATATATATATATATATATATATATATATATATATATACTAATCCGTTACCTATTACCTATCTCAACCTATCTATCTAAATACATATCAATCTATCTATACTAACTATATATCTATATATATAACTATATATGCACTTACAAATCTCTCTCCCTCTTATCTCTAGCTAAAGGGGGGCGGGTTATTGTTGCTGTTGTTGTTGCTGCTACTACCTGCTGGTGCTGCTGCTGGTGCTACTAACTGCTGCTACTTCTAACTGCAGCTGCTGTTGCTACCAATTGATGCTGCTACTGACTGCGGCTGCTACTGCTACTGCTAACTGTTACTGCTGCTGCTCTCTCTCCCTCTCTATCTCTCTATCTCACCCTCTCTCGATCTCTCTCAACTCACCCTCTCTTCCTCTCTTCCATTCTTCCTCTTCCAATCCCACTCACTCACTCACTCAACACTCACATACACTACACACACACACATATATATATATGTATATATATATATATATATATATATATATATATATATATATATATGTATATATATATATATATATATATATATATATATATATATATATATGCACACACTTACACACAACCACACCTATACACACAAACACCCATATACATATAAATACTTATATATGTATAAATATAAACTCGAAAACCCTAATACACACTCCACAAGTCTAAACCAACCCGCGCACAAGCCCGAAACCAAGAAACCAAGTCAAAATGGCCATTTGGTCATTTCGACGAACACTTGGACTGCGGCTTGCGATACCTCACGAAACGTATGCCAAACCTAATCGAAATCAACCCAAAATTTATCCATGTGTTCTAAACAATGTCTAAAACCTCACAAAAATACTAACTCTCCAATTCTAGGTCCGTGGCAAAATTTTACATGCACGTGGAACCCACGGAGAAGGAAAACCCCCAAATCGCTCGAAATGCTCAAAACTCTGCCATACGACCTCGCGTGTCCAAACGGGGACACGAACCTACCCTCAAGACACCCAAACACGTCTACCTAGGTCCGTCTGACCTAGAACAACCTCTAAAATGGGCTAATCTCGGATTTCACCCAAAATTGACACAAAACCCTAGTTCAAAGTCTCCAAACCTATCCAAACAAGTTCTAACTTCCTCCCATGGGTAGCCCTAAGGTCTAGGAAGGTTCTAAACTACTAATTACACTATATTAGAGTAATCTCAAGGGGGAAAATTAGGGTTTATCTCTTGGGAGTTGGAATCCCAAGGCCAAAGTCTCCGAAAGGCCCTAAAAACTCCAAACTAGCTTCCAAGCTCTTAAATCCAAACTCTACTCCCAAAGTAACTCCTACACAACTAGGTTAGAGAAAAATAAAAGGTTAGAGTTAGATATGGATGAAGATTAGAGGTGGAAAGAGAAATGGGGAAGGAAACATACTTGAAATTGGTTGGAGGAGTGAAGGAAGGAGAAATGAAGAAAGAGAGTGGGAAGAGAGAAGTGAATGAGTGGAATGAAGGGGGAAGAGGGGCCCGACCATGTAGGAAAATAGGATTAGGGTTAGATATGGGTACAAAGTCTAAAATACCCCTACTACAAGTCAAGCTAATTAGGGTTTGGGTTTGGGATTCCAAATACATTCTAACTAAACCCTAACCACTCCAACTAACTAATTAGAATATAAATAACATACTCTAAACCAATAAATAAGTCTGACAAGGGTGTTGGTTGGGTCTGACAAGGGTTCACTAGGGTCTGACATGGGTCCAGACTAGCCAAAACCGTAAAACAACTAATAAAAATAAATACATCCAACTAATTAAATATTAATACAAATATTTAAGATCAATACACAATTTACCAAATTAAAATAAAAAATACTATTTTTAGAATTGGGTAGTGACACCAAAACTCTCCTTCTCTCTCTTCATTACTTCATTTTATTTCTCTCTCTTAAGTTTTCTCCCTCCAAGTCTTAGGCAAGTACATCTTGCATGAGAAATGGGGAAATCCTCCATATTATTGGTCCATTGTGTGATTTTAAGCATGTTTGGAACTTGGTATTTCCGAATTTGGTGGATGGAATCGTGTAGATCTTGATTTTTATGAGTGTGGTTGTTCTTGAGTTTTTCTTGGTTTTGATCTTAAAAACTTATTCATTTTCGAAAACTTCTTGTTCTCTGTTGTAGAGAAATTGATTCTTAGTGGTTTAGAACTTTATTTTGCCAGATTTGGACCCATACGAAGTTTCCATGGAGAAAATTCAACCTTCGGTTTGGAGTTTTCTGCCATGGCCAAAACTTACTATAGAGAGGATGAAGCTCCATGCGTCAAGTATCCAGCATGCCTCCCTTTTGTTTGGCGCATAGCTGAAAAATACATGCGTCCTGAAACTCGATCTTGAAAAATCTAAGTGTCATAACGTTTGTGTTATCTCTCCTAGGTACATGGAAGTCATCATGCGACACCATGAGCTATGCGCCCTTTTTCCTTGGACGCATGACTCAGTCCCGCCCTAGCACGTCTTTTGATTGATTTTGTCTTTTTCTCTCTGACGCACCTTATGGCTTGTCATATCAGTCACATCAGTCACATTAGCCACCTTTATGTCACTTCGCTGACATTTTATTTATTGTCCGTCTTTTCGGTACTTGTCCGAAGTAGTTGACTTTTGCCCAAGCATGCGGCCTGAAGGAGCATGCAGTTGATTTGCTTATGCGCCCCTAAATTTATGAGAGCTTAAGCGCCTTGACTTCATTCGGCACCCTGAGCATGCGCTTGTTTGGTTCATGCGCCTGACCTTCACACGTACAATTTTATGAGCGTGTTATCCTTAGTGGCTCCATGCATACACGAAGTACTTTTACGATTCGTTTACTTATTTTATTTGGAATATTTCTTATCATCCTATATATAGTTGATCCTAGTATTGCTTGTGATTATGATTCTAAGAAAGAATGGATTTAGTAACCAGACCTCGTGCTAGACATGACCATGAGCTAAGATTGGCATGTACATAGAATGACCGAGTGATTGGACTGAGATTTTAGTATGAAGTAGACTAAGTGATAAGTGACTAACCAGCTATGTGCATGACATAAGCTTCGTGTTACAATATGATCTTGATTCATGTGACCCAATATATAATTGGTAATTGGACTCAAATATTGTATCCGTGTTGTTACAAATTATTGCCTGAAAGTATATATGATCGGATGTACGCTGAGATACGACATACCGTGTTACGTGTTAAGTGATTATATTTGGGTTGCACATCGAGAATGCCTCCAAATTGCTAAATGCGTGATACTATAAATATACTTTTCCTCCAGCACGGGCATGATATGCGAGTCAAGTACCAAAACATGGCTAGGATATTGATTGATTGATTGAATGTTGCATAAACGCTCGGGTGAATCCGGACCGAACCTCCATGGATTCGTATCTAGCATACACGTACTTTGTATGACATCTTAAGAAAAATTCCCATGTGACCACATCTTGAGATTTTGAACACAATATAGGGCTAATTAAATAATTAAAAGTGGTAGTAACATGTGGAAGGAATGGTATCCCGAGATCATACCAACGAACCTTCCCACAAAAATTCATTCTAGTACATTGTGGAATGGTCACCACAGATAGTGTATATCATCTGTCTTAGTGGAGTGCAGTACCTGACCTATTATAAATAACGCTGAGCCATTTTCTCCCTATAGGAGCACTAGAACTGCTAATATCGTAATTTAGCGCAGTGGCCCTACGGGGAACTGGTGCATCAGTGAAGTGACTGTATATTCTTTATTTTGGCTCGATTAGCCCATGTTCGGCAATGGCATGATCTGAGGATACCTAATATGCATTATTTCTGAGATAACCTCAGACTCAACATGTCACGACCCGTACCCAAAAATTCGGGCATGAGTCGTGGGTACGTCATGCCTACGCCGCAGAATCGGCGGTAGAACACTGTAAAGGTCCGTTCTAGGTCAATCATCTATCACACAAAACCTATCAATATCCTCTCCAAAAGGAGGGCAACCACGCAATATATATATGGATACTCAATCACAAAAACTAGGGGAAGAGTAAAAGCACGAAATGATATCAAAAGAAAACCAGAACCAAAGAGCAAGACAATATCTAAAATATACAGTCCAAGTCTACAACATCACAGCAGCAAAATAATAATACAGTCATCCAAAATATAATCAACTGGGAACATCCCAGGAAACCCAACTAGCTAACTAGGGCGCTAAAGGCGTCTCCTCGTCGGGCTCCTCCTTAGTCTCGGGTCACAGCACTCCTCGACGCCCGGCCCGTAGAACGTCGGGCAATAATCCTCAGGATCCTCTGGAAAAAATATGCCCAGTCAGGACTGGAGCGAAGTACATAACTCTGAAAGCAACTCCAAATACATGGTAAGGTGTATATGACGAGCAATAGAAAAGTATACAAGATGCACAGGAAATAAATACATGATAAAGCAGAATAAGTAGCTGCAATGTAAACTGGAGAACAATACAAGTAGAGAAGTAACTGCATGTGAGAAAACATGAATACTAGCTAAGTGCCTTGAGCACAAGTTCGTTATGTGATCAGCTTAGGTTGCACATGAAAAATACTACGATAACTCTGTTATGCGTGAGCTGCATAACCGACATACACATGAATACTGTTTGGCTTTGATAACATAACCAACTCCTAATCCCCTGCCCCACTAATACTCTTGGATCTAACCACAACACGCTACGTACATGATAAATAGCTCGCGCACATGAAGGCGAGAGCACAAGAAGCACATGATAGCACATGAGAATCAATACCCGAAGCACATGATGAAATACACGTGATAGAGTACCCGCTGAACACGGTAAGGGGGATAGCATCTCATGATGGGATCCACTAGTACCAGCTCATGTAACAATATGTCAGAATCAAGTATTACAGTTCTAGAACAGGTAATATAAACGATATCATGAAATGGAAACTATCAGAGGTAGGTACTCGCCTGATGTCCTGAGCAACTAATGAGGATCGAGATCCGGACCGGTATCGCAAGAACCTATTGCGAAAAGCAGAATTAAACAGGGTTCTAAGGAGTTAAACTGATATAAAATAATTAAAAACAGGCTTCTAGGGATATTCTAGGTCGAACGGGTCAAACCGGTGAAATTTGGGTCAAAAAGTCAACTCTAGGTCAAAACTAGGTCAAACGTTGACTTTTACGGTCAACGAGGACAATTATGGTCAAAGCTAGGTCAAACTAGGGTGCCCCTAAAATTCTAGGTTAAAACTAGCTCATTAAACTAGTAAACTCTCAAACTCGCCTCCTCGAGATACCGGGATACCCTCGGTATCCGATACCTCGATCTAGGCCACGCACCCTGCCTAAACCCGCTAAAACCTATGCTAGCACGCGTAAATATATATACCAATACATAAAAAAAATCACTCTAATACTATTCCTAGGCTATTGCTCAAATACCCCGCTCGAAACTCAATACCTTGGATATCTCAAGGTATTGAGATACCTTGATATCTCAAGGTATTGAGATATCGCCCAATACCCCTCTAACTAACTATCTAGTTAGCTATTTAAGCATATAGATATATTTCTAGTTAATAATCTAGGCTAAAATATATATATATCTATCATATATATACATATCTTCGTACCTATGTGCATATATATATAGATATCCATAACACACATATATAATACCTTATACCCACTCTCAAATATGTATATATATATATATCTATCTAGTATCTATACATATATATATATAGCTATATGTATATATATATCTATACACTTAGATAGATATAACTATCTATCTATCTTTCTATTACCTATCTATCTATCAATCTATGTATCTATCTAATTATCTATTTATCTAACTAGCTATCTATTTATTTATCTATCTAACTATCTAGATATATATATATACATCTATTAGATCTCTCTTATACCCCCCTCGCTATGCCAATGCCTCGCCTAGTGCTGCTGCTGCGAATGCGGCTGCTGCTTACCCTGCTGCCGTGCTGCTGCTGCAGCTGCTGTGCATGCTGCGCACTGCTTGCTGCCCTGCCACACGCACACACACGACCACACACACAAACACAATCACACACACAGACACACACACATATATACATATATATATATACAACTATATATATATACACACACACTAACATATATATTTATACACACATACACTTATGCATATAAATACACACACACACATATACAAACACATATACGCACATATTTATATATACATACACATTGATATATATATATATATATATATATATATATATATATATATATATACATATACATATACACACACACACACACTCATATATATATATATATATATATATATATATATATATATATATATATATATATATATATATATATATATATATATATATATATATACACACACACTTACATAGATCTATATACACAAGCATATATATAAATACACACACATATATAGATACACAAACACATAAACATATATATAAATATATATATCTATATAGAGACACACACACATATATATATAAACTTATATAGACACACAAACACCAAACACAACACAACACAACACTACGCACACAACGCCCACCAACGTGCGCCCAACGACCCACACGCACACGAATACATATATATATAAACTATAACCCGAGAATTCTAGCACACACTCTCCGAAGCTAACCCAACGCGCGCACAAGCCCGAAACTACGAAACCAAGTCGAAATGGCCGTTCGGTCATTTCGACGAACACGCGGTGTGCGGTTCGGAAAATCTCCTGAAACACATACCAAACCAACTCAGAATCGGCCCAAAATTTACCCACAGGTTCTAAACGATGTCTAAATTCTAGAAAAAAATGCAACCCCATCAATTCTAGGCCCATAACGAAAACGCGCACGCACTTAGAACCGGCGACGACGAAAACCCCAAAAATGCCCGAAACGCCCGTTTCTCCGCGACACGACTTCACGTGTCCGAACGGAGACACGCACTAACTTTCAAGACACCCGACAATATCTACCTAGGTCCGTCTAACCTAGGGCATCACCCAAAATTGGGCCAATTTTGGATTCCACCAGAAATTGACACAAAACCTAATGTCAAAGTCTCTAAACACAACCAAACTAGCTTCAACTTTCTCCCACGGGTAGGCTTAGGGTCTAGGAAGATTCTAAACCACTAATTACACTACATAAGAGTAATTAGTAAGGAGAAAGTTAGGGTTTACCTCTTGGGAGTTGGAATCCCAAGGCCAAAGTCTCCAATCTACTTGAAATCACCTCCCTCAAGCTCCAAGCCTCTAAATCTAGCCTCCATACTAAGTCTAGGCTCTAAACATCTAGGTTGGGGAAAAATGTAGGGTTAGGGTTCACACAAAAGTAAGAAATGGAAGAAGGAAGGAAAGAAAATGGAGAAAACTTACTTGGAAGAAGGAAGGAAGAAGAAAGAAGGAGTGGAGAAGAAGAAGAAGTGAAGAAGAAGTAAAAAAAATGGGGGGGCTGCTGTAATTTTGGGTAGGGGTCTGGGAATAGGCCGGCCACACCATGATAAAGGGTTTCCAAAGTTCTAAAAGACCAAAATGCCCTTCTCTCACTTGGGTTTGGGTTTTAGGTTTCAAAAGCACTCAAACTAACTCTCAATCTCTCCAACTAACCCACTAAAAATATAATAAATATTCTAAACCCAAAAATAGGTCTCACAGGGGTGTGGGTTAGGTCAGACATGGGTCCACTAGGGTCTGACATGGGTTCAGACTAGCCAAAATCCTAAAATAATCAAATAAAAATAATACAATCACTAATTAAATATAAATATAATTATTTATATACAATACACAATTTACCAAATAAAAAAAATATCTCTATTTTCTAGAATTGGGTAGTGACAAGCCTACCCTCCTTAAAATAATTTCGTCCTCGAAATCAAAAGACGAAACTAGGACAGGAATGCAAGAAAAGAACCATACCTCAGGGCTCGAAAAGATAGGGGTATCGCTCGCGCATTTCATCCTCCCTCTTCTAGGTCGACTCACCTGGAGAGTGATGCCTCCACGCGATGCGAACCAAGAGAATAGTTTGGTTCCTCAACACCTTCTCCCGCCGACCCAGAATCTCCACCGGCTGCTCTGGATAGCTAAGAGTAGGGCCCACCACGATCTCTGAGTGATCCAATACGTGACTGGGATCTGCCACGTACCATCTTAACTGTGACACGTGGAACACATCATAAACTCCCTCTAGCATAGGCGGCAACTCAAGCCTATACACCACGGCGCCGACCCTCTCAAGGATGCTGAAGGGTCCGACGAAACGTGGGCTAAGCTTCCCGCCTCC
Organism: Iris macrosiphon; assembly: GCA_036927795.1. Classification (NCBI taxonomy): domain Eukaryota; kingdom Viridiplantae; phylum Streptophyta; class Magnoliopsida; order Asparagales; family Iridaceae; genus Iris; species Iris macrosiphon. The sequence continues at coordinate 172,269 of JAYESA010000143.1, forward strand.
ACCGAAGCGAATAGTGCCCCGCATCGGAGAAATCCTCAGGAACACCAGATCTCCAACCTATCACAAACAAGGTCTCAACACTTAGTCTAAAACAAGCAATCACAAGCAAACACAAGAATAAAATCTAGATTCTAAGCTATACCTCGAACTCCAAAGGTCTTCGGTGGCTATCGGCCCAATGTCGCTGCCTGTCCTGCGCCACCCGAAGTCTATCTCTAATAAGCTTAACCTTCTCCGCTACTTCAACCACCATCTTCGGGCCAAGCAAAGCTCTCTCGCCTACATCATCCCATGATAACGGTGTGTGATACCTCCGTCCATACAACGCCTCGAATGGTGATATCTCGATACTGGCTTGGTAGCTGTTGTTGTAAGAAATCCTACCAAGTGTAAGTGATCCTCCCAAGAGCCTCTAAAATCTAAAACACAAGTGCGAAGCATGTCCTCAAGTGTCTGAATGGTCCTCTCTGACTGACCATCTGTCTGTGGGTGATATGTACTACTAAACTTGAGCTGGGTGCCCAAGCTAGCCTACAGACTCCAGAAATACGAAGTAAAGTGACTGTCCCGATCTGATACTATGCTCACAGAAACTCCATGCAGTCGGACTATCTGCCGCACATACATCTCTGCTATTCTCTCTGTAGACGTACCTACTTTGAATGGTAGGAAGTGGGCCAATTTGGTCAACCTGTCCACGATAACCCAAATTGCATCCTTCCCGCCTGGAGAACGGGGAAGTCCAGAAACAAAATCCATGGTCACATGCTCCCATTTCCACTCCGGAATGGGTAACGGCTGGAGCAAACCTCCTGGCCTCTGCCTCTCCGCCTTCACCTGCTGGCACAATAAGCATCGGGATACGAAGCGCGCTACCTCCCACTTCATCCTGTACCACCATACATGCTGTCTCAGATCTCTATACATCTTGTTGGTACCTGGATGCATAGAATACTAGGATCGATGCGCCTCCTGAAGAACCTCCTCGCACAATGACCCACTCGGCACGCACAACCTGGTACCGTGCCATAATGAACCATCATCAGCAATGGTGAAGTCATCTGATAATCCCATCTGAACCTGCGCCCTGATGCTCCTCAGGGACTCATCCTTAAACTGTGTAGCCCTGATCCGGTCTACCAACTCTGACTGAATCTGCAGTCCCCACATCTGCATCTCAACTCCAGGCACTATCACCTCAATGCCCAAGCTCTCTAGATCTGCCAGAAGATAACGATCTGTAGTCAGGCACATAGCTACCGGATACCTGCTCAACGCATCCGCAACTACGTTCGCCTTCCCTGGATGGTACAGCAACAATATGTCAAAGTCTTTCATCAAATCCAACCATCTCCTCTATCTCATGTTCATCTCTTTTTGGGTAAACACATACTTCAAGCTCTTGCGGTCTGTGAAGATCTCCACACGCTCTCCGTATAAATAGTATTTCTACAACTTCAGAGCAAAGATGACCTCTACCAACTCCAAATCGTGTGTAGAGTAGTTCTTCTCATTAGGACGTAATTGCCTAGAAGTATAGGCAATCACCCTCCCATTCTTCTACAACACACAACCCAGTCCCTTCCCCGATGCATCACTATAGATAGTGAAACCTCCAGAACCTGATGGCAACGTCAACACTGGAGTTATCGTCAACCTCCTCTTCAGCTCATCAAAGGAGATCTGGCACTCCTCTGACCAAACAAACTCTACGTCAATCCGGGTCAGCCTAGACAACGGCTCTGCAATCCGGAAAAAATCCTGAACAAATCTTCTGTAGTAACCTGCCAGCCCCAGGAAACTCCTGACCTCGGCTACTGAACTCGGAGCACTCCATGCCTCAACTGCCATGATCTTTCTCGGATCCACCGAGATCCCCTCTCCAGTCACCACATGACCAAGGAATTCAACATTGTCAAGGAAGAACTCGCACTTCGAAAGCTTTCCATAAAGCTTCTCCTTTCTGAGAGTCTCCAGCACTATCCTCAGATGCTCCTCGTGCTCCTCTGGGGTCTTCGAATACACCAAGATGTCATCTATAAATACCATCACAAACCTGTCCAGATGCTGATGGAATACCTTGTTTATCAGATTCATGAACACTGTCGGGGCATTAGTCAACCCAAACGGCATTACCATGAACTCATACTGTCCATATCTGGTCCGAAAAGCTGTCTTCGGAATATCCTCCTTCCTGACCTTCACCTGGTGGTATCCTGTCCTCAGATCAATCCTGGAAAACATACTTGCTCTGCTCAACTGGTCAAAAAGATCATCAATATGCGGCAGCGGATACTTGTTCTTGATTGTGAGGTTGTTCAGAGCCCTGTAGTCGATACACATCCGTATCGATCCATCCTTCTTCGGCATAAAAAGTACCGAAGCACCCCACGGGGAAGAACTAGATCTGATAAATCCCTTGTCCTGAAGCTCATCCACTTGCTTCTTCAACTCTATCAGCTCACTGTTGCTGACTCTATAGACGTGCTGGGATATCGGCTCCGCGCCTGGCACCAAGTCTATAGAGAACTCCACATCTCTGTCCGGAGGTAACCCTAGCAACTCCTCCGGAAAGACATCCATGTACTCATCTATCAGTGGATGTAGCAACCTCGGCTCTACCACCAGGGCTCCGCAGAAGACTCCCTCGCTCTGCTCCGCTGCTCCTCTGGCAAACTAAAACTCTGGCTCACCCGGCGGACTAAACAACACTCTTCCTCCACGATAATCTATACTAGCACAATGCATACTCAACCAATCCATCCCGAGTACAATATCGTAGCTCGAAAGTGGCATTACGAGTAGGCACACACTCAACTCCCGGCCTTCCAAGGTAACTCTCCGGTCTCTACAGACATCACTGACTAGGATGATACCACCCCCGGTCGTGATCTTGTAGAGTCTAGCTAAAGGTTCAGCAATAAGATGGTGTCTAATAGCAAAAGATACAGACACAAAGCTATGGGAAGCCCCGAAATCAAATAAAGCAAGTGCTGGAATGGAATCAAGATGAACAAAACCTGAGATCATATCACCAACGGGCTCGACCTCGTCTACGGTCAGGGCAAAAGCTCGCCCTTGCTGTCCTCCTCGGTGGTGCTGCTGGTGCTGAGCAAACCTCTGCTGGTGAGTCTGCAAAGGCTGTCCTCTCTGTTGTGCTGCAGGTACTCTGGCTGGTGCCCTCTGGACGGCTCCTCCGCCCTGAGCTGTACGAGCAAGTGCTGAAGGACAATCCTTCAGCTGGTGATCTGCTGTGCCACACAATAAATATCTGCCAAGCCTCTTTCTGTATATTTCCCATTCGTGCCCTGACTTCCTACAGAAAGGGCAAATAATGGGCTGCCTCTGGCCCTGCTGCTGTCCCTGCCTCTGCTGCTGGGGCGCCTGCCGGAAGGGCGCACGACCCTGACCCTAGTGCTGCTGAGTCTGCTAGAATGGCCTCTTGGCTGGGCCTGCACTGCTGCCTGCTCCAGAAGTATCTCTGCTCCTCTTGGTCTTCAGCTCCAAGTCATCCTCCGCCCTCTGAGCGTCACTCACAATCTGCTCGAAGGTCGCCTTACGGTCACTCCTAGTCAAGGACTTGACCGCCATGACCAAACCCTTGCGAAACTTTTACGCCTTCGCTACCTCAGAGAAACCCTCAATATATCTGCCCAGACGGCAGAACTCTGCTGTATACTCGTCCACTAGCATACTCCCCTGGACGAGCGCCTCAAACTGGCTCTCTAAAGCACTGAGAGCCACATCCGGGAAGAATTTCTCCTTGAAAAGCTTCTTGAAAGCCTCCCAAGTCAGTCCCGGTACTGCTATCCGCGTATCCGTGCGATACCACGTAAGGGCAAGGTCGAATATCTGGCTGCCCGCTGCCTCGATCTGCATGCTGGCTGGGATCAGCGCCAGCCTGAAGATGCCCTCGATGTGCTCGATCCAGTCGTCCGCGTACAGGATCCCCTCTGTACCCCAGAACTCCTTGGGTCGCATCCTCTGAAAGTCGATAATAGTGCCTGGCCTAGGATGCTAAGCCTGCTCTGCATGTGGCTGGATCTGGGCCACTCTGTCCACCGCTGTCATGGCCACCTGGTGAGCATTCTCAATGTCCATCCTCATAACATCCGCCTGGCGGTGCTGCGCGTCCATCATCTCTCGGAAGAACGCGAACAACTGCATGGCATCAACTGGTGCAGGCGGTGGTGGAGGAGGTACCACCGGAACAACTGGGGTAACTCTCGGATCAATGGGAGTAAGAGGATCTCCGAGAGAAACAGATGCTCCCTCAACCGCAGGAGTGGCGAGTGGAGCAGTAGCGGCTACCGGAAGTCGAGCAGGACGAGAGGTGGCAGACCTCTCGGTGGCAGCTGCTGGAACGGTGCGCTGAGACCGTATCTTCGGAGGCATCCTGAACACAGATCAAAAGAAGTCAATACGGTACAAGAAACGATATCATCAAAGAAGGACAGTAATATTGCAAAAGAAAACAATTTTAGGAAAATTAAGATAGCAAAAGGAATCAGGAAGGGTCCTAGTTATGATTGAGCAAACTCTCTCTCAGCCTATATCCTATATCCTATTGCAGGTAAACCTAAAAACTAGACCTGCATGGGCCACCACCAAAAATGTGTCACGACCCGCACCCAAAAAATCGGGCATGAGTCGTGGGTACGTCCAGCCTACGCCGCAGAATCGGCGGTAGAACGCTGTAAAGGTCCGTTCTAGGTCAACCATCTATCACACAAAACCTATCAATATCCTCTCCAAAAGGAGGGTAACCACGCAATATATATATGGATACTCAATCAAAAAAATTAGGGGAAGAGTAAAAGCACGATATGATATCAAAAGGAAACCAGAACCAAAGAGCAAGACAATATCAAAAATATGCAGTCCAAGTCTACAATATCACAGCAGCAAAATAATAATACAGTCATCCAAAATATAATCAACTGGGAACATCCCAGGAAACCCACCTAGCCAACTAGGGCGCTAAAGGCGTCTCCTCGTCGGGCTCCTCCTTAGTCTCGGGGTCACAACACTCCTCGACGCCCGGCCCGCAGAACGTCGGGCAATAATCCTCAGGATCCTCTGGAAAAAATATGCCCAGTCAGGACTGGAGCGAAGTATATAACTCTGAAAGCAACTCCAAATACATGGTAAGGTGTATATGACGAGCAATAGAAAAGTATACAAGATGCACAGGAAATAAATACATGATGAAGCAGAATAAGTAGCTGCAATATAAACTGGAGAACAATACAAGTAGAGAAGTAACTGCATGTGAGAAAACATGAATACTAGCTAAGTGCCTTGAGCACAAGTTCGTTATGTGATCGGCTTAGGTTGCACATGAAAAATACTACGAAAACTCCGTTATGCGTGAGTTGCATAACCGACATACACATGAATACTGTTTGGCTTTGATCACATAACCAACTCCTACTCCCCTCCCCCACTAATACTCTTGGATCCAACTACAACACGCTACGTACATGATAAATAGCTCGCGCACATGAAGGCGAGAGCACAAGAAGCACATGATAGCACATGAGAATCAATACCCGAAGCACATGATGAAATACACGTGATATAGTACCCGCTGAACACCGTAAGGGGGATAGCATCTCATGACGGGATCCACTAGTACCAGCTCATGTAACAATGTGTCAGAATCAAGTATTACAGTTCTAGAACAGGTAAAATAAACGATATCATGAAATGGAAACTATTAGAGGTAGGTACTCGCCTGATGTCCTGAGCAACTGATGAGGATCGAGATCCGGACAGGTGTCGCAAGAACCTATTACGAAAAGCAGAATTAAACAGGGTTCTAAGGAGTTAAACTGATATAAAATAATTAAAAACAGGCTTCTAGGGATATTCTAGGTCGAACGGGTCAAACCGGTAAAATTCGGGTCAAAAAGTCAACTATAGGTCAAAACTAGGTCAAACATTGACTTTTACGGCCAATGAGGACAATTATGGTCAAAGCTAGGTCAAACTAGGGTGCCTCTGAAATTCTAGGTCAAAACTAGCTCATTAAGCTAGTAAACTCTCAAACTCGTCTCCTCGAGATACCGGGATACCCTCGGTATCCGATACCTCGATCTAGGCCACGCACCCCGCCTAAACCCGCTAAAACCTATGCTAGCACTCGTAAATATATATACCAATACATATAAAAATCACTCCAATACTATTCCTAGGCTATTGCTCAAATACCCCGCTCGAAACTCAATACCTTGGATATCTCAAGGTATTGAGATACCTTGATATCTCAAGGTATTAAGATATCGCCCAATATCCCTCTAACTAACTAACTAGTTAGCTATTTAAGCATATAGATATATTCCTAGTTAATAATATAGGCTAAAATATATATATCTATCATATATATACATATATTCGTACCTATGTGTAAACTCCCTCACCCAAAATAGGTATTTTGTGTATATTTTATATTATTATATTTATTATATATGTTGAATTTATTTAGAATATGCTCTTAGTTAATTAGAAAATAAATTTCTTGATATATTTACTTATATAAATATTCATTTAGAATTATTTTAGGTTATTTTAGGTTTTTGGAGATTTTTCTAGAATTTTTTTGGTAATTAAAACTTAGAAAACATAAATTTCTAGGACTTCTATAATTTACTATATGACCATACTTGCATGTCTTTCATACCAAATATTTATTTTAGTTTAAAATATTTAATTATATTTTTTTGTAATTTATTTAGAATTTTAAAAAATTTATTTAGATTTTAAAATTATTTAGGATTTATTTGGATATATATAGTCTTAATATTAGATATATACTAATTTAGAGTTAATAGATATTAATAAGATTTTATAAATTATTTGTATTATCTTTAATTATATTTAAGATTATAAATTATTGAGATAAATTCAAACTCTATTTTAAATTAATTCAAATCCTGAACCTACTAGGAAATCAACTTCATGCATATCCTATCCTTATTTAAATTCATCATAATCCTATCCAAATTAACCAATCCTATTCTTATTTAATTAAGTAGTGTCCACCATTATATATACCTCATCCTTCATATTTTTCTTTCCCAAATTTCTCTCTTTTTCGTCCAAAAAAAAATATTTAAAATTCGTCATAAATTCAGCCACATTTTCTACTAGTTATGACGAATTAAAAAGACGATATCTCCTAGCTCCGGACTCCAAACATGCTCCAGTTTTTTTTGTTAGAACGATAATGAGGTTAGCTTTCTGATAATATAAATTGTTTTTATAAATTATTAGTATTAAATTCTGGAAAATTCGTAGAGCACAGCATGTCCAAAAATAGACGTGTTTTGATGTTTTCGTGATTTCGGGAGAATCAGGAATCAGAATCACGAACCGTTTAAAGTTTCAGAAAGCTAATGTCGAGATCATCGACATATATTTTTCCCAGAATTTATTTCGAAGTATTTACATACTGTTAATTCTATAGAACTTCTAGGTTAGAATTTAACCATCGGTGCACAATACAAAATTTGTATGTGCCATAATTCCCAAACGAATTTGAATTCAGACGAGCCATAAATTCCAGTATATTTTTTATGCTAAAATCTACAGGAAATCATGCATGAAAGTCGAGTTTGTATCGGTTGACTTTTTGGTCAACAGATCGCCTCGATTTGCGTGCCATGAGTCTCGAGTTGATAAAATTCAGTTTCTTTGGACAAAATTTAGGAATTAACATAAAAATCAAAATAATAAGATTAAAATAGAATTTTAGAGTAATTATTCCAGAATTAAATAAATTAAAATAAATTAATGGTTATATTATTATATAGTTATATGAATATATATGTAAGTAAATGCTAATTGATAATTATGACTAAATATTCAGACTGTATGACCCTAGGATATCGTGGACTATCCCATACTTACCTTGACCATGTTGACTCTAAAAACTTGTGAATTTGTCTGCCTTGCGTACACTAACGTACCGGCATAGACACCTGTCAGTTGACTGACTGATTTCGTACAGTACTTGAAGACGCGACACCCGCGTAATTCAATGCGTAATTGACCGTGTTAGATGACTAGTGTTACCCCTAGTATACCCCCTGATTCCAGTGTAAATATGGTTGAGTATGTGCTAGTGTAATGACTAATGATTATATTATATTATATTTATGTGTACATAGGATATTGGATTGTTCTGCGCGATTTCTGGAGCAGGTTATTGGTACATTGCAGCTTCCTTGCCAGGCAAGTATACCTTGCCATTGTACTATTATTTATACTCCATATGTTGCATGCATCTTTATTTTCTGTCCTTAGTTCATATATTTTAACTGTTATACAAAATGCGCGCGACGGTGTTATCGCGTTATGTTTTTATTTATGTATTGCATTAACCTTGTTCATGAGACTACCCCATTATCATGTAGCACCATTAGATTTCATTTGACTGTAACACATATTTTTACACGAGTGGTGAGTCTCATATAGATCACGGACGCACGTATTGACTGATCATCGGTACGTGTGGGACGTGCGTTAGGAATAACTGCTGTTAGAAACTTTGCATGCTAGAAGACTTAGCAGTTATTAGAGGTCTATGGACATAGTCTATTGTAGTACGGTGGTCCCATCCTTGTCCTTGTCTGGTTGCAGGATTGGGCTAGGTACTAAGAATAGGCTATGGACCAATTCGTGTCATGGATGTGACATGCTTAGAGCATGGGGTGGGGAGAACAATAAGTACCGCATTTGAGCTCCTTTACACTTTTTCTATTGTGCGCCCGGATTCTCCGCTGGAGATACGGGTGGTGATGACCACTATATATTATATTATTATCAGGCGGGCCTCCGGCGTTCGAAAGTCGTCGTGCCTTTGTAGGCCCCTGGATCTCCAATAGAGAACCATGCCAAATCCCAGGTTTTCAGCCAGATAGCTCACTTGTGGGAAAAGTTGTTCTTAACTGCATTCACTTTAGACGGTTAGGCGACCCATTGGATATTTATTTCAGTACTTTATTGGCATGTGTTTAAGTATACTTGTTATGTCCCTCTGAGGACCTGGTCCGCTGCCAGGTGTACCTGTTCTTGAGTATTTGCAGGAGCGCAGATTGGAAGGATATAGAAGCTTCGTGGATGTCTTCCCTTCGAGCTGTGATTGGTAGCTGGTACTTATATTGTTTGAGTGAGTTGTACTTATATTGTATTTACTTTTCCCATTTGAGTTGGTAGTGGATTTGTTTCCACCCAACTATTATCTTTAGATCCTTCTTATTGAGATCTAGTTTCATAGATACTGGTTATTTATTTTTATATGATTTTGGTGGATGAGATTTAGATTTTACCCTGTGACTTGTATTACATTTTTACCACTTGTGGATTTGATATTCATAATACAGCGTACGTATGGATTTGGTTTCCATATATTGGAGTTGCCATATCCATGCGGCTGGCATGCTTACGTGTCTTAGTCCTACGTATTTTTGGGACTGGGGCGTGACATGTTTTTGTGGTGGCCCATGCAGGTCAAGAGCATATTGTCTCGGTTACGTTATTTTACCGAACAAGCCTGCACCTAGGACTAGAATATAGGATCTCATCCACAACTGGCCCTGATTCATCTTCCTCCTCTCTGTTCTATTTTGATCAAATGCATCATGCTTGATTCTTGTGCTTCCCTAATAGTTCTTTAAGTATAACCTCCTCCTAGAATATAGAAGTTCCTGTTGTTAGATGATAATTAGAGTAGCACACCTATTTAGAATACAACGAGATTATAGATACACCACTAAGCTTAGAATATCTAGCGAACCCTAGAATCCCTTATCCCTATAATTGGTTTACCATTACCCCAGATGTAATATGAGGACTTGAGAGTAGTATAGACACTACTAGAGTTAGTTAGAAGGTTACCATAATGTTGCCCCTAGCATTGAGGAACCCATAGAAAACCAAAAACTTAATATTTGGACTAAACCTAACCTTCATAGTTAGATGATATTGGAACTATAAACTTATATTATTATCTTGTTATTAGTAGACAGCACCCTAGGAAGCCTAGAGGAATGTAATCAACACTTCTCCCTTGATCATACCCCGAACATAGCAACCAACACCCCACTCCCCTTAGAGAACCATGATGCTATCTAGAGCCCTCTATCTTTATTTTATATATTGTTCCCTGCGACAATAGCACTCGCTATTTTGCGACGGCTAATTACGTTTCTTCTCTTCATCTTTCAACTCGTGCCATCTGACACTTCGGATAGTAGGCCAAGTAATTATTCTTTGTTAAGGGCTCATAGTTTACTAGGATTATAGTTGTAGCCTTGAATGTGAAATTTTTTTTATGCTTGGTAGTTAGAACTTGATAAGTTTAAGTTGTTTTGTAGATTGTGACCGATGATTAACCATTAGTTTTAAATCATGTAACATGTACCCCACCTCAATGTAGGCTATATCCTCTTTCCCCTCTGACGGCCAGTAACTCTTCTATCATTACTATTGACACTTGCTCTATAAGTGCTATGACTAAGACTTAGGATGACCATTACCTACATAAAAAGGATACCCTAATCAATACCAAGATCTTTCCTCATATACCCTAATAAGAGTTTTTGTTCTATCTACATGTGCAAGGTTATTTTTGTAGGATCCTCTTAAGGCTGTCACAGTACTAGTTTAATTATTTTAAGTTGGGTAGTATACCTCACCACCTGGTATCATATAGCCCTTGTGAATCCATTGATGAAGTGTAACTGAATGGCATTAATTGTATGCTAACATAAGATGATAGTGTTTATTCAGACTATAGAACTTAGAGGCTCACACCCCTACTTTGTCGACTATCGACTTAGACAAGGAATTAATATGATAACTGTAGATATTGTAGAGTCTTTTGTTATTGTTGCTTATGTTGTTTTGTTTTTGCAACTTGAATTATTTGTGACTTCTCTCATCATAATCCAGCGTTATATTTTTTGTGCTACCTCGAATTATGCTGCTATTATAGCTTAGTCTTTGCAAGCTTATTTTTATCGAGCTTGATCATGAGACATGTATTATTGGGGACGCCTGCTGATGCAATTGTCTAATCAGAATCAGTGTATTACGGTCTGGACAACCTTAGTATATTTGGTTTGCCCTTCGTAACGCTACTTTACGTGGATTGAGATATGTAGTGATTAGTAGACGAATATACTTGCCCTAGGCATGTCTGACATATCGTATCAGTTACATAACTGTACTAATACGAGCAGGCAAACAAAGGATTACCAAAATAGAATTTCAATCCACAACTGCTTTGACAATTCCCAATTGAATTCTTTAAACGCCTTGATCCCAATACTTCTATTCTATTACGCTGCCCTTGAACTCTTTATTATTGATCTTCGTCTTCCCTTATTTCGGAAAGACGAAACCTCGTGCTGGGTATAAAGTTTGATACACAGAGAGTACTAGATATACCCCATAGACCGATCACATACTTGAGGATTATTCTTTCGTAATTAAGGACATATCATATGTGATATGATCGGCGTTGAAGTTTCGAGGATTGAACGACATGAGTAAATAAATTAAGGGATATTTTCTTAAGGTATATAGCCTTAGGTGATAGGTGGATAAATTCTAAGTTGGGTAGTAGTGCATTGTCAACTCGGGAGGAATTTCTTTAGATTATGATCGAGTAAGACTAGATTGGGAGAGGTTCAAGCCATTGTAATTTTGAGAAATTTAGAAGGATGATTAAGATAATGAGGATTTAATGAATTTTAAAAATCTTGATATTGAGGACCCAATATTTATACTTTGAGCACATGATTTAAATTTTGAATATTGAAGGATGAATCATCGATTTAAATTTTGAGGATAAATATATAATTTTAGACTTGAACAATTGGTTAATTAGATTTAAATTTTATAATTTGATGATTTGAATTAAAAATTTAATTTTGACTGTTGGGTCACCTATTTGAAATATTGAGGATGTAAATTGAGTTTAAATATTCGAATAGTACAAAATTCTTAAGTTAAGAATAGAAATAAGATTTGATTAGAATTGTTTATTGTTCAAAGTCTAGAGGAGATTATGATAGTTGAAAATAATGATATAAATTTTGATGTGGGATGTCATATAGACTTGAGTCAGATTTGGATGTTGATTATTTAAAAATCGAGAAGAGATTACGACAGGTTGAATTTTGATTTAAACAGTGGTTATATTAATTTTGAAGTGATCGCGATAGATTCGAATAGATTTTGTTATTTAAATTTTTGGAAGAGATTGCGATTGACATACCTTATGTACGAATGTGAAGGATTTAACAAATTATGTCTTATTTTAATTTCGAGGATAAAATTATTTTAAGTTGGGTAGATTGTAAACTCCCTCACCCAAAATAGGTATTTTGTGTATATTTTATATTATTATATTTATTATATATGTTGAATTTATTTAGAATATGCTCTTAGTTAATTAGAAAATAAATTTCTTGATATATTTACTTATATAAATACTCATTTAGAATTATTTTAGGTTATTTTAGATTTTTGGAGATTTTTCTAGAATTTTTTTGGTAATTAAAACTTAGAAAACATAAATTTCTAGGACTTCTATGATTTACTATACGACCATACTTGCATGTCGTTCCTACCAAATATTTATTTTAGTTTAAAATATTTAATTATATTTGTTTTGTAATTTATTTAGAATTTTAAGAAATTTATTTAGATTTTAAAATTATTTAGGATTTATTTGGATATATATAGTCTTAATATTAGATATATACTAATTTAGAGTTAATAGATATTAATAAGATTTTATAAATTATTTGTATTATCTTTAATTATATTTAATATTATAAATTATTGAGATAAATTCAAACTCTATTTTAAATTAATTCAAATCCTGAACCTACTAGGAAATCAACTTCATGCATATCCTATCCTTATTTAAATTCATCATAATCCTATCCAAATTAACCAATCCTATTCTTATTTAATTAAGTAGTGTCCACCATTATATATACCTCATCCTTCATATTTTTCTTTCCCAAATTCCTCTCTTTTTCGTCCAAAAAAAAATATTCAAAATTCGTCATAAATTCAGCCACATTTTCTACTAGTTATGACGAAAGACGATATCTCCTAGCTCCGGACTCCAAACATGCTTCAATTTTTTTTGTTAGAACGATAATGAGGTTAGCTTTCTGATAATATAAATTATTTTTCTAAATTATTAGTATTAAATTCTGGAAAATTCGTAGAGCACAGCATGTCCAAAAATAGACGTGTTTCGATATTTTCGTGATTCCGGGAGAACCAGGAATCAAAATCATGAACCGTTTAAAGTTTCAGAAAGCTAATGTCGAGATCATCAACATATATTTTTCCCAGAATTTATTTCGAATTATTTACATACTGTTAATTCTATAGAACTTCTAGGTTAGAATTTAACCATCGGTGCACAATACAAAATTTGTATGTGCCATAATTCCCAAACGAATTTGAATTCAGATAAGCCGTAAATTCTAGTATATTTTTTATGCTAAAATCTACAGGAAATCATGCTTGAAAGTTGAGTTTGTATCGGTTGACTTTTTGGTCAACAGATCGCCTCGATTTGCGTGCCATGAGTCTCGAGTTGATAAAATTCAGTTTCTTTGGACAAAATTTAGGAATTGACATAAAAATCAAAATAATAAGATTAAAATAGGATTTTAGAGTAATTATTCCAGAATTAAATAAATTAAAATAAATTAATGGTTATATTATTATATAGTTATATGAATATATATGTAAGTAAATGCTAATTGATAATTATGACTAAATATTCAGACTGTATGACCCTAGGATATCGTGGACTATCCCATACTTACCTTGACCATGTTGACCCTAAGAACTTGTGAATTTGTCTGCCTTGCGTACACTAACGTACCGGCATAGACACATGTCAGTTGACTGACTGATTTCGTACAGTACTTGAAGACGCGACACCCGCGTAATTCAATGCGTAATTGACCGTGTTAGATGACTAGTGTTACCCCTAGTATACCCCCTGATTCCAGTGTAAATATGGTTGAGTATGTGCTAGTGTAATGACTAATGATTCTATTATATTATATTTATGTGTACATAGGATATTGGATTGTTCTGCGCGATTTCTGGAGCAGGTTATTGGTACATTGCAGCTTCCTTGCCAGGCAAGTATACCTTGCCATTGTACTGTTATTTATACTCCATATGTTGCATGCATCTTTATTTTCTGTCCTTAGTTCATATATTTTAACTGTTATACAAAATGCGCACGACGGTGTTGTCGCGTTATATTTTTATTTATGTATTGCATTGACCTTGTTCATGAGACTACCCCATTATCATGTAGCACCATTAGATTTCATTTGACTGTGACACATATTTTTACACGAGTGGTGAGTCTCATATAGATCACGGACGCACGTATTGACTGATCATCGGTACGTGTGGGACGTACGTTAGGAATAACTGCTGTTAGAAACTTTGTATGCTAGAAGACTTAGCAGTTATTAGAGGTCTATGGACATAGTCTATTGTAGTACGGTGGTCCCATCCTTGTCCTTGTCTGGTTGCAGGATTGGGCTAGGTACTAAGAATAGGCTATGGACCAATTTGTGTCATAGATGTGACATGCTTAGAGCATGGGGTGGGGAGAACAACAAGTACCGCATTTGAGCTCCTTTACACTTTTTCTATTGTGCGCCCGGATTCTCCGCTGGAGATACGGGTGGTGATGACCACTATATATTATATTATTATCAGGTGGGCCTCCGGCGTTCGAAAGTCGTCGTGCCTTTGTAGGCCCCTGGATCTCCAATAGAGAACCATGCCAAATCCCAGGTTTTCAGCCAAATAGCTCACTTGTGGGGAAAGTTGTTCTTAACTGCATTCACTTTAGACGGTTAGGCGACCCATTGAATATTTATTTCAGTACTTTATTGGCATGTGTTTAAGTATACTTGTTATGTCCCTCTGAGGACCTGGTCCGCTGCCAGGTGTACCTGTTCTTGAGTATTTGCAGGAGCGCAGATTGGAAGGATATAGAAGCTTCGTGGATGTCTTCCCTTCGAGCCGTGATTCGTAGCTGGTACTTATATTGTTTGAGTGAGTTGTACTTATATTGTATTTACTTTTCCCATTTGAGTTGGTAGTGGATTTGTTTCCACCCAACTATTATCTTTAGATCCTTCTTATTGAGATCTAGTTTCATAGATACTGGTTATTTATTTCTATATGATTTTGGTGGATGAGATTTAGATTTTACCCTGTGACTTGTATTACATTTTTACCACTTGTGAATTTGATATTCATAATACAGCGTACGTATGGATTTGGTTTCCATATATTGGAGTTGCCATATCCATGCGGCTGGCACGCTTACGTGTCCTAGTCCTACGTATTTTTGGGACTGGGGCGTGACACTATGTGCATATATATATATATATATATATATCCACAACACACATATATAATACCTTATACCCACTCTCAAATATGTATATATATCTATCTAGTATCTATACATATATATATAGCTATATGTATATATATATATATATATATATACACTTAGATAGATATAACTATCTATCTATCTATCTATTACCTATCTATCTATCAATCTACGTATCTATCTAACTATCTATTTATCTAACTAGCTATCTATTTATTTATCTATCTAACTATCTAGATATATATACATCTATTAGATCTCTCTCACACCCCCCTCGCTACGCCAATGCCTCGCCTAGTGCTGCTGCTGCAAATGCTGCTGCTGCTTACCCTGCTGCTGCTGCTGCTGCTTATACTGCTGAAGTTGTGCTGCTGTGCAGCATGCTGCTGTTGTGCAGCATGCTGCTGCTGCTACAGCTGTTGTGCAGCATGCTGCTGCTGCTGCTGTGCACGCTGCGCACTGCTTGCTGCCCCGCCACACGCACACACACGACCACACACACAAACACAATCACACACACAGACACACACACATATATACATATATATATATACAACTATATATATATACACACACACACTAACATATATATTTATACACACATACACTTATGCATATAAATACACACACACACATATACAAACACATACACTCACATATTTATATATACATACAACATACACACTGATATATATATATATACATATACACACACACACACTCATACATATACATATATATATATATATATATATATATATATATATATATATATATATATATATATATATATATATATATACACACACACTTACTTAGATCTATATACACAAGCATATATATAAATACACACACATATATAGATACACAAACACATAAACATATATATAAATATATATATCTATATCGACACACACACACATATATATATATATATATATATATATATATATATATATATATATATAAACTTATATAGACACACAAACACCAAACACAACACAACACTACGCACACAACGCCCACCAACGCGCGCCCAACGACCCACACGCACACGAATACATATATATATATATATATATATATATATATATATATAATATAACCCGAGAATTCTAGCACACACTTCCCGAAGCTAACCCAACGCGCGCACAAGCCCGAAACTATGAAACCAAGTCAAAATGGCCGTTCGGTCATTTCGACGAACACACGGTGTGCGGTTCGAAAAACCTCCTGAAACGCACACCAAACCAGGAATCGGCCCAAAATTTATCCATGGGTTCTAAAGATGTCTAGATCCTAGAAAAAATGCTACCCCATCGATTCTAGGCACGTGGTGAAAACGCGCATGCACTTAGAACCGGCGACGATGAAAACCCCGAAAATGCCCGAAACGCCCATTTCTTTGCGACACGACTTCACGTGTCCGAACAGAGACACGCACTAACCCTCAAGACACCCGACAACGTCTACCTAGGTCCGTCTAACCTAGGGCATCACCCAAAATTGGGCCAATTTCGGATTCCACCCGAAATTGACACAAAACCTAATTTCAAAGTCTCTAAACACAACCAAACTAGTTCTAACTTCCTCCCACGGGTAGGCTTAGGGTCTAGGAAGGTTCTAAATCACTAATTACATTACATAAGTGTAATTAGTAAGGGAAAAGTTAGGGTTTACCTCTTGGGAGTTGGAATCCCAAGGCCAAAGTCTCCAATCCACTTGAAATCACCTCCCTCAAGCTCCAAGCCTCCAAATCTAGCCTCCATACTAAGTCTAGGCTCTAAACATCTAGGTTGGAGAAAAATATAGGGTTAGGGTTCACACAAAAGTAAGAAATGGAAGAAGGAAGGGAAAAAATGGAGAAAACTTACTTGGAAGAAGGAAGGAAGAAGAAAGAATGAGTGGAGAAGAAGAAGAAGTAAAGAAGAAGTAGAAAAATGGGGGGGGGGGGCTGCTGTGATTTCAGGTAGGGGTCTCGGAATAGGCCGGCCACACCATGATAAAGGGTTTCCAAAGTTCCAAAAGACCAAAATGCCCTCCTCTCACTTAGATTTGGATTTCGGGTTCCAAAAGCACTCAAACTAACTCCCAATCTCTCCAACTAACCCACTAAAAATATAATAAATATTCTAAACCCAAAAATAGGTCTCACAGGGGTGTGGGTTGGGTCGAACATGGGTCCACTAGGGTCTGACATGGGTCCAGACTAGCCAAAACCCTAAAACAATCAAATAAAAATAATACAATCACTAATTAAATATAAATATAATTAATTATATACAATACACAATTTACCAAATAAAAATAAAAAAATAACCCTATTTTCTAGAATTGGGTAGTGACACCATAAATAGCAAGCCGTACAAGTGATTAGCTTATATAAAAAATTTGACTTGGTTATGATTATATTATTATGTTAATAGTCTAGGGTCATAGACTATCACGCCCCAATCTCCCGCAAGCTCGATAGTCCCCGCTGAACGTGAATCACCACGTTGCCGCTCTCCCGCGGGACAATCATTCTCATCGGGACGTGATGCCATGCAAGCCTAAAGTGCGCTTGCACAAGGCCAAAGCTTTGAACAAGGGCAAGTAAGCTATTCGATACTGAAGCAGCGACACATATATTGCAGAAGAGTAAAGAACACAAAGGCACATTAGAAACAAGCTCTTTTATTGATATTCAGAAGTGTTACAAGCGGCGCATGGCCGAGGTTACAATTCGCTCAAGCACTCTTTCTCTCGATTACAATAACACCGTTCAATACATTATGTCCCTCTATACGAAAGCAGCTCAATCTCGATACGGCTCAAGGCATCGACTCCAGATTTCTGGTTCCTTGGGATGAGGCACGGCTATCGCTTCCTCGGACGATCAGGCACCTGAGAACAAGCAAACTGTTGGTGGGTCAGCACTTTATACAAGTACTGGTGAGTATAAACAACTGAACAGAAGCTACACCCCCTGAAACCTACACTAAGTAATCATGTGGCAAAATATTGCATTACTAGTGATCTTGCTAGTTTTACCTAAGTTTATTTCTTGCAGCATAGAACTATAGTCAGATTACATCTTTATGAAAACATATCTTTGAAACAGTTTTGCATATTCAAACTATAAGCATACGATCGGGACAGTGTTCTATCGTGCAGTGCACAGCATGTATTATGCATCACAATCTAACTCTTGGGGCAAAGCTTATCTAGAAGACTGATCATATCGAATCAAGGCAAACATATCGAGTGGACTATCATTCTCTCAAGAAATTAAGGCAACACATCTATATGATTTCGGTCCCCGAGAAACTCAGGATTGGCAGCGGTAATCCAGCTATCCAATAACTCACATACTGGTACTACTAGCAGCTGTGACCAAGATTCAGCTCTGCACTAATAGCCATTGTCCAACCGATGCGAATGCATATAGCACTATCAGATAATCTCTATGATACAGACAAAATAAACAAGCAGGCTTATGTATAAACTCATATTTCTTACCCCATAGCCGAACGTTTATCCCTGCAGCAGACACACAAGTTAGCCATAATTTGCATAACATAATGTATACAGTTCTCTAGTTTTCTGTTCGTCCCTGCATCAAACAGTTAGGTATGCAAGAAGGCTAGCCTAGCATGCGCCCTAACTATATGATGGTCCCCTCAACGGGATTAGCAGTTGGGACATACAAGCCCATCTCACTAATAGACGAGTCTACCCTCCCGTAAGTAAGGACGTTCAAGCCTCAGGGTATCTAGATCTCTCCTAGGCCGAACGATCCCAGTGCCCCAGGAACGCCCGAGAGATGACCTTGTGCACCAGTTGTCCTGACCAAATACGAGAATGCAAGTTTCTATCAATACAAGATTATGCACATAATCTAGAACAAGCAAGCAAACACATCTATCAAGTCCAGATAGCCGAAGCTCACTCTCTTAATACACATTGCCTAATAGCCACACACCCCCGTAAGTAAGGTTTTTAAGCCTCAGGGTGGACTATTAGTCTAGATCACAAGTTCACGCCATTCACCAAGTTCCATCTCACGACAAGCAATATTAAAGCATGTTCAAGCAAAGCTAACTCATTAAACAAGTAACAAGCAAGAACACTTCTTATAACTCTAGCATGCAAATTCTATCTCTTGTGGACAAGCATTCAAGTATTCTAGTCTAGCATACGATATCAAGAATAAGTACAAGCAATCCTTTTTACTCTTGTTATTAGTATGGCAAGGTTCTATCTCATTTCAGACAAGCATTTTCAGTTCTCTTATTAGGCAAGCAAGCAGATTCATTTTAATGACAAGCTATGTGAGTTCTCTTATTAGCATACTGAGTCGGTTCTATCATTCTTCTTATGAAACAATCTTCTTAAGCAACAAGCATTCAAAAACTCAGAATTATTATTAAGTCGTGCAAGAATCAGAGAATATAGTTCTTCCCACTCACATTGATTAATCGGTCGGGAACTCTCCGAGAAGACTTTCGTTCGAGCAAGCAAGGCGATCTCACTTGTACGTAGCGTCGACGCGGAGCGGGGCGCTACATAGACTATCTTATTGTGACAGTTTAACCCTTGTCCTTGTTTGGTTGTAGGGTTGGACCTTTGTGCTAGGATATGCCATGGACCTAAACTATGACACTGAACCTATGTATACATATATCTATTGTTTGGGTTTTATTTTTCTATTTTGTGCTCCTTTGTGGTACTTGTTATTTGGGATCCAACCCCACTGGTTTTGCATGGCCAGTTTTGAGCCAGCACCTGAGGATCCAGCCTACTTTTTCTCAACTTATGGTGCATACCAGGAACATGGTCGCAGAGGATAACGAGTGAGTTTTCTTCTTCCTTGCTAGTAATTGTATATTTTCTTCTTTTGGATATTTAGTCACCGGCACCTGTTAGCCGGCACGTCTGGATATTAGTCTCCTTACATGATTGTATTAAATCAGACTGCAGCTGATCACTGTCATATACTTTTGATACTCTGACAGCTTTCTATTTTACGCAGCTGGTCTCCGGAATATTTTGAGAAAGCGTTTGGGATGCCTTATTGCTTTATCATATATGCTCTATGTTTACTATTTCTTGTACGATTGATTGAGACATAGATGTTCGTGTGACCCTAAGTGACTTGATTGTAGCATACACTCCCTTGTCGAGTTAACAACCGTGATCGTCGTACGACGTATAGTACCTTGTATGGGGTAGCTGGCCATGTTTATCTCCGTATTCCGGTACTGGGACGTGACATTACCCTAATACCAAACCCTAATCTAACCATAACCTATAGATGGTTGACCAAAATGACCATAACGACGAACGTATTTCTGGTGGACCCACTATTGAGAAAAAGATCCAAGAACATGATAACTACACATCTCGATTGGTATTTGTTGGAGGGGTATTTTGCGTAAATTAAATTATATTTGTTATTTTATTTACTTGCTTTAATTATTTAATATTTATAATTTATAAATTATATTTACAATAATACGATTATAGTCTCTTACTACGTTTGCGGGAGCATGGCCAGTGAGGATACGCGGTGTACTATGACAAATAGGAGCTAACTACCACCCAAAAGGCCTTAGTTCAGGCCTTTAGATTCTAATATATAGATGAGTTACAATTCTTGTAACACGATAGGGACTTGATCTTAAGTTTGGCTGAGCACTAGTGGCCCCAATACAACACTTTCCATCTGCCAGTGAACAAAATGAGCATCACACTATGGGATGTAGAAAACATTCTAGGGTTACCTATTACAGGTAAAATAATTTAATTTAATGTTTTTACTATTTAATTAGTATGATTATTATTCCAAGGTTACCTAATAATTTAATTTAATATTACATATGATCCTATATATTTTGATGAACATTTAGATACAGTGATCTTATTAGGAGGTCGTACCTTGGTGTGGACCCGACAACAGGACAACAGATTTAGGTCGGAGATTAGAAGTTACCATAAGCTGGCTACGCGATAACTTGTGGATCTTGACTGTATTATTGACGGTCAGGTTATTGTGGATGAAAATTGATTATGAAGTTTAATTATAATGTCTATTAAACACATATTCTTATAGTTTAACTCACTTATTTTAATTTAATATTTTAAGTCATGTGTTACACGGGGGCATATTTACTTGCTTTATGTGGTGCAGTTCTTTTTCCAAATAAAACGGGTTACAAGACAAATGTGCGTTTTACCATTTTTGGATAACTTGGTAGAATGCACTCATGCATGGGAAGCAGCAGTATTGGCATATTTATATTTCTCCTTGACGGAGTTTGTGTCTACGGTGTCAGTGGATACCTGTAGAAAAAATTTGATTGAATGCATGTCACTAGTACATGTATGTATAAAAGAAACAATATTATTTATGTGAGTCAATAATGTATACTTATACCATATTGTTTCTACTTAGGTTTTGTTCTACGAGTGTTTCTCTATTGGTAGACCAGTATTAGTTATGAAGCTGGTCGTTAGACGGTGGACAACATATGCAGTAGATTAGGCACACTATAGATAACATATTGTCTTCATTTATCGGACACAATTTGATTCGATACACCATTCAGAGGTAAAATAATTTAATATTTCTATTTATTTAAATTTTATTATTTTCTTATTTACTCTGTCATGGATCAAATAGGTTTAAATTTTAAGTTCAAATTTTAAGAGAGTGGGTGGAACAAATAAGTCTCGACAAGTGGAATCTCTGAATGGTTGTAACTTTAAATTTTATTAAGTTTGTCGTTAAGTTTTGCTAATATTTGGTTTAAATGATGTAGTGTTAGATGACATTGTTTATAGATGTTGGCGGAGAGCGCATCATGTAAGCAACAAAGCCTATAAATTTAAGGAGTTTCGGTTCGTAAATAGAGCAATAGACAATTCTAGCATGCATATATCATAAGAGAGTCTCGCCGAAATAGTATGTCTTTATTTATTATTTCAATATATTTTATTTAATTAGATTTATTTTAAAAACCTTTAAATTTTAGTGTCCACAAATGCAATAAGCAATGGATAGTAGGGAGAGTAACATGTGGCCGCATGGTCACAATCTTTTGCAACGGCTTGCAGCTCTATTATGGATTGAGTTATTATGCAGGGCCAACGTCCCATATACCCTCATATAAATTCCATCGGATTATCCAACAGGCAGCGTTAGTTAGAGAATGGAGTCGTAGGTCCACTTCTTATCAGGCTGCGAGGGCATTTCTTATCAGGTTGGCGAGGGAACTTCTCATAAGGGCTCTTGCACTTCTTATTATTATGTTGGCGAAAGCAGTTCCTAGGTTGGTTCGGGTATGTGGGTGACTACATGTAGTGGATGTCGACTCCATCGGCTCCAATATCCACTCAACAGACGCAGGAGGTGGACACTGAAGAAAATGATAATTCAAATTCAGATCCTCCTCCCGAGAATACAAAGGACCGGAGAAATCGACTAGGACATATTGTACAAAGGGATTGTTTGCGATGGTGGTCGTAGATGAGACTTATTTGTATCTTTAAAAATTAAAAATATTTAAGGTTTTAGTTTCATTCTTAAATGTGAAGTTATTGGTATATTGGATTTTTAGATCTTCTTGCATTTGAAAGATCTTATTATCTTGGATTTTTAGTTACCTTCTTATATTTGATATATTGGATAACATCATCTAAATTATACCAAAGCTAGTAGCAAATAAATTGTTTCTTTTTTATTGGATGCCAACTCTAATGCCGCGCTACATATTTGCGACTATGGGGTGCCAGTGGAGATGGTATCTCACCCTCTCTACGAGAATACGTCACTTATAGTGACGCCTCACTTCTATATGCAAATTGTTCAAATTTATTTCCTTTGATGCAAATTAGAAAAATTGTATTCCCCTATTCGAATTTTTTTGCAAAAAGAAAGAGAAAAAACTAAGGAGCATACTGCAAAAGTTTGTGAAAGCTATATTAGTAGCCGGACAGTTGAACTACCTCACAGCCAACTAACTTACCAGTCGAGTACCCAAATTTCCGTAAAGGAACAAAAGCAAAAGCGGCAGTATCTGACCCAAAGGCAAAGCAGCACAATGGCTCAGCAGCAGCAGCAGGAGGAGGAGAACACGAAGCAGCGCGTGACCCGCTGCATGATCAGGCTCTCCGACCGCGACACCGAGCCCATGGCGGCCGCCGAGCTCGACTCCATCGCCCGCACCCTCCCGGCCTCCTCCCTCCCCTCCTTCCTCTCCGCCCTCTCCGCCGCCCGCCCCTCCGACCGCCCCGCCCTCCGCCGCCACCCCCTCCGCCTCCTCTCCCTCCTCTCCACCCGCTCCCTCCTCCCCCTCCGCCCCCACCACCCCAAGATCTCCTCCCTCCTCCTCCGCCGCCTCCGCGACCCCGACTCCTCCGTCCGCTCAGCCCTCCTCGACGCCGTCCGCTCCCTCTCCCTCTCCGACCCCGCCTCCTTCGCCTCCTCCTCCCTCTTCCACCCCCTCTCCGACTCCCTCCTCCACGACCAGGATGCCTCCGCCCAGGCCTCCTCCGCCCTCTGCCTCGCCGCCGCCATCGACTCCTCAGATCCCAACACGGACCTCCTGCAGCAGATCCAGCGCTTGCTCCCGCGCCTGCTCAAGCTCGCCCGCGCCAGCGCATTCAAGGCGAAGCCCCCGCTGGCCTCCCTCCTCGGCAGCGTGGGCGCGTCCGGAGCGGCCGGCGCGGAGAACTCGCTCGCGGCGCTGGTTGCGTGTCTGGCGGAGTTCCTGGGCAGCCAGGACTGGGCGGCGAGGAAGGCCGCCGCGGAGGCGCTGACGCGGATCGCGGTCGCGGAGCGGGACGCCCTGAGCGGGCACAAGTCCGCCTGCGTCGCCAAGTTTGAGTCCCGCAGATTCGACAAGGTTCGGCTCGGGCTTACGCACGAGATGTCGGTTTTGAGTGTTGAATGTTTTGTGCTTCGATGGCGCAGGTGAAGATCGTTCGCGAGACGATGAATAAGATGCTGGAGGTGTGGAAGGACTTGCCGGGCGATGCTGCTGCAGCTGCAGCTGCCGCTGCTGACGATGGCGACATTGGGTCGAATTCTCTCAGGGGTGAGTGATTTGGTCTTCTTTTTTATGTTCGTAAGTTGTTAACATTTGTTGATTTTTTGGATATGGGACAGAGAGCATGGGCTCGAAGGGTTCGGTTCCTCGGAAGTGCAGAACCACTATGAGCAGGTCACCCCCGTCAATTGCAACGCCTATCTCTGCCTCCGCCAGGAAGAAAAGCACCTCGACGGACGAACGGAAAGTACCAGCGCAAGTGCCTAAGACGGATGCCAAAAGGAAAGCAGAGGATAAGGGGTTGAAGTCGGGATTGCGGGTGGTTCCGTTCGAGGAATCAGGGAATTCGGAGATTATTAGTGGATCGGAGAACATTGTTGAGGATCGACATGACGGTGGCCACCGTGGTGGTGGCGGCAACGATGGGGAGCTGTCCTTAATTCGCAAGCAATTGGTTCAGATCGAAAACCAACAGTCCAGTCTGTTGGACCTTCTCCAGGTAATTCTTAGTTGATAAATTTGTATTAATCTGAGCATTGCCTATATTTGATAGCACCACCACCCATTTGTATAACATTTGCTTGTTCTAATAACTTAAGTTTGTTTCGGTTGGTATTTTATGGTACTACTATAATTTCTATGTGATTTCGAATGACATAATCAAATCATTGCTCATGTTTATTTTTCTTGTTAACCACTATTATTCTCTTTTTAAAACTATGCTGAAAGCACCACCACAACATGGTAGGGCTTTGGTGAATTTGTCCAGTTAGCACAAGGTGTTCTCTTTGTGAGTGCGACACACCTAATTAGCCAGTTAGCATATACAGTCCACAAAATAGTGACATGCTCATGACTAGCACATAAGCTTGAGCTTTGCCTTGGAGGCCTTTAATTAGCAGAAGAATTACCTATCATCCGAAACTTCATGTCACAATGCAGTAATCACTAATCATACGAACATGTTTGGTTTGCGGAATCATGGCAAAAGTTATTCATTTTTCATGTTTGGATGCCAAAGAAAATGAGGAGGAAAGAAAAATGATTCCCAAAGGAAAGGAAAATAGAGAGGACGATTCCTTCCACCCAACCAAGGATTCATTTTCTCTTCCAATTTTCTTGGCCATTCCAAACACTGGAAAAAAAAATTGAAAAAAATTGATGGGAATCGCAATTTCCCAAAGAAAATGAAAGGAAAGAGCAACGAATTGATTTCCTTTCCTTTTCTTTCCGCAAACCAAATGAGGTCTAAGTTTACTTCCCAAGATCACATGAACACGTTTGGTTCGCATAATCATGGCCTTGGGAAAGAAAAGTTATTTTTTTCCGTGTTTGGAAGCCAAATGAAATGAGGAGGAAAGGAAATTGATTCCCAAAGAAAAGAAAAATAGGGAAAAATTATTCCTTCCACCCACCCAAGGATTCACTTTTTTTTCCAATTTCTTTGGCCTTTCCAAATACCGGAAAGAAAAATTGATGGGGAATCGTAATTTCCCAAAAGAAATGAAAGAGCAAAGAATCGATTTCCTTTCCTTTTCTTTCCGCGAACCAAACGAAGTCTAAGTTTACTTCCCAAGATCAAGGAGTCTGCTAAGAATCTCCTCGTATCCAAATATTCATTGTAGTTATCAGTCTTTATTAGGAACATAGCTGATATTCTGACAGCAATTTAGCATACCTTCTGAGGTATCCTTGGCCATGATATCTCCTTTCGAACATTTTCTCATTCCTTCTGATAACAATTGTTAGTCCCGAGGCTTAATCAAAGATGGTAGAACCAAAAGTTGTAGTCGAGATCAGGAGTTCACACAAAAAAATTTTACTGATATACCTCTATCCAACGAACAACATATAGAAAAATATTCTGCTTACAACTTGCTGCTACAAAAACAATAATCAGAAAACAATTTATGTTCTTCCTTACAATCGCAGTTACAGACAGAACAGATTACAACGAGCAGAAGAGAAAAGGAAGTAGAAGAAGGAGATTGATCTCTACTTGCTGGGATGATGAAGATCATTATTGCTCAAAACAAGATTCGCTCCCACACGATCTGTTCCCAGGAACCAGCAAGTTCATGTATAAATTTTGGTACGCTCGTTGTCACCTCTTTTCTGGACTCGCACGAACTCTCTGAACTCCAATGGCGGCAGAAGCAGAATCTTTCTTCGTATCCCCTCTTTCGAAGTAAGTTCTCAAAGAGAGTACGAAGAGAGTAATTAAAGAGAAAGAGTGGAAATCCTAACCGCCAATCAGTTACGAAAAGATAGGAACAGTTTAAATTCAAATTCCGCAAAAAACGGATCTGAATAACTGATCATATCTCTCCATAACCGTCAAATCCCGCAATCAGTAGGATCATACGCCCATGCAACCACGACTAATGCGGCCATGTACAGGCCGTGCATAGCCGCGCAACGCCCATGCATGCGCCCACGTAGCGCCCGCTCAGCACCCGCTCATGCGTCCGCGCATGCAACTCGTGCATAAAACGAGCGCATAAGCGCATCAAATGCGCACAAGCGTCATGCGCTAATGCTGACGTGCTAAGTGCAAAGTGCACCAACAAAGCGCCACTTTGCGCCCTTGAGCCCGAGTCCGAGTCGCTAAGCCCCTTTGGGGCTTAGCTCTTATAGAATTAATTTCAAGAGCATGACAAAAAGCATAAATACTTTCATGGTGGAGTTAATCATTTTTTCTCCTAATAAAACACCCCCACATGATACCCATGTGCCTCAGTACACCCTATATGCACACCTCAACACATACAAAGTATTATATTGAGATACCCACTTGGTGGCGTAGCCAATGTGGAACTATCTTTACTAGTCCAAAGGAAACAATGCCAACAATCTCCACATATCTCAATATATATGGGTTACGCATTCCCCACAGTAACTGTCCATCATGCATTAGGATAGTTGTCGCTTCGACTTGAATCTTTCCGCATTGGTCGAATAACAGTATGATACAAGAATGGACTAAGCCTTGAATTTGTACCATAGCTACAATTCTTTCCACTCACACAATAACATCAACTGTGCTTCTGGTTGCACATTAAAGGCCATGTGCACGCCTGGTTTCGATGTATGTATCTTGGACGTCTACAAGCTTACCCTCAAGAAATGGCCTATATCTCTTTCCACACACTCTAGGTGAGTTCCTTTAAAGAGTCTTTGGCATAAAGTTTTGCGCTTCCTTGCGGTGCTACGCCATTATAACATGGCCCAAAGCCGAGGTTACACCTCATCGTAGTGTCATGCCACTGTAGCATGAGGTCTCAGCCTCTTTGTAGTGCCATACTACCCAGCATGAAGCATTGCGCTTCCTTGCGGTGTTACGTCGTTATGACATGGCTCGCGTAGCCGAGGCTTTACATCTTTTACCTCTTGGTGGTATCACACCACTGTAACATGAGGTCACCGGCCTCTTTGTAGTGCTGCCAATCACTCTTCATTCTACAGCATTAGGCTACCTACCTATGTGCGGTGCTACACCGCTGTGACATGGCTCGCAAAGCCAAGGCATTACCCTATCGAGAAACCTCACCGTGGTGTCACACCACTATAGCATGGAGTCCTTACGCTTTTTTGTAGTGCTGCACTACCGTACTTCCTGTAAAGCACACCAGATATTCAAAATATTTGAGAACTCATTAAGGCATCTAAGCCATCCTCCCACAGGACTTGTTCAACACAAAGAATAAATAGTAGACAATAGTGGTTATGGGTCCGTAACCCGTTAATGTCTCAAAGACTACACATTGTTCCTGATATTCTTCCAGTCAATGATCCTTCTTTGAACCTAAAGCTAGATGCCTAGTAAATTTTTCTTTGAACTAATAGCATAAAACTTTATGGTAGAATTACAAAGACACAATATCAAAATGTCTTCAAGTCCATTTTGATTGTTGTGTCCTCAACCAGCTGGCGCTTGAGCCCTTTGGTGAACGGATCCGTTAGATTCTCCTGGATCCTAACATCAATCACGGCAATGGCTCCAGTCTTTATCAGATAATTCACAGCCTTGTACCTCAGCCGCACAGTCCTCTTCTTGCTATTGAAGAGGTCATTTGATGCCACTGCTGCAGTCGCCTGGTTGTCACAGTAAATCGGTACCGCCGGAATCTGCGTACCAACCAATGGAAGATCATACATGAGCTTCTAAAGCCATTCTGCTTCATCTACTGTAGCCGCCAGTGTATAGAACTCAGATTCCATCGAGGAATGAGATAGCATTGTATGCTTCTTCGACTTCTACGATATAGCAGCCCCTCGTATGGAGAAGACGTATCCTCCTGTGAACCTTTTGCTCTCTACTTCTGAATACCAACTTGCATCACTGAAGCATTCCACTACTGTTGGATAACCGTTGTAGTGCAGTACATACTTCTGAGTTCTCTTAAGATATCTCATTACTCTCTTCACAGCTTTTCAGTTCTCCACACATGGGTTGCTCGTGAACCGACTCAGCATCTCCACGGCAAAAGCTATGTCAAGCCTTGTGGCAATAGTTTCATACATCAAACTCCCGATGACGCTTGAATACTCCAGCTGCCTGACACTTTCCTTTGGATTTGGCTTCAGCTTCTTGTCATACCTGTACGGAGTATCGATCCCTGAAAGATCCTGATATCCATAGCGTGTGAGCATCTTCTCAATATGATGAGACTGACAACGCCACTCCAGTGTCCGTCCGGATAATCTTTATCTCCAGGATAACATCAGCTTCTTCCACGTCCTACATACTGAACTTGGATGAGAGAAACATCTTTGTCTCAGTGATACGTGCTAGATCCGTGCCTAGGATCAGCATGTCGTCCACGTATAGACAAACGATGACTCATCTTCCGTCAACGAACTTTGTGTAAATATACTTGTCCGTCTCACTGACTCTGTAGCCGTTTGATCTTATAACTTTATCAAACTTCTCATGCTACATCTTGGGAGCTTGCTTCAGACCGTATAACGATTTCACCAACTTTTAGACTTTGTCTTCAAGCCCTTTGACGATAAATCATTCTGGTTGTTGCATGTAAATCTCTTCGGTCAACTCTCCATTCAGGAATGCTATTTTAGCATCCATCTGATGAATAACTAGCTTGTAAATTGCACTCAGAGCAATCAACATCCTAATGGTCGCCATCCGCGCTACTGGAGCATGTGTCGAAGTAGTCGATCCCCTGCTTCTGAGAAAACCCTTTTGCTATCAGCCTTGCCTTGAACGTGTCAACAGTAGCATCGGCCTTCATCTTCTTCTTGAATATACACTTGCATCTGATTGGTTTATCTCCTTCAGGTTGATCGACCAACACCCAAGTGTTGTTGGAGGTTATTGAGTCATACTCATCAATGATAGCCTCCCTCCAGAAGACAGCGTCTCTGGTCTTCATCGCCTCATAATAGGTAAGCGGATCTGCTTCCACATGATAGGTGATATAATCATCTCCGAAGTCCTTTTGTCTCCTCACTCGCTTAGGCACCGGTTCTGTGAGTTCTGGTTTGATCGTTGTTTCTGGAATGTCAACTTCTGTCTGGACTACATCTTCATTGAAAGCGTTAGCCTCCTGTGCACTCATACTATTCTCCGGAATGTCCGCAATAGTAATGTTCTTGTGCCTTGCAAACTTGTATTCAAAGAATTATGTATCGCGAGATTTGATGATATGATTTGATTCAATATCAAGAAACCTCCGAGCATCACTCTTCTCAGCATAACCCAGGAAGATGGTCTTTGTAATTCTTGTACCCACCTTCTAAATCTTCAAGTCTGAAAGCTTCAGATATGCCAGGCACCCCCACACTCGAATGATATTCAAGTTGGGTCTGACTTTGAACCAGAGTTCATGAGGAGTGATATCGGAAGTTGCATATGGCACTTTGTTCAGAATGAACGTAGCCGTCAACGCAGCTTCTCTCCAGAAGCAGTTTGGAAGACCCGCAGTCAACAGCATTGAGTTCATCATCTCTGTCAATGTCATGTTCTTCCTATCAGCTACTCCATTTGATTGAGGAGAATACGGAGCAGTCGTGTCATTGACTATTCCATGTTCCTTGCAGAATGATGTAAATTCAAAAGACCTATACTCTACGCCTCGATCACTTTTGAGTCTCTTGAGTTGTTGCCCAGTTTGACGTTCAGTCTCAGCCCTGAACTCTTTGAACTTCTCGAATGCTTCGTCTTTTGACTTGAGCAGATAGACGAACGCATACTTCGAGTAGTCGTCGATGAATGTAATAAAATACTTCATCTTGACCTTTGTGGAGAAATGTTTGAAGTCGCAGATATCTGAGTGCACCAACTTCAGAAGATCTGTGCTTCGGTTAACCCGTTTGAACGATT
Organism: Iris macrosiphon; assembly: GCA_036927795.1. Taxonomy (NCBI): domain Eukaryota; kingdom Viridiplantae; phylum Streptophyta; class Magnoliopsida; order Asparagales; family Iridaceae; genus Iris; species Iris macrosiphon. Next base: position 203,119 of record JAYESA010000143.1, read on the forward strand.
TTCTTGTGATCTTTGTCTGCATACAGACCTCACAATTCATCACCTCTTTACCCCCACATTTGGAGATAATCCCTAGACTAGACATCTTGTTTATTCTTTTACAATGAACATGTCCTAGTCTATTATGATATAACTCAAGAGAGTCACCAGAAGAAGAGATTGCATTAATATTATTTGCAGGAGTTACAAGCTGAAGTTTGAACATCCCTTCGGTACAAAAGGCTTTACCGAAGTATGTTCCTTTATACGATATCACCATATGTCCAGCATTGATGTTCATCCTCAAGCATGTGTTGCAGAGTAGACTTTCCGAGACCAGATTTTTGGCTATCACCGGTACGTGCTTCACATCCTGAAGCATCAGTGACTTCCCGAAGTCATATTCAGTACCACCGTTCCGGTCATAAGTACTTCAGCTTGTGCCTGGTTTACCATCATGACCTTCTCAGATGTAGGCTTGTAGATGGTAAACAACTCCTTCTTTGAGCAAATATGGCAGGTTGTGCCAGTGTCCACACACCAATCAGTGTCGACACCAGCCGTCACAACTTGCGCAATCATAGCAACCTTGTTAGGCTCACCTTGTTATGTCTGTTTGGGCTTGGATCTGCAGTCTCTCCGGTAGTGGTCCTTCTTGCTACAGTTAAAGAAGTCACGTCTGACTTGGGCTTAGGCTTCCGCCTGAACGAAGACGACTTCACCTTCAGATGGTTGAAGGCATTTTCTTGTTGTGAGAAGCATTCTGCTTCCCCTTGGAATCAACAGAATTCACCAAGTTGGCCTTTGCCAACTGCTTGGACAGCGTGTCCACTTTGTTTTGATCCATCAACTCATCTTCAACATGGATGTTATGCAATAGTTGATCAAGGCTAACCTGCATCTTCTTCCGGTGCATGTTCGAGATAAAGTTGTTCCATCCAGGAGGTAACTTGGCAACAATACCTCCTGTGACGAGAGTGTCGCCTATGGACATGCCATCATCCTCAAGTTTTTGACGAAACTTGAGAAATTTCTTGACTTGAGGCAACATCGTCTTGTCGTCCTCAAATCGTATATTCCAGACCTTTTCGGTCACATGGATCTTGTTACGGTTCTCATCCGCCTTGTAATGCTTTTCCAGAGCCTCCCATACGACCTTAGCATGATTCGTCTTGCTGTATGACTTCGCCAGAGTATCCTCCTTGGAGTTCAGCATCAGCAACTTGCAGAGGCTGTTGTCTCTCATCTACTTATTTTGCTTAGCAGTTGCATTAGCAATCGCCCAAACAGTAACATCATCACCCTCTGGAACAGGTTCCAGATCTGTCAACACGTAGTCCACCTCTGCGAGTTGAAGATTAAGTGTGACATTTCTCTTTCAGGCGTTGTAATGATCCCCGTCAAACTTCTCAAGTTTGTTAAAACTTGTGTCAAAAAGTTTTGCACGATTGTTCTCCATCTTACTCGGATCTTGCTTTGAGATGGTTAGTCCCGAGGCTTAATCAAAGATGGTAGAACCAAAAGTTGTAGTCGAGATCAGGAGTTTACACAAAAGTTTTCTCACTGATATACCTCGATCCAACGAACAACATATAGAAAAATATTCTGATTACAACTTATTGCTACAAAAACAATAATCAAAAAATAATTTATGTTCTTCCTTGCAATCGCAGTTGCAGACAGACAGAACAGATTACAACGAGCAGAAGAGAAGAGGAAGGCGAAGAAGGAGATTGATCTCTGCTTGATAGGGTGATGAAGATCACCATTGCTCAAAGCAAGATTCGCCCCACACGATATGCTCCCAGGAACCAGCAAGTTCACATAGAACTTCTGGAACGCTCGTTGTCACCTCTTTTCTTGACTCGCACGAACTCCCTGGACTCCAATGACGGAAGAAGCAAAATTTCTTTTCGCGGCTATCCACTTTGCGTCCTTAAGCCCGAGTCTGGGTCGAAGTCGCTAAGTCCCATTATGGAATTAATTCCAAGAGCATGACAAAAAGTATAAATGCTTTCATGGTAGAGTTAATCATTTTTTTCTCCTAATAAAACACCCTCACATGACACCCATGTGCCCCACCACACCCCATGTGCACACCTCAACATATACAAAGTATTATATTGAGATACCCACTTGGTGGTCTAGCCAATGTGGGACTATCTTTACTAGTCCAAAGGAAACAACACCAACAATTGCATAAGAATCTTCGCAATCAACATCTTTATGATTGTGTTTATAGCTTATACACATGAGTGTAAGAATATTACCTATGCGGTATTGCTTATGTGACTCCAGTCCTACTTCATGCTCTTATATATGTAATATTAATAATCCCGCAGCACATTTATGTCATTAATGAATTTATCTTTTCCATTTTATTGTAACAAATTGTATATATTTTTAGGAAAACTTTAACCTGGGTCATTAATGCTCACCACATGCTGTGTTACTAGGCCCATTATTGCATCACAACAGTCTAATTTTGGTACCTGGTCAATTTCTGAACAAGCATTAAGTCATGGCTGTGCTTATTTAGTCATGTCGGTGCATGTTGATGGGCTTGAGTGTTGTCCTCGTTATAGACATATTCTATAATTTACTACAGGAGCAACAAAAACATCTAAATCATCAATCAAAACAATGTTTCAAGGTTGAACAGAAGCAAGCCAAAATTAGCAAAATAATTGGCTAATAGGGGGATAGGGGGTCTATTTTCGACTGTTTGCTGTAATGGAAGAAGGCATTCATAATTTAGGAAGGATGTTAATGTAAATAATAAGTGGTTAATTGTTCATGAACAGTAACTTCCTTCTGAATAGGGAGAGCAGAAGCGGCTAAAACTAATAATTAATTAACTGGAGAAGGTGATTAGGAAGGGCTTCAATTACTTTCTCGTACAGTTCAAAACAAAGGATAAGTACTTAACTTTAATTGCATGATTTGTACTCACAGGCATCGTTTGGTTCGCGGAAAGGAAAGGAAAGGAAATCAATTCCTTACTCTTTTCTTTCCTTTGGAAAATTATAATTTTTATTGATTTTTCTTTCCGATGTTTGGAAATGTCAAGGAAATTGGAAGGAAAAGTGAATACTTAAATGTGGGAAAGTGATTCCTTGGTTGGATGGAGAGAACCATTTTCCTCCTTAATTTCCTTTTCATTAGGAATCAATTTCTTTTCCTCCTCAATTCCTTTGGCTCCCAAACATAGGAAAGTAATCACTTTCATTTTTCAATCTCATGATTCCGCAAACCAAACGAGGCCACAGGGTTGTCATGACAAAAGAGAGAGTAGACATTAATTGCCTCAAGGCGTTTAGTATGTAATTTGGGTTGTTTGGCAGATGACAGCTTAGTATATACTTTTATTTACCTGTGACAACAGGAAGTATGAAATAGTGTTGCGGGTCATTGTTCACAAGAAATTGGGTCCTAAATTTGTTTGGAAGCAAATATCCATGATCAAATGATAAATTTGAGAGCCCTTTTTTTTATTAGGCAACAAAAGACTAAGTTGGTTTTTCCTTTATGCAAACTTCCCAATCTCCGTTAGCAAGGTTGTTTGAAGCTTAGTTTTGGGTATTGACAGTTGTGATGTGGAAAAAAATGGTTACACTTTTTTTTTTTTTTGATATGTCCTTTGGGATTCGAACCGTGCTCATCCCCACGGGAGCCCCCCATCGTAACCAACAGGCCACGACCTCCGGGTTAGGAAAATGGTTACACTTAGTAGGGGTAGTCTTCCATTGTGGAAATTATCACACTATATCTATGTATACTTGAGAATCATGAGTCTATTAGGTGTTAGCAATTGAAATGGCTTTACTTTTTTTCATGTAGAATCTATTATCCAGTGAGTTAGATGTTTCAATACAAGTCCGTCTAATAAACTATTTGAGAAATGTAAGAGTGGAATATTCGACTTCTGGTCATCAGCAGAAGACTGACCATAAAGGATTACAAATTTACAACGAAGATGTATATCTTGGAAAAATGCTGCTCTCTGCCCAACTGCTGAAACATGGACCTATCCTTCAAACCACTTGGTTTCCTGTAAAGATTATCAACCAATACCCATCATATTCAAAGTTATCATTGTATCTCAACTCTAAATGTCTCGCAGCTAATTATGTATATTGAACATCATACCTAATTTACTGTAAGCGGAAGGCAAGGAAGATGGGACTTTCTTTATCTACTATATCTATTTTTCTCTTTGATATTTTTTTGCTTATAATGGGAAAATTAGGTTTTTCCAATTGGTGGCTTCATGTTCTGCATCACTGCAAACCTGACCCTTTTTTGTTGTTGTTGTCAGAGGTTCATTGGGAGCTCTCAGAATGGCATATGCTCTCTGGAGACTAGAGTGCGTGGTCTAGAAATGACATTGGATGAAATTTCTCGTGATTTAGCAGTATGGTCTGGAAGAATGTCAAACAATATTGATCCTGAAGTAAAAACATGCTGCAGTTTTCCTGGAGCAGAATTCCTGCGCTCAAGATTCCGAAAAAGGGAAGGTGGTAGATACTCATTGTCTGGCAACACAACAGTATCTGGTATGCGTTACTTGGCTGAGAAACAAGGTGGTGATTCTTATAGACAAAGAGTTGGACTCCAGGGTGGCTTTGTTTTTAATCCTTTAGCAGAGATCGACACTCAGTATAGAGGATTATTCAGAGGTTACACCAAAAATGATGTTGAAGAACGTAAACACTGTAATTAAACATGCTATGGATGGCTAGATGCAACATTTGTCATCACAAATATAATAGGTAATTTCTTCAGTTTCATACAAACTTGTTTTCTTTTGTTATTTTATAATATCTAGCTAGACATTTGTGCCAAATTCACACAGCGATGCACGAAATTTGGATTGTATGACCTGAACACTGATCTGGATCGAAAAACATGTCTTAGATAACATGGAAACGCTTAAGCAGGTGGTCGATCTCACAATACGGCTCGTATAAATTAGATCCCTGTTTTGTTATTGAAAGTACTTATGCTTGCTCATCTTTACTGACCATCCTGAACTCTAGTATCAATTTCAGATTGGCAAAAGCAAAGATGATGGGAGAAAGGGTTTTGTACATGCAAAGGCGGTGGTACTGGTGCTTTTTTCATCGGATTATTTTTTTCTCGCTAAGAAATCTGATGTTTGTTAAGATCCCTTTGCTTGGATTTGCTGAGAAAGTATTGCGGCTTTGTTGGATGTATCAGTGTTTAGCACCAGTTTCTTCTTCCTACAATTAATTTATCCACTTTACCCTTGTTATATGCAATTTTATTAGAACGGGATCATCTCTTTCCCCAAAACCCAGCATAGTTGGTTAAGTTACACTGATGTCTTGTTGAAATGTGCCAACAAATCCAAACAAGTGATTGTTGGGGTGATAGAAAATTATTCTTGCTCAAAGCGAGATTCGACCGCCTTTGTCAATCCGTTACCTGGAACCAGCAAGGTCTGAAAAACTTCTGGAATGTTCTTGAAAGCCACCATCCTTCGCCACACAAAGCACTGAAGTCAGTTATAGGTGATTTCTCTTGTGTGTGCACTAAGTGCTTGAACACACAATATATAAGGGAGCAATCCCCTTTTCAGCAATAACCATCCAATAACGTGGGCAGAAAACCATGGAGTAACTCCTTATTCAATAGGGCAGAAGTAGTATAGTTAAAAAACTTAACAACTTTGATAAAGCCTACCACGAAGTAACATGCAAAAACTATCGCGGAGTTATCAGGAGGTAGCATGTAGAAGCATGTCTGATGCATACGTGCGAAGTGCAAAAGTGCACCAACAAAGCACAACTTGTGCTTGAGTTTGATAGGCCCAGCTCCAAAGGGATTTTTCCATGAAACTGGTGACAAAACATATTATTGTTATGTGATTTGAACATCTCCCACTAGAAAACTCCTCCACCATAGTTACTTGAGCCAACACACCTTATGTGTACAAGACAATAAATGATAGCTCAAATATTAAAATACAAGCACTCGGATTTGCCTCAACATGGAATGGTTGGACTGGATGACTAATGATCAAATTCAAATAAACTCCAACAATCTCTCACATATTTTAATATGTGAATAACTGTTGCCCACAATAACTATACATTGTGCATTAGGATACTAAGACTTTAATCATCCTGCATTTATCGAACTATAGTACGATACAGAATGAATTATGCCTTTAATTCAATATCATATCTAAAAAAAAATTCCACTCACACAATTACATCAATTGTATCTATGGTCTCACTTTAAAGGTCATATGCTGATGTAGTTTATGTGTATGTATCTTGGATGTCTACAAGTTTATCCTCAAGAGATATCATACATCCCATTTTATACACATAGGTGAGTGCTTTTTTCAGAGTTTAACTTTCCTAACATGAGGCTACCTGGACCTGCCTCTTTGCGGTGTTATATGCTATGACGAGGCTCGAAGCCGAGGTCTCACTACTCATGTGGTGTTACGTCATTGTAGCATGAGGTCCTACCTCTTGTAGTGTTGTACTATTACTCTCTCTCAATCTCAGTATAAGGCAACTTGCCTCTTTGCGGTGTTGCTATGAGATAGCTCGAAGCAGAGGTCCTACCTCATGTGGTGTCACTTTACTATAGCATGGGGTTCTAGCCCCTTTTTGTAGTGTTAAACTATATATTCTTCCTGAGAATACACCAAGCATTCCAAATGCTCAAGAACTCATTAAGGCTCCAAGTCAACCTACCACAAGACTTGCTCAAGGAGCAAATAGTATACCACAGAGGTACTTTTGCAATCTAAGCCCACCATTGTCCCTATAGACAAACCTCCGTACTTGATGTATCCTAGAACATGATCCTTCTTTGAACCAAAAATGAGATGCTTAGTAGATTACTCTTTGAACTGATAACAAACTATTATATGGTAGAATTACAAAGACGTTACATCAAATCCATTTTCTTTGTTGCATCCTCGACGAGCTAACGCTTGAGGCCCTTAGTGAACGGATCCGACAGATTCTCCTTGCTCAGAACATCAACAACTGCAATAATGTTATATGAGGCGTGCTCATTCAGTATTATGTGATTAAGTCTCATAGATCTCTTCTTTCCATTGAAGAGAGAATTGATGTCATTATTGTAGCCCTTTTATTATCGTAGTATATCGATATAGCCAAAATCTGTAAACCAATCATACATGCATGATCTTCAGACCATTTTGCTTCATCTACTGCTGTAGCTAGTACATAGAACTCATACTATATAGATGAATGTGAGATAAGTCTATTTCTTCGACTTCCATAATATAACAGTTCCACCCATAGAAAAGATAACTCCTCATGTGGACCTTTTGTTCTTTTTTCTGAGCACCAACTTGTATCATTGAGCCTTCCACCACAATAGAATACTCATTGTAATACAGTACAAACTTTTGAGTCCTTTTAAGATATCTTATAATCCTTTTTATAGCTTCTAGTGTTTTACATCCGAATTGTACGTGAATCGACTCAACATCCCCACAGTGAAAGCAATGTCACGTCTAGTGTAACTAATTGAGTATATTAAACTATCGACGATGCTTGAAAAGTCCATTTGCCTGACACTCTTCCCTAAATTTGGCTTAATTTCCTCCTCCTTGCGGTACAAATTCGTAGAGAACCGATCTTAACTGGTAAGGAGTTTAGAGAGCATAATTCCCACTATAAGCTTGTCAACTAGAGGTATATCCTCTTCCTTTAACTTTTGTTGAAGCTAAACAAGTTCCTTCACCTAGGACAACATGGTCCTTTCGTCGTCAAATTCCATAGTTATGAATTTGTTAACCAGATGCACCTTGTACATGTTTTCATCGTCCTTATACTACTTTTTCAGTGACTCCCGGATATATCTAGCATTCTCCTTCTTGTTGTAGGATTCGGCCAATGGATCCTCCAAAGAATTAAGAACTAATGGCTAATAGAGATTGTATTCTATCTTAATGTACAAATAGTAAACGAAGAATAATAGAACCTAGATTGATTTTGTTGAACTAATACTCTTAATCTTCAAAAAACGCATAATACTATATAAACCCGAAGCACAAATTCTATTAAGATGAATGACTTGATAAAATGAATAAATTATCAACTATATAAAATAAATATGTTTAGAACAAACCTACAAATAAAAAATCTTTAGCCTAATAAATAATATATAATTATATTATATCTTAACGTTTACATTTTTTAGCTTAACATTCATTTTACTTGCTAGCAAAAAAGGCTTAACATAATTACTCCTAACGACTATTTATTTAATAAATATAGATACATTTAATCATAAATTAATTTTCTATATTTTTGACTTTTTTTAATCAGAATTGTGGGATATATTTTTCCCCTAATAAACTAATGTATGAATTATCAATTTGTAATTACTAGTTGTAATAACTTCAGTTTACATGTAATTATATTTTTATTTGGGCACTTGATTAAAGTTATATTCTTTGACTTCTTATTTAATTCATGTTATATATATTATTTATGTCCTCTTTTCCATAAGGTTATATATATATATATATATATATATATATATATATATATATATATGGTGATGTAGCATGTTGGTTACACCGGAAGGACTCCTATGGGGATGGACATGGTCAATATATATATATATATATATATATATATATGGGGGTGTAGCCTGTTGGTTACACCGAGGGACTCCCGTGGGGATGTGCACGGTTCCAATATATATATATATATATATATATATATATATATATATATATATATATATATATATTTTTTTTTTTTTTTTTTTTTTTTTTTTTTTTTTTTTTGTGTGTGTTGGGGGGGGGGGGGGGGTGGCTGGCTTTATTAGCTTTGGGTCGTCCATCTTGTTCATTCCCAGGGTCGACCCTGACCTCTCAAGTAAGGTTGTCAAAAGCACTAGGCACTAGTCGAGCGGACACCCGCCGTCTAGCACCTAACTCGTCTAGGCGGCTGCCTAGGCGTCCGCCTAGATATAGACGGTTCAAAAAATATATAAAAAATTAAAAAAAAAAATCTAATAAAAATTGCATAAAAAGTCCATAAAACCCAATAACATGCATAATCGGACGTCGGGGGGACTAGGCGGACATCGGGTGGACACAAATTGCATAAAAAGTCCATAAAACCCAATAACATGCATAATCGGACGTCGGAGGGACTAGACGGACACCAGTCGCCTAGCACCTAGACGTCCGCCTTTTAGAACAGTGCATATATATATATATATATATCGGATCGGACCAACCGATAACTAATGAAATGATAGTATGTTGTATCATATCTATCGTGTATTGTAACATATTGATGACATAGCTTAAACCTTTGTTTTATTATTCGTTTATTTACAGACAGTTCAGGCTGGTATCATGTGGGTAAACTGCTCTCCATGTTTCGTTCAAGCTCCAAGGGAAGTGATTTCGGACGAGACGTTGGGGAATGGTGAGTGAATATTGTAATTTTGTCATAAAAGTAACAAATTGTCAAACTCTTTTAAGTTTAATTCCTTTGTGTAATCAAACTGTTTTCTTCCTCCACAGGGGCCTTGATAACTAACCTGAGCGTGAAGCTAGCAGGTGACCGAGTACGTCTCAAATGAGCCATGATTTTGTGTGCTCAAAAACTATAAACCAGACCTAATATTTCCAACATCAAACACCAAACATAACAAGCAAAATAATACCTCAAACCGGTGTGGACATATTCAGTATTCTGCAGAAGTAGCTCCAGTTGCATCTAGCACGACAAGAATAAATTATTTGGAGAATAAATAGACGTAACTCTTTTATTCATGAAATGAGCTGAAATGGTAAGGAAAAGATATACAATTGCTGAGGTGACGCAATTAACTTTGCAAATACAGCAATTACATATCACAAAAGGTGAAGACATATACTTGTGGCATATCTGCTGCATACGTACTACTACTAATGCCGCACCCAGCATAAACATTGGTAATACCATAGAAACTATCAGCACCTTGACGGCCTCTCATAGGTTGGTGGCAAGGAAGGACAATTCTCATTCATATTTGCATAGGGCTCTATGGTGTTATACTGTGGCAACTCCATCCGGTACTCTCCAAGTATCTGGCAGAATGGAAGATCTTCATCCTCTGCATTACACCAGCTAGGGAGTCGTGTTTTGTTGCTCTCAAAAATCTTGAGCGAATATGCATCACGAATCTGCAAGAAGGAAATAGATCAGTAGATTTCAACAGTCCCAGCATGCCAATTAAAAATAATTGGTCCTCTCACACTGGATGCGAGTGTCGTCTCCACACCTCCATATAGACTGCTAACAAACCATCACCAGAGACAAGAAACTTGATCGTCCATGTCTTTATAAATCTTACGGGTTGTGTAAAGCCTCTTTTCTTTTAATGGAGGTCAGGATCATAAAATGAAAATGGTAACACATAGCTTAAGCCTTCAACAAACATACCAATTACGAAGATAATTTTGGATTATGAGACCATAAAGCAAGCTACTGCTTCACTTTTATCCATTATTTTCACTATTAATTACAAAACTCCGTAAAAAGAGAGAAGAAATCCAAGCCAAGTTGGAGAATGTGCTTACCGTAAATTCAGTAACCTGAATAAAGTTAGAAATTGGCTCAAATATCCCAGCTTCTTTGTACATCTCAAGAACGAAAGCAACACATGTAGTAGATTTGCCATCACTATACACCCATTCATCTTGCTCAGGAATGGTAAGCAACTGATCGAAGGTCATCCCACGCCTTTCTGTCTCAGCAATGATTGCGGGCAAGTCCAAATCCTGATACAGATTCAGAAGCATATACACTAATTTCCAAGAAACAAACATACATAAGTATATGTTAAGATTCAATATCCAATCTACACTAAAGGGTGTCCCAGTGCCACAAGGGCCTCACATATGCAGGGGCATGGAGAGGGTCAAGATGTACGCAGTCTTACCCCCATACATATATGGAGTGACTGTTTCAACAACTCGAACATGCATCCTCCATGGCGCAAACAACTTGTTCTCACAACAATAACACCCTTTAATATCCAACAAGCTATACTAGATCACCAAAACTTAAGAACAAGGAAATGAAAATTCCATTGCTTAGAAAAACGAAAGAAGATAAAAGAAGAAAATATTGGTCAGCAATTACTAATTTGACGAAGCAATTAAGTAATTTGACGAAACACATTGCTGCTCACGAATCTGTAAGTCCCTATAAAAGTTTTTCCATTTCACCGTGCCTACACACTTTCAAATTCTATGGTCATTTTAGAGGGTTGGTATTTAGTTGGAGAGCTGTAACTACATGTTTTTCTAGTTTGATGTCTCTCACCCATGGAAGTTGCATTTCAAGTACTTTACATTCCAAGTACTTCATGCCAAATCACAGAGGGCAAAAGATTCCAAGTACCCAATACATGGGCATTTACCTCCACTGAAGTGTCCATGCAAGGAATGTTGAAATTAGTTGATGATTTTATTGATTGTCTCATTGGCATTATATAGCCTTACAGTCATTAATACAATGATCTCAATCATTATGACAATAATCTCATAATGGAATATCCTGTGACATATTCTGGCATCCCAAATATGTCCTCAGGATATTCCCATGTGCTTATACTATACTTAAATATGACACCCAACATACCATATCAACACTCCCCCTCAAGATGGGTGAAAGATATTCACTAAGCCCATCTTGTCACATCCTCTAATCATGCTCACTGAGGCGAGTCCCTTGGTTAGTCCATCTGCTACTTGATCCCTGGTTGGAACATGGCCAAGCTCCAGTAATCCACTATCTAACTTCTCTTTGATGAAGAATCTATCAATCTCGATGTGTTTGGTCCTGTCATGCTGTACTGGATTGTTGGCGATACTAATAGCTGACTGATTGTCACACCACAGCTTCATCTTGGCTCCTTGATCCAGCTTCAGCTCCACCAGCATATTCTTCAACCATAGCAGCTCTGCAACTCCCAAGGCCATAGCTCTGTACTCTGCTTCAGCTGTCGATCTGGCCACCACAGACTGCTTCTTACTCCTCCAGGAGACCAAGTTACCTCCTACAAATATGCAATATCCTGAGGTAGACCTCCTGTCATCAGCACAACTAGCCCAGTCAGAATCACAGTAGCCCTCGATGCTCACGTGATTGTTCTTCCTGAATATTAGTCCCTTCCCGGGAGCACCTTTCAGGTACCTCAGAATCTGGTACACTGCATCCATATGACCCTTCCGTGGGTCATGCATGTAGCGGCTCACCACACTTACTGCAAAGCAGATATCAGGACGTGTGTGGCTCAAATAGATCAACTTGCCAACCAGTCTCTGGTATCTGTCCCGATCAACTAGTTCTCCAGCCTCAGCATCAATCTTGAACCTCTGATCTATTGGTGTCGCTGCAGGTTTGCACCCCAACATCCCAGTTTCTGTGAGAAGGTCCAGTGCATACTTCCTTTGAGAGAGAACAATCCCCTCTGCTTCTCGAGCAATCTCAATCCCAAGGAAGTACCGAAGAAGGCCGAGATCCTTCACCTCGAATTCCTTGCCAAGCTTTCCTTTGAGTTGGGCGATCTCCTGCTCATCATCTCCTGTGATAATCATATCGTCCACATACACCGCAAGCATGGTGATGTGGCCTCCACTCCGACGGAAGAACACAGTATGATCCGCATTGATCTGCTGATATCCCATCCCTATCATCGCTCTTCTGAATCTGTCAAACCACGCTCGAGGAGACTGCTTCAGTCCATAGATGGACTTCTTCAACCTGCAGACCTTGCCTACTGTCTGATTGGTGCCAAATCCTGGTGGTATCTCCATGTACACCTCCTCCACTAGATCTCCGTGAAGAAACGCATTCTTCACATCTAGTTGGTGTAGCTTCCATCCACCATTCGCTGCCAGAGAAATCAGAGTCCTGACAGTGCTCATCTTTGCAACTGGTGCAAAGGTCTCGTCATAGTCGATGCCGTACGTCTGACTGTATCCTTTGGCTACTAGTCGAGCTTTGTAGCGCTCAACCTGTCCATCTGGGTTCTGCTTCACGGTAAAGACCCACTTGCATCCAACTGCTCTCTTCCCCTCTGGCAATCTCACAAGCTCCCAAGTGTGGTTCTTCTCCAGAGCTCCCAACTCCTCGTGCATTGCCGCTTTCCACTTTGGATCGTTCTTGGCAACCTGCCAATTGTTAGGTACAGTAATACTATCCAAAGATGCTATAAATGCTCCATGAGAAGAAGATATATGGTCATAAGAAACAAACTGAGCAATATCCCAACCATATCTGTTTGGAGGATTTCCTGCATTGCTGCGAGTGGTCCTCCGTACAGATAGTGGTGTGGGAGGAGTAGAAGTAGGAGGAATGATATTTTGTGAAGGAGGGGGTATCACCTGAAGGGGGGTTGGTGTCGGTGCCTCAGGAGTTGGGACGAACGCAGGCAAAGGACTTGGCACTGGCACTGTCGGTACTGGTCCTGCAGTTTGCTTCTATCTCCTGCTGTAGGTAAGTAACTCTCCCTGAGCCGTAGGCCTAACACCTTCACCTTCTTGTCCCTTCTCCGTGCCTCCATGCCAAACTTCTAAATCGGTTACCACAAAGTTCTCCATCTCCCCCTCTCGCCTAATACTGGCAGTATTAGGCGTGTTGTGTGAAGTTCCGTCCTGGTGGTAGTATGGCTCATGCTCCCGAAAGTGGACATCCATACTGACAAACTTCTTCTTCTCTACTGGACTCCAGCACACATACCCCTTCTGGGTCGCCGAGTAGCCTACGAAGATGCATTTGACCGCTCTAGGGTCAAGTTTCCCAACTGATGGCCTGTTGTCCTTCACAAAACACACACACCCAAACACCTTCAGTGGGAGTATCCCACTATTATTGCCTTGCAATACCTCACATGGGGACTTCCATCCGAGGACCTTCGAGGGCATCCTGTTGATGAGTTGAGCTGCTGTCAACACTGCATGCCCCCACAGACTCTGTGGGACATTCATGTCGATCATCATACTTCTTGCGACCTCCAGAAGGTGTCTGTTTTTCCTTTCTGCAACTCCATTTTGTGCTGGTGTGTATGCACAGGTGGTCTGATGCTGTATTCCGTGTGCTGACAAGTATTCTGCAAGCGTCCTGTTGGTATACTCCGTTCCATTGTCAGACCTCAGTACCTTCACAACTGCTTTGTACTGAGTCTGGACATGCTTATGGAAATCCCGAAAACAAGCAGGTACATCATTCTTATTTTTCATCAAATATAACCAGGTAACACGAGAGGCACACTCAATGAAAGAAACAAAGTACTTATAACCATTCATAGTGTTAGTAGTACATGGACCCCAGACATCAGAATGTACTACCTCAAAAGCAAAAGTGCTCATATGACCCGTGCCAACATATGAGCTCCTAGTAAGTTTTCCTAACTCGCACGCATCACATACTAATTTCTCTTTTTTTGTTTTTGCATAAATCTCTGGATATAACTTACTTAGAGTATCAAAGGAAGAATGTCCCATCCTCCGATGATGGAGCATCAAGGTATCCTCAGTCCTCTGCTGCAGTCCTTCCATGCCAGCCTTCTCTGCCATAGATACCAATGCTGAGTCCAGTCCTTCTCGATCTAGGTACCACAGTCCCTCATGCCAAGTGCCAGTCCCAAGTCTTCGTCCTGTCCCTTTCTCCTGGAAGGTCACCTTAGGAATATCAAAAGAAACAATGCATTTAAGTTGGAGGATTATAGAACTAATGGACAAGAGACTGACTGGAAAGGATGGAGCATGTAAAACATTGGATAATCTTACTGAACCTGTACAATTAACAGTACCCTTACCGACCACTGGCTGGAAAGTGCCATCAGCTGTCTGAATGCTGTCTGCTGATGCTAGGTGAGTGTAGGAAGAAAACTCACTAGCATTCCCAGTCACATGTCGAGATGCTCCCGAGTCGATAATCCAGTCTGATGATTTAAGGGAAGAGATAGACGCAAGGGCAAGTGATTCGTCAGTACTTTCTGATGGATGGGCATATATGGCAGCGTTGCCCCTAACAAAGAATGAGGTGGACGCCTCCTCTGTTCTACTCCTCATGTCTCCCAGTGCCTGGTCCTCCACAGTAATGGTGCCATCAGCTTCTCCGTTCCCTTCTGATATCAGGAGGTTTGCTCGATAACCTCCTCGGCCGCCTCGTCTACCCCCTCGACCACGACCACGTCCTCCATTATATCCTCGTCCGCCGAACGGTCCTCGTGCACCACCTGAGTCTCCCTCCCTAGGTGGTTTGGTACAAGCATATCGATGATGACCCATCTCCCCACAGTTGTAGCACTGCCGGTTATCCTGCCCGGGTTCTCCCTTAGATCGTGTGTTACCTGAGCTGGTGATCGCTAGTGCTGACTTTGCTTCGGGGGGACCACATGTCCCTGCTTGGAGCCTGATGCGTGTCTCCTCCTGGATCATGGCTGAGATAGCCTCCTCAAGGCTAGGGATCTTTGGTTGGGCTAGAAGTAGGGCCGTCCTCTGTGCGAAAGCTGCAGTCAGCCCTTTGAGAAACTTCATCGTCCTCTCCTGCAGACACACCTGTCTCTCCTTACACTTAGGGTCCCCGCAGCTCGTCCGATCTGAGGAGTGATCATAATCCAACCACAGACGCTCCAACTCCGTGGCATACTCCTGTACCGTCTTCTCTCCCTGTACGGTGTCATCAATCTCCCCCTTTATCTGGAAGACCCGTAAGTTGTTCCCCACACCATCATAGGTCCTTCTCAACTTCTCCCAAACATCTTTCACCATCTCAATACCGTCTACTGTGGCGGCAATAGACTGGACTAAGGAGTTGAGAAGCCAGATGTAGATCACCATATGAGTGGACTTCCACTCATCGCGTCCTGTCGAGCCCTCGTCCGGCTCTGTCGTCTCGCCCGTCAGGAACCCCTCCATGTTTTTTCCTGCGAGGGTTCTTCTCACCCGCCGTGACCAACTCAGATAGGTGGCTGGTCCATCTAATTTCAGATCGATGGAGGGAAGCTTCAACTCCGGCGACGTTCGTGTCGTGTTCTCACCAGCCGACATCGTCAACAACTTCATCAACGTCGCCACCTCTGCAGAATCTAGCTTCTTGATGATCTCCTCCATCGATGCTTCGTCTATCCAATCACGTCACGTCCGCTCCACGACTCACGCTCGTCCTCGTCGTCCGCTCCTAGATCCGAACATGTCCCCCCTTTTTCCAGATCTAGGCATCCCTATTAGGCGATGTCTAGTGCTGGTGTGGAGGAGGCGGCAGCACGCATGTCACAGCCGCCGTCGCAGCAAGCAGCAGCAGTCGCAGCAGCCGTGAAGATTTTTTTTTTTTTTTTTTTTTTTTTTTTGAAGGGAGGGGGGTAGACGAGGCGGGAAGGGAGGGGGGCGTGGAAGAGTTCGGTGGAGGAGATCTAGAAAATCCTCCTGTGGGTTTGTGGAAGCTTGGTGACGGCTAGGGTTTGTGAAAACTTGGCTCTGATACCATGTTGAAATTAGTTGATGATTTTATTGATTGTCTCATTGGCATTATATAGCCTTACAGTCATTAATACAATGATCTCAATCATTATGACAATAATCTCATAATGGAATATCCTGTGACATATTCTGGCATCCCAAATATGTCCTCAGGATATTCCCATGTGCTTATACTATACTTAAATATGACACCCAACATACCATATCAACAAGGAAATCTATACAGCAACTCCATTTTCCTAGTCTGGTGGAAGCAACTAAACCCCAAGGTTGAGAAACTAGGTATCATAGTATCGGTATTGGAGATGGTGAATCTTGCTGAAAACAACCAGCCAATTGTTGACCGATTTTTGGAGCCTTTCTGAAAACAAGCTTTTAAGTGAAGTATGACATGACATCCTCAAGGAGATGCAGAGGTACCATAAGGATACATCAAGGATAAACTGCAGTCTGAAGGTAATCCACCAACCAGCAACCAGCAGTTCCGGAAAGCCATTAGATTACATTAAGTCCAAATCGGTGATCTGTGTTGAGTACTAAAATTCTTTCTATGGTAGTATAAAAGAATGGGAGGGATAAGGTATTGTAGATATTCATAACTAAAACTTAACAGGATCAGATAGGTTAAACAGAAGACCTAGTCAAGTATGAATTAAAATGTCTCCACTTAGCATTAGCAATGCTATCTCTTTCCCAATCACGAAGAACTTTCAGGCGTGGCAACTTTCTATTGTGTAGCTGACTGCTTGCTATGATACCTAAATAAAATAATCCAGGCTTAGATGACAGTCTTAGCAAGACTTCCAACATTTTCTACTAATATTCTTGTTTGTGGCTTTATGGATCAGAGTGTGGACAATTAAGAAACGACATTTTCAGAAAATTAGTATAGCAGAAATGAGAATGCTAAGATCGATGAGTAGCAATACATTGAAATATAGGATAAAAAATTAGCGTATTTATGGGAAGTTAGAGGTGACGTCAATTGAGGACATAATGAGAGAAAATCATCTTAAATGATTTGTGACATGTACAACATAGACCAATAGATGCTCCGGTAAGAAGAAACGACTAGATAGTAGTTACAGGAGCCGCTAGGACTAGAGGCAGGTTAATGAACATGGATTAAAGTTTTACAGAAAGATATGTTTTTTGTTAGTGTTACAACGGATATGGTCCTTAATAGGGCTGAATGGAAGAAAAGGACTCAAACGGCCGCCACCAAAAATTTAGGATGAAGTCTTTGTTATTGTTATTGTTGTATTTCTAGTTTGTGTGTTGCATGTATTAATTAAGTACATAAACAAGCTGAAACTGATCTGCAACTAAAAGTTGCTTCTATAATAAAAAATGCAAAATGCATGCCGGTGATTAAGAAACAATTCAAGTGTAATATGTACCTCAGTGCCCAACCGCTTGTTAAGGGCTTCATTCCACATGTTCGCAGCATATGCAGGTTGCAATCTAGTCCACATAGACATGACAGACATTACCTGGAATGAATAATGAAAAGAAGTTATATCTACAAAAACTATTCTTACAATTTATAATCAGGATATCTTTGTATATAAATCAACTAAGAGCACACCATATGCAATACTTTACACGTCGTCTTCTTGCAAATCAACTAGGAAACCATAATCAGGGCCGGCCCTAAGCATGTTCATCTTGAGCGATCGAACAGGACCCTCTAATATAGGGGGCCCTTAATTTTGGAAGTTCTTTGTTATAAGATTTTATAATAAAAAATTAAATATGACAATGTAGTAATGTAGCTCAAGTGGTACAGTGCTTGTTTTGCACGTAGGAGGTACAAGGTTCAATCCCTTACATCTCTATTTTATTTTATTTTGAAAATAGCTTTTATATCCAAAAACCTCTAGCCTCTACTAGAAAAAAAATACATGTTTTCAGAAATAATTCGATATATTCTTGAACAAAATTTTAATTAACAAGTAAAACATAAGTTCTTTGGGATAAAATGTGGTTTTAAATTTTTCGATGCGTATTATTTGAATTTGTTTTGTTAAAATAACTTTTACATGCCAGAAACCTGTAGCCTTTGCAGAAAATAAATATAAGGTTAGAACTTGGAAAAAAAATAATCCGGTATATTTTTTAACATAATCATAATAAGTAAAACACAAGTTTTTGAAAAATAAAAAATGATTCAAACCAAAGTGCCTTCGAATCAAAAAAATTCTTGTTAGTATGTATATTGAACATTTTGATCAACATGTTTCGTCTTCTCTTTGCTAACAAGCTTCTTCTGTAAATTATGTCGATTTTGTAAATTTGAGTAATATTTTTCTAATATTTAGACGTTATAGTCGTTCGATCAATAAAATTCTTATCATACATGGAATTTAAACGATATTTTCTTATTAATTTTTACTTATACGCATGGGTCATTTTTTAAGAAAAATTAAATTAAACTTAATATATGATATCAATTTTTTTAACATAAAATAGAATCTTATATTGAGTTTTTGAACAGGGCCCTCTGAATCCCAGGACCGGCCCTGACCACAATATCAAAGAAAGTAAAATCTCTGTGGTGGTTACTATCACCCTCACCTAGAACGCATCTTGTATATTCTTTGAATATTGTCAAGTGCAGTTCATCAAAGTTTATGCCTATGGTACAAAATGGAACCTAAAATTTTCTATCGCACGAATAGTTATCATGCAACACTTCAAATGCATATTATATAGACTCAGGCAACACCTAAAAGGTTCTACAAGATTCTTTTGAAGCCTCATATTAGATATTATTCTGTCCAATGAAATTTATAAGGAAAGGCTCATTTCGATTTATGACCTAACTAACCAAGAAGGATTTTCCTGCCCAAACCACTGAGTGACATGTGAACATGGTGCATGTGTTATGTCGCCTACAAGTGTAGAACAAAAAAACTGGCAAGTACTCGTGGAACCATAAAATAATATGCTTCCTACGTTTCTTCATGCATCATTAAACCAAGTAACAAATGGTAAGAGATGAGCACTAATAAAAAACATTCATATTCATTGGGAACGTATCAAATTACCTAAGGAGAAGCTACTTTGCAATCTAATAAGTGGCTAAATTTGTGCATTTAAAACCCATACCAGGTTAGCATCAAGTGGAGGTGGATAGTTCTCTCCCACTGTATCAATCCAGCTGAATATCATGTTATGATAGCCATATGGCTTGCCAGACATGCTCCGAGCATATTCCCATGCTGCAGTTTCATTAAACTTCTCACGCAATTCAGGATGTAGTGGGAGCAGAGCTATTTGAGGATTAGAAGTATCCTTCAGTGCCAAATCCCACCATTCATCCCAGGGAACTACAGCAATGATTTCCTCTCCCTGCAAGCATTACATTAGGACTAATTTGGTAAAACCTAGGGCAGGATAAAGCACAACACTTTTCCATTAAGATAAAAATGATGATTGGGTTTCCTTTTCATTTATAACAAAAAACACTATAGTAAAAGCAAAACAGAAGGGAAAACATAAAGATTCAGTTATGAAGAGTCAAATTATTACAAGATACAACTAGTAAGAACATGTCAGACATATTAAACAAATTCCTGATAAATAGATGCCAAGCAGAACCTTTAAATATGAGTTCTTTCCTGTTTGAGATTAATAACGTAAAATAATTATTACCTTCTCATTCTCATGCCCTGATTCCCCAACCCAGAGATTACCCATTTCATCTTTTAAGCAAACAGCCGTATGCCCAGCAAATGCACCTGTCACCCATTTTTCCAATGTCTCAAATCCACCCCAACGACCTCGGATCTTTGAGACAGCTAAAAAATCGCCCGAGTTTACATCCTCCGGTCTAATAGTTGCATTCCCAGGTTTAGACCGTTTCTCAAAGGATGCTCCCATGTGTTTCTTTAAAAAGGCCAGGTTAGCATTCTGACCCCACCCCGTGTTTGAGAACAGAGGTAAGACGTCAAGCATAGACAGAAAAGTTCCAAGCATCCCCGATGGCATAAGAAATACAGATAGACCATGCTGCTTTACCTGATCACAAGTGAATAAAATTGTCATGGCATGGTATTATAGAGTTGGACAAAAGGGTTAGGGTGCATGGGGTACTCATGGAAGAAGCCATACATATTCTCTTTCTGCAGGTTCTTCCCACGACTTTATCTCTAGAGTGTGCTCTCGAGCAGAGAAGTAATAATCCCACATTATCCTGTACGGTGTTGCAAACACATATAGATCCATACAAGTCCAGCTGTGAGCTGCACTAGTCTGCAGAAATAAATCAAGATGGCGAAATGAATGACACTTCAAAGATGTACTTTAAAAAATGAATAGATGACACAAAACATAAAATGTGAACAAGGGTACACACAGATGGGTAGTGTGGAACTTAGGAGAAGGTAACTTCAGTTAATGGACGTGCAGTGTTAGTATCATGTCGTGTCAGGCACGTCCTGGACATGACACAGACGCTCCAAAATATACCAGTTTCTGTATTGTGACATCACTGTCATATGTAGTATTAATGTCCTTGAACATAGGTCCTGCCGTTGTTGAGATCATCTAAGTAAGAAAACTTTCAGAATAGGGTATTCTCAGCTTTCTAAAGTAATTGGTACTCATAAATTCTTTTAGATGATAACAAACACCTAATATAAAAAAAGTGTTATGTGCCATTTTCCTACAGTACAAGAAGAAACAAAACTTGTAATGCAGAAAGTTGTATCATACAGTTAGCAATTCCCTCTTCTTTGAAGTGGTCGCATAACCTAAACATTCGCCAATATATTGCTTCCATGAATCACCAAGATGTATCAAAGTCTACAACTCCATAGATTAGGAACAAATAATCTAAAGTCTCCAATTTCAAAGGTTAGGCAAAATTTTGCCAACCTCAATTGGAGGAAAGAGACCTTACGCATCCTCACAGGCTTCCTTATGGCTGATGACCACAAGAATGTAGGCAATCCTATATGGGGTGAATATGCTTTTACAAACTAAAATCAAGGTTCAAAGTATCGGTATCGGTATCGGAATCGGTATCGGACCATTCCTATGAGTATCGGGATGCGATATCGGTAGTATCGGCGGTTTCGGATCGGAGTATCGGATTTTTTTAGTATCGGAAAGAAATAATTTTTAGTAAATTATTAACATTTTAGAAAATATATTTTATACATTTATACATAATTTTAAGTATTTCCAGTGTTGTTTCTTAGTATTTTTGAAATTGAATGAAATAGTAGTCACCCTTGTCGATTGATTTACATGAGATAGATAAGTTTTCCACTTTTATATGCTTTTACAATCTTATTATACTTTTACACCCTTGCTAATTGGTCTTTTACATTCAATTTTCTTTGCCGAATTGATTGGAAAAGAGACCTCTAATGTCAGTATCGGTCAGTATTGGATATCGGTCGGTATCGGATCGGGACATGTCAAATTGTATCGATATCAGCCATATCGGATCGGTATCAGCCGATACTGCAAACTATGCTAAAAACACAATTGATGAATACAAAAAGCAATTTTAAAGAAATGCAAGAAATTCAAACGTTCGATGTATCATGGTCTCCTCCTCGAAGGCAATCCATTCTCGAAAATCTCTCCGACTTAAATCCACTATTGAATAAATAGCTTACAACACGGACTTTGATCCGAAGATTCGTCAGTTTCTTACACTTAAGCTTTGATAGGAAGAGCTCAAAGACTTCAATTTTGAATAAGAAAGATTTAATCTACTAAACACTTGGAAGATCCCAAAGTTACAACTCTTGATTACTCTAGCACAATAGTAGTTGGCAATTGAAAGCTTGGAGAGTAAAGGCTTTTGGTTTTTGGTGGTTGAAATTTATGGATCTAAAGATTGGAAATTAATGAGGCTTGCCAAAAACAATATATAAGATCACTCAAAATCAATGCAATTAATGCATCTACTGTTGTGCAGGCAGTATATTGCTGATATATCGCTATGCACAGTAACGGTTAGAAGCGACTAATTTTCTAGTCATTGGTAGGCATTAAATGTAGGCCAAGATCAACACAAGATGATATATTGCCGGTACCCCGTTGGTTCAGTTTTTAGGCCACTATTAAGGTTCTATAAAGAATGGGTAATTTACCATTCGACCTTCGGTATACCGCTAGCGGTATCCCGGAAACTTGACTTAGAGGGACAAAAGCTTTCTGGAACAGCACCGTTCTGGAATAGAACTAGGGTTCAATAGTCTTCCGACGGTATACGACCGATATACCGTTCTGATACCCAGTTCTAGAATTTGGAATTTTTGGCTTGTTTTTCAATTTCCACTAACCACAATGCTTACAATCATCCTAAGACACTCTTACACAGACATAAAAATACAAAGTGAACATAGCTTTTGGTCTTCCTTTTTCCGTTTGAGTTGTGTCTTGTATCAAAACGCAAAATCCATTTCCGAACGCATCTTCGATCGCAAGTCTTGTTTTGAGCGGGCATTTATGCGTCAATTTGCTGCACTAAACGTTAATACAGAAGCATATACAACAAATAATCATTTTATGTGAATTATCAAAATCTAATGATAGAATGGGCCAACAAAGAAAACAACCGTCAAGAGCAACTCTGTGAAACAAACCCAGCATCCCAAGGAAATTTCATAACGACTTTTGAAGGAGTGATGATCAAATCTCATATTAAGAAACTGATAAAGAGGGGTGTACGTTCTTAGTGTAACCAACAGATTTCTATCAAATGGCCAAACTTTTTGAGAAAGCTATAAAAAAAGGGCAGGCCCACCTTAGGCCCGGGGGGAGCGGCCGCACCCCTGAGTTTTCATTTTCTTACTATATTAACGTACGTACCTAATATACACAATGTTTTATAATAAATTCACTTAATTATGGTAACCAACAGACAATTCAATTGTCAATGTCCCTTAAATTTTAATTTGAGGTAATTTCGCCCCTCTTCAAAAATTTGCTTGGGTCAGCCCTGATTTAGAAGACTCCAAAAAGTCAACCAGAGTTGCAACTGATTTGTCAACCTGACAACAAGTCCTGAGTTGGTGGCATATTATTTACCATGAATTCCAACAAGGTAGTAAATTGATGAAAAGATAATGGTGGAGGGCTATACTTATTTCTACTTTCTAAGAAGGAATTTTTGTTGCTAATTATGTTTCATTACAAGTAGATGAAACTCTCTACAACCAGCTAAACTAAACTAATCAAGTAACCAAGACAATCTCAGAGCAAAAGAAAGATGCCTCTAGTAAAGATAGAGCATTCCCCATCCCAACCCGCTTATAAAATTTCTTAAATTCATTATGCAATGACAGTGAAGAAAGAAGCATCTTGAGACTCCCTCTAATAACACTCGATGACATACACATATAACTATTTTACGCAATCGCAAGATTGTAGCTTTTAGGACTTTTACTTCATTCATTGCCTCTTGGAATTTACGAGACCACAACAATATTTTAAGGGTGCCGTTATTGATACTCCTAAAATGTCATCATGCACTCATCTTTAATTTTCTATCATTCAAATTCCAAATTTGCGCCTGCATTAGGAGTGCAGGATAACATTTTAGGAGTGTCGGTAACGGCATCCTAGAAAGCCATTAGTGGCACTCCTAAAATGTTATCATGCACTCCTCTCTCCATGCATTCACAAATTAATGTCAGATTTAATGCAGGAATATATTTGAAATTTGAATGATAGAAAATTAAGTAGGATGGTAGGATAACATTTTATGAGTATTAATAACAACACCCTATTTTAAGATAATTGTTAAAGGCACTACAAAAGTTACTCAGGACAGTCCATTACTTGGTGTTAGTCCAGTCTGAAGCAAATTTTACTCAGGACAGCCAAAAATTTACTATGGTTGGCACCCCCTCCCCCAAACCCATCACCAGCGGCGACACCACCATCACCACCACCACCACCAGATCTCCACCACCACCGCCTCCTTTCTCCTCTTCCTCGCCTGCCTCTCCTTCTTTGCTCCCACCCCTTTCCTCAACCACCACCACAACTTTTCTGTTCCACCTTCCCCTTTATTCGAAGCTTCCGCTGTTCTCGTCGAGGAAGCGGAGGACATCAAGGCAGATCCTTCCCCCACGAGAGCAGGGTTGCCACGATGGTAGGGACCGATGGAGATGACCTTGGGAGTGTAGGTGTTGGTGTTGGCCTTGCGCATGTTGGCAGGGACTCTGAATATAGTTGGGGGAGTGTCTCGGCGGTGCTTCCGGAGCACGGCCTGCTCGACCTTCTTCCTCAAGGAGCCCATCCATTCTTCTTCTAGATCCATCACAGAGTAACCCTCGCTCCCCATCCAGTCCAAGTGTGAAATTTGGCTCTGAGGCAGACCCTTTATTCGAAGCTCGGGGCTGGTCATGTACGCGTCGAGACGGCCGCTCCGTTTCCCCACGAGGGCCTCGCACGGTGATGGTGTCGTCATCGTCGTAGAGGACTGTTAAAATTTGTGACCGTCCTTACAGTAGTAAGCTGTCAAACATTTTGACAGTCCTTCAAAAAAAAAAATATTTGACAGTCCTAAATATTGACAGTCCTAAAAAAAAGTTTTTGATAAGGACACTACACAATATACTCAGGGCTGTCCATTGAAATTTTTCCAAAAATTACAAGTTTGCCACTCCTCAAACTTACTTAGGACTAGCCCACAGCAACCTATATAAGTAAAAATCATCTCTTCTTTCTTTTTCACCTTCACATAAAGAAATCTCTTATTCTCTAAGTCCTAAAATCTAAACCTAACTTTGGAATTTGATAGTTGTGGTCC
This sequence comes from Iris macrosiphon, assembly GCA_036927795.1. Classification (NCBI taxonomy): domain Eukaryota; kingdom Viridiplantae; phylum Streptophyta; class Magnoliopsida; order Asparagales; family Iridaceae; genus Iris; species Iris macrosiphon. The sequence continues at coordinate 228,396 of JAYESA010000143.1, forward strand.
CAAGTGAAAAAAAATTCTGATTTGGTGATTATCCAACGAATATTCTTCCGGTATGTCTTCGACAACATACGATGAATAAGTTTTGCGATTGTCACAAAAAATATTTAGTTTTATTTGACTATTGTAGGAGTGATGCATGAAATTATCTTCGATGAAGAAGTCGGATCATGCAATCCATTAAATATGCACTCTGGTCCTTCCGAAGAACATGTCGGTTGTTCCGAAGCACGTACGGTACGTAAAATGACAACCCTATTTCGACAGTCATCGTGTAAGGACTGTATAAAATTCGACAGTCCTATATAACTATAGGACTGTCAATGATTCGACAGTCCTATATAAATATAGGACTGTCATAATTTCGACAGTCCTGTATACTAAGTGGACTGTCAAAATAGTGACAGTCCTGAATCTTAAAGACTGTAAAAAAATGTATAGTCTACTCAATACATTAGTCTGTAAATATTATGACAGTCCTAATTTGGATTGGCAATTATTTAAAGTTATTAATTTTTAGATTATTTTATATTGGTTATAGGACCAACCTCGTACAGATGTTGTGGTACATCATGCTATTGGGGTTGATGTGGAGAAGGTATTTTCAACGGATATTCAATTTGCATCTCAGAAAAAAGCATTAGATTGGTGCAGAGAAGTTGGAAGACGACATAACATAGTCATTGTCATTGCAAGAACCATCAGATCTCGGTCGGGCCGAAAATATTTAGAGCTAGGCTGCGAAAGAGGAGGTGTGTTCAGGCAGCATCGTAAAAAAAGGGTGGTGTTAAAAAAAAATTTCCAAGAAAAACGTTGGGACGAGAAAATGTGGTTGTCCATTTAAGGTGTTGATTGTAAAAGTAAAAGATGTGAAGTAGATAATCGAAGTTAAGAATGGAATACACAATCATCATATTCCAGAGACACGGGTCATGCCTACGTGGCACGGTTGAAGAAGGATGAGAGAAAGTTGGTTAAAGAACTGTTCCTTTCCGGAGTTGCACCCAAACAAATTTAATCTGTCGTGCAACAAAAAAAAGATGAGAACAAGTCAACCATGAGGACGATCTATAATAGTTTGGCGAGAGCGAAATGTAATAGTATGAAAGGAAGAATGGCGATGCAATAAGTATTGAAGTTGCTTGGGGAGCATCACTACGTAGAGTACCATAGAAGACATCCACAAAATGATGAACTTCTTTCATTGTTTTGGGCTCATCCTGATTGCACACACTTGGCTCGGTCCTTCGCAGACGTGTTGGCCCTTGATTGTACATATAAGACCAACAAGTTCAAGATGCCTCTTTTTCACATTGTTGGGTTTACGTCTACGGGAAAAATATTTTCAGTCGCTTTTTGTTTTATGAAGAGTGAGACAGTAGAGGATTACACTTGGACGTTGAGGAAACTACAATCCCTTTATACAGGATACAAAGAGCCCTCTCTGTTTTTTTTTTTACCGACAGAGAATATGCATTGATAAATGCTATAGATATTGTATTTCCTTATGTGTATAGACTACTATGCATTTGGCATATAAATCGAAATATCCAAGCTCAATGCAAGAGAAAATTTGAAAATGTGGACGGTAAAATCGACAAGCTTCGCTTCGAAGAATTCTACAGTGATTGGAGTCTTGTATGGCGAGCAAGTACTACAGACAACTACGACATAGCATGGTACATGTTCAAACAAAAGTGGAAGACGAGTGACCCGACATGCATTTCTTATATCAAAGGTACTTGGCTAGAACCACATAAAGAATAATTCGTCTTAGCATGGACGAACATGGTGAAGCATTACGGCACAATCACTACGAACCGGGTGGAAGGATCACACTCAAGTTTAAAAAGATATCTACGGTCATCGGTCGGTAATTTTGTCTCCGTTTGGCAATCGATTCATTTGATAATTATTTTCACGGTGAACGAGATTGTAGCATAATTTGAAATGAGCCTCAATATTGCAAAGCATGAATACAAGCATGAATACCTCTTGGATGGTTTAATCCATGTAGTATCTCATAAGGCCTTGGGCTTATTGTTTGAGGAGATTGGTAGGTCGAAGTTGGTTGGTTATGATCCCGAGGTTTGCGGTTGTTCATATCGACATTCACTCGGCCTTCCTTGTGCACATGAGATTAACGAATATCGTCGTCAATCTATAACTATTCCAATAGATGTTGTTGATCAACGTTGGAGACAGCTGTCGATAATGCCGACGGTGGAAGTTCACGATTATTTCTTTTCTTTACCACAAGTGAAACTCCTTCACGCAAGGTGGTGTGTCGCATCAGAACCGGAGAGAAGATCCATTGAGGTTAAAATCCAAGAAATTGCAGTCCCGGCAACAACTCGATTGTAAGAGCCATCTGTTGTTCGAACTCCTAAGGGAAGACCACACTCAAAAATGAGTAGAGCAAAAAAAAGAAGATGGAGTCAACTAAAAGAGATCCATCCTTGTTTGAACATATTGAACGCAATTTAGAGCAAGTTGAGTCAAAATCGGTTATCGAAAGTGTGGTACTTTCGCAGAAAAAGAGTAAGCTTACTATTCGAAGGGGGAAGAAACAGAAAACGAATGATGCAGTCACGGCGGAGGGTTTAGATAACTTCTCTGATTCATATAGTCTATACATTCAAAATTTCCTACCTGAGATACGGGATTTCATTTGGTCTATTGTTGATGTTCCTAAGGATGGCCATTGTGGATATTATGCACTCGCAAGACATCTTGGCTATTCAATTGAAGCAGGATGGAGACAGGTTAGGGAAGAGTTATACGAGGAGTTGGAGTCTCGTCTACCCTTCTATAGGCAAATACTTGGCGAAAAAATTGTTGGAGATTTGTTAGCAAGCATACATTGTACGAAAACAGTTACCAGACCAGACCATTACATGGATGTCCCGCCTGCTGCATACGTATTCTCTAATAGGTATAAGATACCTATTGTAATTATCTCACAAGGCATTATCAATACTTTCTTTCCAATGTGCGCTCCCCCGGCCGAACACAGACTATCCGATCTATGTTTGATAGGGCTTGTCGGACAACACTTTGTAGGTTGATCGGTCATTCTCCTATTCCTCCACCTTCTACGCTTTGGTATAAACACGCAAAGGAGGAAGCGATCGCATGGACGACACCCTACACGGATGCAATTACTGGCTATAAGAAGATGATGAAGATGGAGGATCCCAAAATCTTGCCTAAGGACTACTTTGATATTCTAATCGATTGATACATCTTATACTTCTGTATCATTTTGTATGTTGTGCAACGAGTCATGTATGCTGAACTGTATGTTGTGCAATGAAAGAAATAAAACTAGAACTGTATGTTGAACTGTATGATGATGAAGATGGAGGATCCCAAAATCTTGTATGTTATGCAATGAGTCATGTATGTTGTGCAATGAGTCATGTATGTTGAACTTTGGTATCTTTTTCAATATTTATATAGATTGTTTTAACCCACTCTCTGTATAAAACTAGGACTGTCAAAATCTGGACAGTCCCACAAGCAAACAGGACTGTCAAAATCTGAACAGTCCTAGTTTTAACCCACTGTGATATATATAAAAGTAGGACTGTCAAAATATGGACAGTCCCACAAGCTAACAGGACTGTCAAAATTATGACAGTCCTAGTTTTAACCCACTGTCTGCACATTTTTATATAAAACTAGGACTGTCAGGCTATCAGGACTGTCAAAATTTTGACAGTCCCACAGGCTAATTGGACTGTCAAAATTTTGACAGTTAGTTATAACCCATTGTTTGTACATTTATAGTTATAACCCACTGTTTGTACATTTATATACTGTCAAACTAAGACTGTCAAAATTTTGACAGTCCAATAAGCTATGTGGACTGTCAAAAATTTGACAATCCTAGTTTTAACCCATTGTTTGCACATTTATATATAAAACTAGGACTGTCAGGATTTTGACAGTCCCACAAGCTATGTGGACTGTCATAATTTTGACAGTCCTAATTTTAACCCACTATTTCTGCAAATTTATATTTAAAACTAGGACTGTCAGGATTTTGACAGTCCTGATAGCTATCAGGACTGTCCAGATTTTGACAGTCCTAGTTTTTAGCCCACTGTCTCTGCACATTTATACATAAAAGTAACTGTCTTGAAACACAAATAAATAACCAACAATTGTATGAAAGTTTTACAACTGTATAAAAGTTCTTCTTCAAATATGTCTCCAAACACAAACTGTATGAAAGTTTTACAACTTAAACAAGTCTCGAAACAAAACATAACCAATCAAAAATTCCAACAAAACATAACCAGTCAAAGTTTTAAAACTTAAAAGTTTTACATTTCTCGAAACACAAATTGTAGCAAAATTTTACATGTCTTGAAACATGGCCTAAACTTCATGTCGCCTCTTTGTACGTTGCTCTCTATTTTCCAAGAAAGAAAAATTTTCAGTGTTGTCGATTTGTTGTAGCTCGTCATTGATTTCCATATAATTCGTACCCTGACAACTTATAAGGCTTCTTTCCAACTTCTTCACTTTTCTATCCTATTGATGAGAATTCATAAAATTTGTTAGGTTATAAACATTTACATATATCAAACTGAAAGTTGGTTGCCTCACCATCTTGACCAATGCAGTATACAAGACAGATTTGGCGAGGAGCTCTGATGGTACACGCACAATATCGCCTTCGCGTTTGAATAACGTAGCTAGTCCGACACCAGCGTAGTAGGCGAGGTAGTCATCGCTACATTCCGTCATATTTACCGCTGCTTGTCGTTCAGTTTCTCTAATAAAGTGACGTTGCCACTCAATGAAGAAGTCCGAGACCCAGTTGAACGCCGCAAGAATATAGTTTAGCGATTTTGTACCTCGCGGAGCAGTTATCATTTTCAATGTGCGCTTCGGGACTGTTTGTACGTAGCCAAACTGACAGAGCACTCTATCAGGCATATAAGGCTCATCGATTTCATTACAACTTATCAGACCGTGATATAAAACGACTGGTTGCAATGGACGACTAGTCTGTCGCAAATCACGATATGGATCACAAACAATCTGCAACGCATAAAATTTAGCATAACATAATTTAGTAAATTATTACCAAACATTAAAAAACTATGTCTCAATTTACCTCTTCTATCATCATATCTTCAAGTGCATTCCGTAGGACGGCCAATGTGTGTAGACGTTTGGCACCTTAGTTGGCTTCCATCTGTACATTCTAGGAATGTGCTCGTCATACCCTCGGTTAAGTTTAGCCCGCTGCAGATTGGAAAGTGCTCGTATATCCATGCCTTCACGTAACCAAGTTAAAAAAAATTAGTCCAAAAATTAACAAAATTTGTTATTATGTATATAAGTTGACAAAGATATATCTATACATGGAATAGAGTCTGGCATCCGGATATTGTCTTGGAACCGACACGGGATGCCGCACCAAGCTCGCGGTAAAGGTATGCTGGTATACCGCTTCCCCAAGATATTTCTTCCACCGTGTCTATGTCGTCAAAATTCAGGAGATATTTGGCATGTATCGACGTTCCAGACTTATCCGTAATGCCGACGGCCCCTAAGATGAACTGCATATATCCACGGGCCACATTATCGCTATTATCCACTTCGGGGTCCGGATCAGCGAATGTCTCCTCCAAATATTTTAAAGGAAGTCCGTACGCCTTCTTGAAGTCTCGAATGGTGGTAAAACTAGCTGCATCAACTCCCAGACACCCTGATACATAATCCACGATAAGGTCGTAAAAGTTGATGCTCGATTAGTCAAAAGTATGATTCATCATGACTCGACCATCAACCCTAAGACCCAATATATGATGGACGTCATCAAGGATAATCGTCAACTCCCCATTTGGTAGATGAAAAGTGTTAGTTTCTGGATGTCATCGATCTACAATTGCTGATATAAGTGCATTATCCACCGTCGTATATGAGTAGTTACACAAATATTGTAAACCGGTGGGAATGATTTTAGCCTTCACATTGTCTCCCAAAAATTCAAACCCCCATGTATTGCACTTTTTGTCGTGGTTGATCATCGTTAACATACGAGAACTCTCCTGAAAAGTAAACAATTGGATAAACTTATACCTATATATAAAATGTAGTTATCTATAAATAATTGGATGAACTTAGAACTTACAACTATATATAAAATTATCATAACTTAATGTACTTACCGGATTGTTCCATATTTGGTATGCAATATGGTTCTCGATCGACGGCAACATAGAGCAACTGTTTGGACGAGTCTCGACTAGACTATCTAGCTGCTGAGAAGGTCCTGAACCATCAGTAGCCCGATTTCCGAGGGTTTGTGGTAGAGTCTCGACAGGACTATCTACATGTTGAGAAGGTCCTGAACCATCAGTTGGCCGATTTTGGACAGTTGGTTGTCCTCGTCGGAGGAGGAAGAAGAACCAGAAGTACTAGGAGTACTAGGAGCACGTCTCTTCGAACGAGTTACAGTCTTCTTCGTCAGTCGACGTTTCCTAACTTCAGGGCGTGCCTCGGGGTCGTGGATAGTGAAAGTTGGTTCAACAGTACGCTGAACATTGCGTTCCTTAGCATCGACGCAGTATGGCGTCTTCTTATGATACCTTCATCCTCAATGCCCTTCCAAGGGTTGTGACTATAAGACAAAAAAGATATATATTTTAACATCCCAAAATTTATTCAACATTCAGGACTGTAGAAATTTCTACAGTCCTATATGTATACAGGACTGTTGAAATTTCTACAGTCCTTTATACATATAGGACTGTAGAAATTTCTACAGTCCACAATGTATATAGAACTGTAGAAATTTTTACAGTCCCGCGTGGTACGTTCGACGGATGTCGAACTTGTATGCCCTAAATTCGGGTACGAGACTCCAGAAAAACGTCGAAACTACATCAAAAACTACATTCAGGACTTATATGCCCTAATTTTAAGATTTGAAAGATAATTTTTGAAAAATTGTCGAAATACAATAGAAATTATTATAATTTTTGGAAAAATTTCAAAATGTAATAGAACAAGGAGAAGGAAGAATTGTACCTTGATTCTTTCGAGAGTTTGGGAGCCATCGACAAGGAGGAGGAGGAGGAAGTGGAGGAGGAGGGCTCCGACAAGAAACGGAGTAGGGGGGAGGGCTCTGGTCGGGGTTTGGAGGGTTGGGAAAGAGAGTTTAATGTTTGGACTAGTATGAGTAAACTCCATTCATTAATGGGTTACCCCCAATCCTGGGCTACCCCAAGTGTATTTAGTAGTGCCCTTATCACCAGACTAAAAAAATTTTGAGCAGCCCGAGTAAAAAAATTGATAAATAAAAAGAAAAAATATTTGGGTAGTTAGTATTGTTGTGCCTTTAGAAATAATCTATTTTAATGGTGGTTAGTTGGGTTAATATCACAAACAAAGGCAATTTATAAGGGCACTACAAAGTTTACTAAGGGCTAGCCCATTAATGAACAAAGTTTACTCACACTAGCCCATTAGTTTACTCATACTAGCCCAAACTTGAAACCCTCCTCCCAAACCCTCCCAACCCCACCGGAGCCCTCCCCCCTCCCGCCGGTCGTTCTCCTCGACTTCGTCCTCCTCCTCCTTGTCGATGGCTCCCAAAGTCTCGAAAGAATCAAGGTACAAATCTTCTTTCTCCTTGTTCTACTGTATTTACAAAATTTTCCAAAATTTTGAAAAATCCTATTGCATTTCCAAAATTTTGAGTGATTTTCTTTCCATTCTTCAAATGAGGGCATACAAGTCCTGAATGTAGTTTAGGATGTAGTTTAGACGTTTACTTAGTTGATCGAATCCGATTTTAGGGCATACAATGTCGACAATCGTCGACAGTATCGAGCAGTATCGGGCGGGACTGTAAAAATTTTTACAGTCCTATATAGATTTAGGACTGTAGGAAATTCTACAGTCCTATATATATTAAGGACTGTAGAAATTTCTACAGTCCTAAATTTATAGAGGACTGTAGAAATTTCAATAGTCCTAAAAAATTAGGACTGTGAAAATTTCTGCAGTCCTGTATACTTATAGGACTGTAGAAATTTCTACAGTCCTGAATGTTAAATCACGCTGGATCTTAAATGAAATTTTTTTTTTTGTGTTATAGTCATGCCCCTCGGAAGGACACTGTGGATGAAGATATCATCAGAAGATGCCCTACTACGTCGATGCGTAAGGAACACAATATTTCGCGTACTATTGAACCAGGCGTCACTATCCGCGAGCCCGAGGCACGCCCTGAAGTGAGGAAACGTCGATTGACGAAGAAGACTGTCACTCGTTCGAAGAGACGTGCTCCTCCTAGTTCTTCCGGTTCTTCTTCCTCCTCCGATGAGGACATGTCAAATGTCCCAAATCGACCTACTGATGGTTCAGGACCTTCTCAGCCTGCAAATAGTCCTGTCGAGAGTCTCCCACAAACTCTCGGAAACCGGACTACTGATGGTTCAGGACCTTCTGAGCAGCCAGATAGTCCAGTCAACACTCGTCCAAACGGTTGCTCTATGTTACCGTCGATCGAAAACCATATTGCATACCAAATATGGAACAATCCGGTAAGTACATTACGTTATGATAATTTTATATATAGTTGTAAGTTCAAAGTTCATCCAATTATTTATAGATAAGTACATTTTACATAGAGGTATAACTTCATCCAATTGTTTACTTTTCAGGAGAGTACTCGTATGTTGACGGTGATCAACCACGGAAAAAAATGCAATACATGGAGGTATGAATTATTGGGAGACGATGTGAAGGCAAAAATCAGTCCCACCGGTCTACAATATTTGGGTAGCAACTCATATACGACGGTGGATAATGTACTGATTTCAACATTTGTAGAACGATGGCATCCAGAAACCAACACTTTCCATCTATCCAATGGGGAGTTGACGATTACCCTTGATGACGTTCATCATATATTGGGACTTAGGGTTGATGGTCGAGTCATGATGAATCAAACTTTTGATGAGTCGAGCATCAACTTTTACGACCATATTGTGGATTATGTATCAGGGTGTCTGGGAGTTGATGCCACTAGTTTTACCAGTCTTCGAGAATTCAAGAAGTCCTACGGACTTCCTCTAAAATATTTGGAGGAGATATTCGTTGATCCGGACCCCGAAATGGATAATAGCGATAATGTGGCCCGCGGATATATGCAGTTCATCTTATGGGCTGTCGGCATTACGGATAAGTCTGGAACGTCCATACATGCCAAATATCTCATCAATTTGGACAACATTGACACGGTGGAAGAAATATCTTGGGGAAGCGGTATACTAGCATACCTTTACCGCGAGCTTGGTGCCGCATCCCGCGTGGGTTCGAAGACAATATCCGGATGCAAGGCTCTACTCCCTGTATAGATATATCTTTGTCAACTTGTATACATAATTTTAAATTTTGTTGTTTATTTTTGGACTAATATTTTTTAAACCTGGTTACGTGAAGGCATGTATATACGAGCACTTTCCAACCCTGCAGCGGGTAAACTGAACCGAGGATATGACGAGAACCTTCCTAGAATGTGTCGATGGAAGCCAACTAAGGAAGATGCCAAACGTTCTCACACATTGGCCGCCCTACGGAATGCACTCGAAGATATGACGACAGAAGAGGTGAATTTAGACCTAATTTTTTACTTAATTGGTATTAATTGACTACGTTATGCTAAATGACGTTATGCTAAATTTTATGTGGTGCAGATTGTTTGGGATCCATACCGTGATTTGTGACAGACTAGTCGTCCATTGCAACCAGTCGCTTTATATCACGGTCTAATCAGTTGTCATGAAATCGAGGAGGCTTATATGCCGGATAGAGTGCTCCGTCAGTTTGGCTACGTACAAACTGTCTCAAAGCGCACTTTGAAAATGATAACTCCTCCGCGAGATACAAAACGGCTAAACTATATTCATACGGCGTTCAATTGGGTATCGGACTTCTTCACCGAGTGGCAACGCCACGTTATTAGAGAAACCGAACGGCAAGCAGCAGTCAATATGACGGAGTGTAGCGACGACTACCTCGCCTACTACGCCGGTGTCAGACTACCTACCTTGTTCCAACGCGGAGGCGATATTGTGCGTGTACCTTCAGATCTTCCTGCCAAATCGGTCTTGTATACTACATTGGTCAAGATGGTGAGCCAACTTCTACACTTTCAGTTTGATATTTGTAATTATTTATAACAAAAAATTTTAATTCTCATGAATAGGCAAGGAAAGTGAAGAAGTTGGGAAGAAACCTCGTAAGTTGCCAGGGTTCGAATTATATGGCAATCAATGACGAACTCCAACAAATCGACAACGCTGAAGATTTTCCTTTCTTGGAAAATAGAGAGCAACGTACAAAGAGGCGGCATGAAGTTTAGGCCCCCGTTTGAAGACTTGTAAAACTTTCAATGAATACTTTTGAGACTTGTAACAGTTTAAACTATGAATTTGAGTTGTAAAACTTTGAATGAATTTGCTATTATTCACACTTTGAATGAATTTGCTTCAATTGCTACAATTTGATAATTTGCTACAATTGCTACATACATAAATTTGTGTTCTAATTTTGCTACATACATACAGTTGGCAAATGTGCAGACAGTGGAGCTAATTTTACTTATAACTGTGCATACAGACAGTGGATAAAGTTTAGGACTGTCAACAATTTGACAGTCTTATTATCTTCCAGGACTGTCAAAATTTTGACAATCCTAAACTTACATATAATTGTGCAGGCACAGTGGGTAAAGTTTAGAACTGTCAAAATTATGACAGTCCTAGTATATACTAGGACTGCCATAATGTTGACAGTCCTAAACTTACATATAACTGTGCATACACAGCGGGTAAAGTTTAGGACTGTCACAATTTTGACAGTCCTAGTATATACTAGGATTGTCATAATGTTGACAGTCCTAAACTTACATATAACTGTACATACAGACAGTGGGTAAAGTTTAGGACTGTCAAAATATTGACAGCCCTAGCATATACTAGGACTGTCATAATTTTGACAGTCTTAAACTTACATACACAGTAGGTAAAGTTTAGGACTGTCACAATTTTGACAGTCCTAGTATATACTAGGACTATCATAATGTTGACAGTCCTAAACTTACATATAACTGTGCATACAGACAGTGGATAAAGTTTAGGACTGTCAAAATTATGACAGTCCGTATATACTAGGACTGTCATAATTTTGACAGTCCTAAACTTACATATAACTGTGCATACACAGTTTAGGACTGTCACAATTTTGACAGTCCAAGTATATACTAGGACTGTCATAATGTTGACAGTCCTAAACTTACATATAAATGTGCATACAGACAGTGGGTAAAGTTTATGACTGTCACAATTTTGACAGTCCTAGTTTTCTAGGTTGCAAATTGAATATCCGTTGAGAATATATCATCCACATCAACCCCAATAGCAGGATGTACCACAACATCTGTACAAGGTTGGTCCTATAACCAATATAAAATAATATAAAAATTAATAACTTCATATAATTGACAGTTCAAATAATTTAGTCTTTAAGATCCAGGACTGTCACTATTTTGACAGTCCTATTTGTATATAAGACTGTCAAAATTATGACAGTCCTACTTTTATATAGGACTGTCGAAATTCTGACAATCCTGTATTTATATAGAACTGTAGAATTATTGACAGTCCTATATTTATATAGGACTGTCTAATTTTACACAGTCCTTACACGATGACTGTCGAATTAGGGTTGTCGTTTTACGTACCGTACGTGCTTCGGAACAACCGACATATTCTTCGGAACGTCCGAAGTGCATATTTAATGGATTGCATGATCCGACTTCGTTATCGAAGATATTTTCATGCATTGTTCCTACAATAGTCAAAAAAAATGAAAAAAAATTTCTAACAATCGCAAAACTTATTCATTGTATGTTGTCGAAGACATACCGGAAGAATATTCGTTGGACAATCACCAAAGCTAAATTCTTTTCCACTTGTGACCGCAACTATCAATTTTCAAATTTAGGTTTAGACTTGGAGAATGAGAGTTTCTTCAAGTGAGGATGAAATGCCTAAAATAGAAATTTTGTTCACTTATATAGCTTGGTGTAGGCTAGCCCCAAGTAACTTTAAGAGTGGCAAACTTGTAATTTTGGAAAAATTTACTTTGGGCTAAGTGTAGTGCCCTTATAATTTGCCCAAACAAAGAACACTCGAAACATTCAAAAGAATCGATTTCCGTTCTAATTATGGTTCCATTACATGTATAGATCAAACAAATCAAGCAATCAAGTAACTGAGATTCTCGATCTTGCCTTGAGATAGAGCATTCCTCCTCCCAGCCCCCGATCGCCGGCGCCGTCGTCGCCACCCACTCCGCCGTCGAGCTCGAGGCGGGCCTCGTTGTCGGAGAAGCAGGCGCCCCTCCAATCGACGCCCCCGGCGTCCGGGGTGACGGAGCCGACGAAGGACGGGAGGAGGTCGACGGCGCTGTGGAGGCCGTTCATCACCGGCCAGGAGACCTGGCGGGGGAGGACCGGGAGGACGTCGCCGACGCGGAACGGGACCTTCACGGCGCCGGAGACGGGGCCCCATTGGAACCCTAACCCTAGAATTATTAGCAGTTGGAGGAGGAGCGATGCCATTGGAGGTGGTGGTTGGTTGTGTGGACTTTTTTGGTTGCATTTTTTTCTTCTGTATTTAACCGCTTCGTTTCCTGGCAACGGTGCAATTAATTTGTTTCTTCAAGGGACCTAACTGTCATGGTATAAAGTAACTTTAATAAATAATGTTATGTTTCCTGTTTATTAAAAAATACACTTTTGTTTATTATTTTAATTTTAGGCTAAATTTTCAGTTGATATCCTCAACTATTTCAATTTATCAACTTGATATCTTAAAATTGATATGTATCAATTTGATACCCTAAGGAAAACGGATGAAACTACCTCCTCTCCCCCCTCCCTCTCCGACAGTAGCAGCAGCGATGGCGGCGACGCACGGCAACGACAGCCCGCGATGGCGCAGCAGCAGCGACAGCGCACGACGGAGAGAGAGGATAGGGGTTTGGTGGGAAAGGGGGGTAATTTTGTCAGTTCTTTTTTAGGGTATCAAGTTAATACATATCAAAGTTTATGACATTAAGCTGAAAAACTTCAATAGTTGAAGGTATCAAGTTATAATTTAGCCTTATTTTCATTTATATATAGTTTGTTCTCTCTCAAAGATTCCCACCACTGAGCCACCCACGGGCGACTATTAGTTAATTCATTTAAGTCCTATTTTGTTTGACCATTTATCTTATCATTTATACTAATACTAGTCATGTCCATGTGTAACACACGTACCAAAAACAATTCTGATATTACTAAAAACTAAATTTAAATTATATTAAAACAGTTTTAATATATTTTAATTAAAATTTGTTTTGGATATCTTTTTAAAACTTTGGATATATGTTTAGATAATAACATGTAGTTAGTTTAAATATTATTTGAATATTGAATATATTTTTATTTGAATTTGGTATATTTGTGTTTATAGAATTTTAATATATGATTATGGTATATGTTTAGGTAGTTACAAGAATTTTAGGATTTTTTTTTTTTACGTAAAAAATATACATACGGTGGTAGTTAGAAGAATTTTAGAAAAAAAAATATTAATTATATGAGGATATACATATGGCTTAGACGACTCATTTTGAGTTATTTTCAAGCCTTTTATAATAGTAGAGATATAACCCAAATACCAAAAATATTATTATTTTCTTGTATAACATACTCTTACCTAAAAATATTATTATTTACGGATAGCTTAATGCATCTACCATAATATTTGTCTTGCCTGGTGTGTATATGATGGTTAAGTCGTAATCCTTGATAAACTCCAGCCATCGCCTTTGCCTTAAGTTCAAAACTTTCTGGATGAATATGTACTTGAGACTTTTGTGATTTGTAAAAATCTTGCAAGACAAGCCGTACAAATAGTACCGACATAACATTAATACAAATACAATCACTGTAAGATCTAGGTCATGAGTAGGATAATTTTTTTTGTGAGGCTTCAACTGTCTCGAGGCATATGATATCACTTTTCCATTCTACATGAGCACACATACCGCACAATCGTCCATCCATTCGAATGTGACTCCTTTCCGAGAGATGAGAGTTAGAGGTAACGCAAGCTTCGAGAAATCTTTCACAAATCTTCGTTAATAGCCCACTAAGTCATGGAAACTTCGACTCTTATCGGCTGACGTAGGTCGCTTCCAATCCACTACTGCTTTAGTCTTCTTTGGATCTACATTAGTGGCTTCTGGCGAGATAATGTGGCCAAGAAATGACATGATGCTCATCCAAAACTCGTAATATCTCGCCTTCTAACGATATATATATATATATATATATATATATATATATATATATATATATATATATATATATATATATATTATTTTGCTAAGAGATGCTCACAAACTTTTTATATTGCAAGTATGTTTGTCACTACCACATTTTCTAGGAAAGGGTATTTTAGTCATTTCCTATTTAATTAATTTTTGTGCATGGTATATAATTATTTGTTGTATTATTTAATTGTTGTTAGATATTATTTAATTAATTTGGACTTGTATCAGTGGACCTAACTAGTTTAGTTTGGACCCATGGACCAACATGAATTAATTAGTTAGACTTAGCCCATTAAGAAAGCCCATTGTTAAGGAGATGGATTAAATTAATTAAATTATTAGACTAGAAGCTTCCTTCCTTAATTATTTCTTCATGAGAGGCCCCAAGGGGTATATTGGATATTTCATAATTACTTGAGGGAGAGGTAAGGGCCGGCCTATTAAAAGAGGGGAGAAATTCTCTCTCCTCTCTTTTTCATTCCAAATCTAGATCTAGAATTTCCCACTACCAAATTTTCTTTATTCCCATTTCATTTCTCTACCAAATTTATTCCAATTCCTTTCTAATTCACCATCAGAGACTTGAGAAGGAAGGATCTAGAAGGAGGAAGCAAGGATCTACAAAGAGGAGCAAGGATCTACAATTTGGAGGCAATTTCATCTCAATTGGAGGTTTCATTGGGAATCCATCTCCCAATAGGTATAATTCAGTTTTTCTCCTTAAAATAGCTTCTAAATCTGAGATTTAATCATGAAAAATCAACCCATATATATGTACTACCCATAGGACTTGGTTTTGTGTTCATAGGAGACCCATGGAGAAAGTTATGGTGCTTTTTGTGTCCATTTTGGGGGAATTCCGAAAATAACTTTTGTTGTGTGTGTCAATTGATCCTATAGATCACTTTGGCATATATTTATGTGTTTGGGGCTAGTGTCGTGTCCACAATTGGGTACGTGTAGGTCGTATCCCAATAATTTGGTGATACGTGTTGTTTTGGGGGTTTTTCCTCCGACACGGGACTTTGTACATGTCGTATTTTGACACGTACACATAGATCTACATTTGACACTTTGTTTTGTTCATAAATATTATTTGTGACTTGCTTGTGTCCTTCGGGGTGCAATTAGATGTGTGTTGGACTCGTGTCGCATGCGTATCCTAGATCTAGTGGGATACGGTGTGATACTCTCCATTTGTGGTGTGTTTATGTGTAGATCTAATTATTTGTGCTTTAATTCTTGAATTATAATTTAGTATATATATATAAATGTTATATATTTATTATAGTGTATTTATTATGGTATTTATTGTAGCATAGATCTATGTATTATATATGTACTAATAGAATGTATAAATATATATGTAGCTTTCTTCTACATGCATTAATACATGTTATAAAATATGTTAGGAATATAAAATATATGAAAATATTTTATAAAATATATATGTATGTTTAATTAAGTAATTAGATTATTTATAGTTATTATGTGATTATTTATATATATGTATGGTTGTATTTTTATTAAACATATTTATGTATGTGTGCTTTTAACCATATTGTAATATGTACATTAGTATATAGGATGTGTATTATAGCTATTGGTATTTATTTATATAGATATATACATTATATATGTATTTGGTTTATATATATATAGATATATATAATTAATTATTTGATTTATATATATATATTGATATATATATATATATATATATATATATATATATATATATATATATATATATATATATTGTTTTAGTGACAGCAGCAATTAATGACAGAGAACTGTCATTATTGGAGGCGGTTACAGCAGCAGTCGCTGTAACAGTGGCGGCGGGAATTAATGACAGAGCCGCCACTGTCATTAAAGAACGCATGCAGCAGCGGGAATTCACAGCAGTCGCGACAGAGACTATGGTGACAGTTGAAAACTGTCACCAAAGGGGAGGCAGCAGTGCAAAAATGCAGCAGCAGTAGCGACGGCGGTTCAGTGACAGCTTGAACTGTCACTGAAAGTCTGTTAACTGAAAATCAGTATTTTTCAACACTGCTTTCAGTGACAGTTTGGCAGATTATTAGTATATTGTTTTTATGTTATATATATATATATATATATATATATATATATATATATATATATATATATATATATATATATATATATATATATATATATATATATATATATATATGTATTAATATTGAGATATAATACTAGTATTGTTATACTTCTTATTTATATAATATTAGTTAATATATATTATATTATTGATGAGGGTAATTACTATATCAAGGTATTGAGTATTACCTTGTGGAAACCAAGGTAAGTGGGATACTCAAGATACGGGATTTGGGTATCAAGTTTGTGACTTTGTGTGGATACCAAGTTGGTTCAAAACCATGGTTCCTAATTGTTTATAATTAATATACTATATTATTATACTTTATTATTGATATATATGTATTGTGAGGTTTACCTTGGACTCACGTATCCGGAGATACGGTATCCTAATACTTTAGGATGTGGTTTCTATGACTTAGATTTTAGTATTTTGATCCAAGATTTTTGTGTTAGACTTGTGCAACCTAGAAATAGATAGTTGACCTTGGTTTGACCATAGTTGACCATAGTTGACCATAGTTGACTCATAGTTGACCATAGTTGACTTTTGACTTAGAATTGACTTATTGACCTAGAAGTTGACTAGTTTAACTTATTCTCTTTTCGGGACCTTGTATTAATGTTGTATTCCATATCTATGTCTTCGAGGCACCGAGTCAGACATCTGTGAGACTATTCATTGGACTTCAGGCGAGTATATTCTCTGATAGTTTTTCATTTATGATATCCTCTATGTTCATTGTATCTAGTATAGATATCCATGTTCTCTTGACACTATGGTTACACGGATTGGTATATCCGGATATCGTCATGAGATGTTATTCCTTGGTATATGGTGTATATGGTGCAAGTATTATTTTATTGGTTATCTTGTACATGTACAAACACCGATTCTCGGGAAGACTAGCTATCTTCTTGGGGAATCTCGTGCCATAGCATACCGTGGTTGGATCTATTATACAGTCGGGGTGGGGAGTATTAGTATAGATATGTGATCAATATCCCTATTGAATAAAGTACTGATTACTGAATAGTGTTGATCATACACCGCACATATGATTAGCCAGGCCGCATTGCATCTTGCCCAAGCCGATCACATATTAAGCTAGTACTCACACACTTAGTCATTAGCATTATTGTTTCATTGGCATATTGTTCATTATTGTATTTATTTCCAGTATGTCCTTATTGTATATATATCTCTTATATCTATGTGCATCTTGTTTATCCACAGCTATTTACTGTTACATAGTTTTTATCATTAATTAGAACTGATGTTAGAGATGTATTGTGCTCCTTTCCTGACTGGATATATTTTTCCAGATGACACTGAGGAGTGGTACCCTACCTATTATGGACCCCAGGATGTTGTGGGTTTAGATTCTGGGACCCTGGCTCAAGAGGGACGTATCCCAACTGAGACAGTTGACCCTGGAGTTGTAGCTTCGTAGTATTCTTTGTACTGGATTTGTCTCCAGCTTATCTTGTTACTTTTTCAGACTCATTGATGTATTATTTTAGACTCGTGAGTTGTATTGTGACTATTCTATTCTTTATCTGATTCGTGCTCATTTCTATCTTAGTTCTGTGATTGAGTATACTATCATTATTGGTGGTTCATTATATTGTTAGATAGTTCATTTAGACAGCGTTCTACCGCCGATTCTTTGGCGTAGGTTGGGCGTTGTTTCCGACTAGTACCCTTACACCGGGTGCGGGTCGTAACACATTTTTGGTGGTGGCCCATGTAGGTCTAGCTTCACAAAGTATGTGATGTCGTGGTAGTACGACAACTTAGTTGTATTACTGCGAGACTGCGATAGGATAGAGGAAATAGGCTGAGATACTCAACCACATCTAGGAAAATTCTTTGATTCAACTATTCTCCTTTGATATTGATACTTGATCCCTTAAACTGTCCTTTCCTTGATGTCTTACATCTTGTGCCATATTGATTCTTTCTTTCGCTTTGTCTTAGGATGCCGCCTAAGACTAGATCGTAGCAGGGGAGAGCAGTTTCTGAGAGGTCTGCGACATCTCGAGGGCCTGCACCAGTCACTTCTCCGGTGATTGGAGTGTCAGCTGCTTTCGGAGGTCCACCACCTACTCAGAGGACTGTGCCAGCTGTATCTGAGGGGCTTCCACCTCCACCTCTTGTGCCAGCAGAGGCGTCACAGATGTTTACACTATTTCGTGAGATGCTCGAGGCACAGAGGGCTCAGTCAGAGGCACATCAGAGGCAGACCGACGTTCTACGGCAGGGCATCGAGAGTGCTCATCAGCTTGCTCGTGCTGTAGTTGAGTGAGGAGTTCCGGTCCAGCAGTAGGTTGTTCCTCAGGTTGCTCAGCTTTGGCCAGGCAACATTCAGGACTTCAAGAAACTGGAGCCTAGGGTTTTCAAAGGGACGGAGGGCATAGTCTATGCTGATGATTGGCTCGAGGACATTGAGCGTCTTATGAGGGTATCCCGTCTTTTTGAGGATCTGAGGGTTGAGGCGGTGGGACTTCAACTGTTCGACGTCGCTCGCACTTGGTTCAGGAATGAGCCGGTTCTAGTTGACGCAGGAAAAGCTTGGGAGGTATTCAAAGACCTTTTCAAGAAGAAGTTTTTTGCTCGGGCAGACAGGCTAGACTTGGGGAGACAGTTTGAGAGTCTCATTCAGGGGAGCATGTCTGTGGAGGAATATGCTGCGGAGTTCGGTAGGTTAAGCCGATTTGCAGAGTATTTGGTGAGGGAGCCGGAGATTCGAGCCATTCGTTTCCGTGAGGGTCTAAACTGGGAAGTGAAGATTCTCATTCCGTCTTTTTATGAGACATACTCGAAGATACTTGCAGAGGCACGCAAGGTTGAGCAGGAGTTGGGTTTGAAGACCAAGAGAGACTGTGATTCTTTTCTGGGGGCCAACGGCAGTGCAGTATCTGCCAAACGTCCTCATTTCCAGTCCAGACCTTTCCAGCAGCCACAGCAGAACCAGACTCCAGCTATAGCGCCTTTTCACCAGGCACCTCAGCAGCAGAGACAGTTACAGCAAGCTCCATGCAACTACTGTAAGAAGCCCGGCCACATCTGGGAAGTTTGTAGGAGGAGGCTAGGAGTTTATTTGTATTATGGTACTGAAGGGCATCAATCGAGGGAGTATCCTCGTCGTACAGTTCAGGGAGCAGCTCCAGCTCCGAGGGCACAGACGAGACCACCTACAGCACCGCCGAGGGGACCGCTTCCGACACAGCAGCATCATTTTGTCCAGCATCAGTAGCAGGGAGGTGCTCGACAGGGACGAGCGTTTGCTATGACCGTCGAAGAGGAGGAACCCACCGGAGATGTCATCGCAGGTTCTATTCTTCTTGATTCCATTCCAGCTTTAGCTTTGTTTGATAGTGGTGCTTCCCATAGTTTTGTATCTGTTTTTTTTCCTCTAAAGCATGGTTTGGTAGCTGAGTCTTTGCTTAGGAATTGCAAGATCATGACCGGGGGAGGCATTATCCTGGTTAATGATATTTGCAAGGATCGAAGAGTTACTCTGGGAGGCCGGGAGTTGAGTGCGTGTCTACTTGTAATGCCACTTCCGAGCTACGATATTGTACTCGGGATGGATTGGTTGAGTAGGCACCGTGCTAGCATAGATTGTAGAGGAGGTAGAGTTTTGTTTGGTCCGCCCGGAGAACCAGAGTTCGAGTTTGCTAGAGGAGCTGCAGAGCAGGGAGAAGGTATTATTTGTGGAGCTATGGTGGAAGACAAGGAGTTGCCGCATCCGTTGATAGCAGAGTTCTTGGATGTGTTTCCTAAGGAATTGCCAGGATTGCCACCAGATCGAGATGTTGAATTTTTTATAGACTTGGTGCCAGGTGTAGAACCAATTTTGCAGCATGTCTATAGAGTAAACAACAGCGAGCTGGTCGAGTTGAAGAAGCAGGTGGACGAATTGCAGGATAAGGGATTTATCAGATCAAGTTCTTCACCATGGGGAGCCCCAGTATTGTTTGTACCGAAGAAGGATGGATCGGTGCGCATGTGCATTGATTACAGAGCTTTGAATAATCTAACTATCAAGAATAAGTATCCTTTACCACGGATTAATGATCTATTTGATCAGTTGAGTGGTGCGAAGGTGTTTTCTAAGATAGATTTGAGATCAGGCTACCATCAAGTGAAGGTGAAGTCTGAGGACATACCGAAGACTGCTTTTAGAACTCGGTATGGTCAGTACGAGTCTATGGTGATGCTGTTTGGTTTGACTAATGCACCAGCGGTATTTATGAACTTGATGAACAAGGTGTTCCACCAGTACCTTGACAAGTTCATGGTGGTGTTCATCGATGACATACTCATATACTCGAGGACACCGGAGGAGCATGAGGAGCATTTGAGGATTGTGTTGGAGGTGCTGAGGAAGGAGAAGCTGTATGGAAAGTTGTCCAAGTGTGAGTTTTTCTTGGACAAGGTAGAGTTCTTGGGGCATGTTGTGACCGGTGATGGTATTTCAGTGGATCCGAAGAAGATTTCAGCAGTGGAATCTTGGAAGACTCTGAGTTCGGTAGCAGAGATCAGGAGTTTCTTAGAATTGGCAGGCTACTACAGAAAGTTTGTACAAGATTTTTCGAGGATTGCCGAGCCGATGACCAGACTCGCAAGGAAGGATGTAGAGTTTGTTTGGACAGAGGATTGCCAGGTTGCTTTTAAGGACTTAAAGAAGAGGTTAACGTCTGCTCCTATTTTGACGTTGCCATCAGGGTCCGAAGATTTTACTATTTATAGTGATGCATCGGGGAAGGGTTTGGGTTTTGTTCTTCAACAGCATGGGAAAGTGATTGCCTATGCATCCAGGCAATTGCGTCCTCATAAAAAGAACTATCCTACCCATGATTTAGAATTGGCAGCCGTCATATTCGCTCTGAAGTTGTGAAAACATTATTTGTACTGAGAGCGTGTGGAGATCTTCACAGACCACAAAAGCTTGAAGTACGTTTTCATGCAGAAGGAGTTGAACATGAGGCAGCGTCGGTGGTTGGAACTAATGAAGGATTTTTATATCTCTTTGCAATATCATCTTGGAAAATCTAATGTAGTTGTCGATGCTTTGAGCAGGTATCCGGTAGCTATGTTCTTGACGCAGGATCGATATTTGTTGGAGGACTTGGAGAGCTTGGGCATTGAGGTAATTGTTCCTGGTGGTGCTATACAGATATGGGGATTGTAGATACACTCAGATTTTATGGACAGGATCAAGGCAGCACAGTATGAGGATGTATCTCTAAGGAGTCTCAGAGCTCAGGTGAGAGCAGGATTGGAGGATGATTTCACTATTGCAGAGGATGGATCTTTGAGGCATGGAGATAGATTGTGTGTGCCTAGTGGGGAGCTGTGTGAGGAGGTATTGCAGGAAGCGCATCGCTCTCAGTATTCCATGCATCCAGGTGCTAACAAGATGTATCGGGATATACGAGAGAGTGTGTGGTGGTATGGCATGAAGAGTTTAAACCCCCTGATTTTTCAAGATTTTCAAAACTGGATTTTTCAGATTTTTTTGGGATTTTTCGAAAATTTTTACTAATTAAAAACCAGGGTATTTTGGCATTTAATAAAATTAAATAATTTTAAAATATATTAAAATATTATGAAAATAATATTTTAAAAATAAAAAACTGGAATTAGGATAATTTTCTGGGAATTTATTGGACCCGAAAACATTTTTTAAAAGCCCTAAAACTATTTTTTAAAATTACAAATAAATAAACCCAAACAAACCGGGCTGAACCGGGTTCAAACCGGCCTGAACCCGGTCCAGCTGAACCGGACCGGTCCGACCGCCCTAGCGGGTCGGGTCGGGTCCGCCCGACCGAACCCGAACCCGCTACCCAGTTTTTCCCCCCTGCACGACCCGGTCGGCCGCCCGCTTCCAGCGCCGCCCTCCGCGCCTCGCCGGCCGCGTCGTCCGCCCGCTCCGCACGTCGCCACGCGCCCCGCACCCCTCGGCCCGTCTCCGCCTTCGGCGCCGCCTCCCTCGGCCTCCCCGACCTCCTCCTCCACCTATTTAATCCCCCCCCGATCTCTCCCCTCCGGCCAAATCTCCCTCACCCGACGCCGCCCTAGCCACCGCTCCGCCCGACGCCGCCACCACTCCGCCCGCCACCGCCACCGCCTCGCCGTGCCCAGCCCCGCGTCCCCCAGCCGCCTCCGCCCCTCCGACGGCCCCCCCGACAGCACCCCGAGCAGCAGCAGCAAAGGACCAGAGCTCCGCCGCCTCCGGCCGCCTGTCACGCGCCGCAGCCTCCGCCCATCGTCGCCAGCGCCGCCCCAGCCCCTCCGGCCGGCCTCCCCCGCCACAGCTCCGGCCAGCATCCCCAAACCCTAACCCTAGGACACAGGATCCGGACACTTCGTGTCGTGTCGGACACAAAAAATGCAGTTTCTCGAGCCCTATTCAGGTACCTGTTTCTCTCTGCTTGTTGACCCAATTTTGATTCTGTCTGTTGCATCGTGAACCCTGCGTGACCCTCTCGGTGCCCGTGCAACTCGCTCGATGCATCGCGTCCTGTGGCGATCGCGAACTGCGATCCAAAAACAGAAAAAAATAACGCCCTGATTCACCCCGGAACTGAGTACGCCCCGCCAAACGGGACGACTTGGTCGCGTGCGGTCTTCACCGATACGTGCGCGTTGTTGATACGGACGTGCGGGACTTCGTAGAAGTTGATTCGGATGTGCGTGCACACCGGAATCAACGCGTATCCGCGGACAACTTCTCGTATCCGTCAGTTCTAAAATGCATCGTAACTTTGTGTACACATATCGGATCAAAACGAAACTTGTGCCATCGGACTCGTAGCAATACGCTGGTCCTGTGACCCAAGTTTGGTTCGATTCTGAGAACGTTGACAAAATCGCATGTCGTGGGCCCCACAAGCTTCACTTGACGGGCGATTTTGTGATCGGCTCATCGGAATCCAATTCTGGAAGTTCCGTTGGGTTCGTATCATCGTTCTGGACCTGTTGACACTAAGTTTGACGAATTTGGAAGAACTTTGTCCCTGACACGTTTTTCGGTGCGAAGCGGGCCACATGTGGACCCCGCTTTGACTCGAAATTATCATTTTTGCCCTTGTCTCCAAATTGGACTCAAGGACAGGTATTTCTAGCTATTTGATATCTTCTGAGTATGATGGTAATGTTTATTTCAGCATCCGGAGATGTTCCTGGAGATTTTACGAATACCAGAGCTACAGTTGGAAACCAAACACCAGGCAAGTGTACCTTGCCAACATTGCAGTTCTTGTTACTTATTTCCTTGACTTATATATATATATGGTTGTACATGCTTGACCTAGGACCGTATGACTTACTTAGCGTCCAATTAATAGTCGGGTGCCAACACCGTTCGCGGAGTTGTGTAACGTCACCTAGAGATGGACATTCGTGACCCTTTACATTCTCTTACTTGTCTTATCAAGTACATCATAACCCAGGACACTTGACACTATTCATGAGATAGAATCTTCCTGAGATATTTATGGTGATTCGGTATAGGTTACAGGATTCGTGACATAGATATTACATATGCTTAGCTATCATTATGACTCGCTGCATTAGTTAGAGGTCATGATCTTGCGTGTTATGGACATGAGACGTCGTGGACATGAGACGTGTGATTACATTAGGTGGGGAGAGACACACCATACTACAGGCTGATTATTGATATATATATACTATACTACTGGAGGTGCTTTGGCATATATACTGGAGTCATGATACTGCTTGCTTTGGCATATATACTGGAGTCGTGATACTGCTTGCTTTGGCATATATACTGGAGTCGTAATACTAAATGCTGCTATGGGTTTCCCCGACATAGAGCCTATAGTAGTTTCAGCCTAAGTATGATTAATGCTCTCACTTGCATATCACATAGCTGGTTACATAGTTTGCCTATTGATACATTTTATATACTGCATTTATTTTGGCATGTTGTTTCTTGTACCTTGTTACGTCCCTCTGAGGACCTAGTCCCTTGCCAGTTTTGCAGCATAGACCGCTGTGGAGCCGGTTTGGAGTTGCTGATGTGTGTTGCTTTGTCATGCAGGGATTTGGTGCCAGGTACTTACATCTTTTCTTCCGAAATATTGGTTATTATTCATATTATTTATTCATCTGCTGATATAGTCTAGTTTTATAGACTCACATTCATTTTTGAGTCTATTTGAGGTTATGGGTTACTGGCGGCCGACTTTAGCACATGTAGCTCATTT
This sequence comes from Iris macrosiphon, assembly GCA_036927795.1. Taxonomy (NCBI): domain Eukaryota; kingdom Viridiplantae; phylum Streptophyta; class Magnoliopsida; order Asparagales; family Iridaceae; genus Iris; species Iris macrosiphon. The sequence continues at coordinate 253,188 of JAYESA010000143.1, forward strand.
TTGTATATTATGTTCATTGTGGATTGAGGCATAGATATTTATATTCACTTGATTATATAGTTAGTGACCCTTTTAGTACAGCTTATACGTATTCGAATCGGACCAAAGTCTGGTCGAATGCGTAGCTGGCATGTTACGTATTCCTGGTCCTACGTATTTTGGGACTGGGGCGTGACAAAGAGAGAAGTGACACAGTTTGTATCTAGATGCTTAGTGTGCCAGCAGGTGAAAGCCGAGAGGCAGAGGCCAGGAGGTTTACTTCAGCCATTATCCATTCCAGAGTGGAAGTCGGAACACATTACTATGGATTTTATGTCCGGACTTCCACGATCTCCAGGAGGGAAAGACGCGATTTGGGTCATTGTTGATAGGTTGACCAAGTCGGCCCACTTTTTGCCTTTCAAAGTGGGTTTATCTACGGAGAAGCTGGCAGAGATGTATGTGAGGCAGATCGTTAGGGTACATGGAGTTCCCGTCAGCATAGTCTCAGATCAAGATAGTCGTTTCACTTCTCATTTTTGGAGGAGTTTGCAGGAGAGTTTGGGCACTCAGCTCAAGTTCAGTACTGCATATCATCCCCAGACAGATGAGCAGTCAGAGAGGACTATCCAGACTCTCGAGGATATGTTGCGCACTTGTGTACTAGATTTTAGGGATTCTTGGGAGGACCATCTCCATTTGGTAGAGTTTGCTTACAATAACAGTTACCAGGCCAGTATAGAGATGTCACCTTTTGAAGCTCTATATGGTCGGAGGTGTCATACTCCTTTGTCTTGGGACGACGTTGGAGAGAGAGTTTTGCTGGGGCCAGAGATGGTTGTGGATGCAGCAGAGAAGGTTCAGTTGATCAGAGACAGACTTCGAGTGGCGCAGGACAGACAGCAACATTGGGCCGATAGCCATCGGAGACCTTTGGAGTTTGAGGTATAGTTTAGATTTTGTTTTATGCTTGTTTTTTGTTGTTGTTATAGATTAAATTCTTAAGATGGTATTTTGTTCTAGGTGGGTAGTTTGGTGTTTCTGAGGATTTCTCCGACACGAGGCATGATTCGCTTCGGTGGAGGCGGAAAGCTTAGTCCGCGATTCATCGGACCTTTCACTATTCTAGAGAGGGTCGGTGCAGTTGCTTATAGACTAGACTTGCCACCTGCATTGGAGGGAGTGTACAACGTGTTTCATGTGTCGCAGTTGAGACGATACGTGGCAGATCCTAGTCATGTATTGGATCACTCGGAGATAGAGGTGGGCCCTACTCTTAGCTATCCAGAGCAGCCAGTTGAGATTCTGGATCAGAGAGAGAAGGTGCTGAGGAACCAGACTATTCCTTTGGTGCGCATCGCATGGAGGCATCACTCTCCGGGGGAGTCTACTTGGGAGAGAGATGATGAAATGCGAGAGCGTTATCCATATTTATTTGTACCTTGAGGTATGTTATTTTCTAGTATATTTTGTTCATTAGTAAGTTATGATTCTTTAGTTCTGTTCTGTTATTTTTCTGGGGGTAGTTTTCATCTTTGAATTTCGAGGACGAAATTATTTTAAGGAGGGTAGACTTGTCACTACCACATTTTCTAGGAAAGAATATTTTAGTCATTTCCTATTTAATTAATTATTGTGCATGGTAAATAATTATTTGTTGTATTATTTAATTATTGTTAGATATTGTTTAATTAATTTGGACTTGTATCAGTGGACCTAACTAGTTTAGTTTGGACCCATGGACCAACATGAATTAATTAGTTAGACTTAGCCCATTTAGAAAGCCCATTGTTAAGGAGATGGATTAAATTAATTAAATCATTAGACTAGAAGCTTCCTTCCTTAATTATTTCTTCATGAGAGGCCCCAAGGGGTATATTGGACATTTCATAATTACTTGAGGGAGAGGTAAGGGCCGGCCTATTAAAAGAGGGGGGAAATTCTCTCTCCTCTCTTTTTTATTCCAAATCTAGATCTAGAATTTTCCACTACCAAATTTCCTTTATTCCCATTTCATTTCCCTACCAAATTTATTCCAATTCCTTCCCAATTCACCATTAAAGACTTAAGAAGCAAGGATCTAGAAGGAGGAAGCAAGGATCTACAAAGAGAAGCAAGGATCTACAATTTGGAGGCAATTTTATCTCAATTGGAGGTTTCATTGGGAATCCATCTCCCAATAGGTATAATTCAGTTTTTTCCCTTAAAATAGCTTCTAAATCTGAGATTTAATCATGAAAATTAACCCATATGTATGTACTACCCATAGGACTTGGTTTTGTGTTCATATGAGACTCATGGAGAAAGTTATGGTGCTTTTTGTGTCCATTTTGGGAGAATTCCGAAAATAACTTTTGTTGTGTGTGTCAATTGATCCTATAGATCACTTTGGCATATGTTTATGTGTTTGGGGCTAGTGTCGTGTCCACAATTGGGTACGTGTAGGTCGTATCCCAACAATTTGGTGATACGTATTGTTTTGGGGGTTTTTCCTCCGACACGGGACTTTGTACATGTCGTATTTTGACACGGACACATAGATCTATATTTGACACTTTATTTTGTTCATAAATATTATGTGACTTGCTTGTGTCCTTCGGGGTGCAATTGGATGTGTGTTGGACTCGTGTCGCATGCGTATCCTAGATCTAGTGGGATATGGTGTGATACTCTCCATTTGTGGTGTGTTTATGTGTAGATCTAATTATTTATGCTTTAATTCTTGAATTATAATTTAGTATATATATATAAATGTTATATATTTATTATAGTGTATTTATTATGGTATTTATTGTGGCATAGATCTATGTATTATATATATACTAATAGAATGTATAAATATATATGTAGCTTTCTTCTACATGCATTAATACATGTTATAAAATATGTTAGGAATATAAAATATATGAAAATATTTTATAAAATATATATGTATGTTTAATTAAGTAATTAGATTATTTATAGTTATTATGTGATTATTTATATATATGTATGGTTGTATTTTTATTAAACATATTTATGTATGTGTGCTTTTAACCATATTGTAATATGTACATTAGTATATAGGATGTGTATTATAGCTATTGGTATTTATTTATACAGATATATACATTATATATGTATTTGGTTTATATATATATATATAGATATATATAATTAATTATTTGATTTTTATATATATATTGATATATATATATATATATATATATATATATATATATATATATATATATATATAGGATATATATATATATATTTATTGTTTTAGTGACAGCAGCAATTAATGACAGAGAACTGTCATTATTGGAGGCGGTTACAGCAGCAGCCGCTGTAACAGTGGCGGCGGGAATTAATGACAGAGCCGCCACTGTCATTAAAGAACGCATGCAGCAGCGGGAATTCACAGTAGTCGCGACAGAGACTATGGTGACAGTTGAAAACTGTCACCAAAGGGGAGGCAGCAGTACAAAAATGCAGCAGCAGTAGCGACGGCGGTTCAGTGACAGCTTGAACTGTCACTGAAAGTCTGTTAACTGAAAATAAGTATTTTTTAACACTGCTTTCAATGACAGTTTGGCAGATTATTAGTATATTGTTTTTATGTTATATTTATATATATATTTATATATATATATATATATATATATATATATATATATATATATATATATATGTATATATATATGTATTAATATTGAGATATAATACTAGTATTGCTATACTTCTTATTTATATAATATTAGTTAATATATATTATATTATTGATGAGGGTAATTACTATATCAAGGTATTGAGTATTACCTTGTGGAAACCAAGGTAAGTGGGATACTCAAGATACGGGGTTTGGGTATCAAGTTTGTGACTTTGTGTGGATACCAAGTTGGTTCAAAACCATGGTTCCTAATTGTTTATAATTAATATACTATATTATTATACTTTATTGTTGATATATATGTATTGTGAGGTTTACCTTGGATTCACGTATCCGGAGATACGGTATCCTAATATTTTAGGATGTGGTTTCTATGACTTAGATTTTAGTATTTTGATCCAAGATTTTTGTGTTAGACTTGTGTCACGCCCCGATCTCCCGCAGGCAAATCGGCCGTTCCCGCTAGGCGGGAATCACCCTCGCCAGCGCTCCCGCGGAACGATCGCTTAACCTATCCGGGCGTGATGCCGCACGAGCGTGATCCACGCCCGTGCAAGGCCATGGTTCATTGGCTGGCGGCAAGAGTTCTAAGCCACAGAGTCGCACAGATTATCCGAGTGCAGCGGAGTTTAGGAACGCATAGCGATCGGTAACAGGTTCACTGAGTCGACAATATAGCGGAAGCATCGAAACAAGTAAAGTAATCTCTTTATTGATATGAAACATGTATTACAGGCGGCGTATAGCCGAGATTACAAGTCGCTCAAGCCTCTCTCACTGAAACAGTAAAAGCGTGCCAAATGGCTACAACTGTGGAATGATTGTACAGGCGATGTTCAGGCGATGTTCACAACTTATGTCTTGTATATGTGCTTCAGTCCCGGACGCACCGTTGCAAGGCTTCAGAGGAAACTCCTGGCCTTAGCACGCACGTTGGAGGCATCCGCACCGAACGAGGTTCTCCCGTACCCTGCAAGCAAACTGGTGGATTATCAGTACATTGAATGCACTGGTGGGGAAGCTACTCGCCCGCTCGACAAATCCAAACACGTAATACAGGTTCCGTGCACAACTATTCAGTTGTCTTTCTAGTTGCCTTAGGATCAGTTTCATGCAGATATTGAATAGCCTAACGTGTCGGCAGTGCGCCGTGCGATGTTAGAGGAAACACGGTGAGACTTACCAACTTACCATCTCCTTCCCTGTCCAAGGCAACCATTTAGGCAAACAGTATAAATTCGAGCAGAGGCATGTATAAACATTCAGGAGGCAAGCATATGCAAACATGAGGGTCGTTTTAACATGATCGTTCAGGTGTTTAGTTGTTCTTGATGCGATGCAGTGACTCGCACGCGGATAGCCGCTAAGCGAGGATGACTTATCTATATGAACACGGTCGCTGGCAAAGCCATTATGGACGTAGTCGAGGACAAGGATAGCATGCTACGCGTGTACACGAGGCACACGAATACGATGCGTTACAAGCTATCCTCCCTGCACACGAGACTACACACGAGCTCCATCCGGACCGGATCGGCCCCAGTGCCCCGGTGACCGTCCGTGGAACTAGTCTGCGACATGCAAGTCAGGGTTAACCAATCTCAGGCAATACGATTTAACCAATCTCAGGCAACACGATTACACGAGATACACGAGAACACGCGTGCACTAGAACACGAAAACACGAGTGCACGGGAACACGAGTACACGAGTATACGGGATACTTGAATCTTGGTTCTGTACAATAACTTGTCTTGATGCATTCCCCTGGTTTGGGGCTGCCTTGGTGACCTAACGGTCCCGGATACTTGCAGGTTCATTCAGGCACGGAACGACTACGTAGTAGTCTTCCGGGGTTTGCATGATAACACGGTAACATTCAAGCAGACAAGCATGCATTTCTAAGGAACATAAACAGGCACGTTTGCTCGGACCCGAAGGTAAGCCGAGAAATGAAACCGTTAAGGGACTTAGCATGCGAGGGTCTGTACATAAGCAGTATTTCATTTCCATGTTCTAGCAAGCAATACAAGTTGGGATTATTTCCTTAGCTAGGTGCGTTGGATTTATTAGCATGCAGGGGTGATTCACCTAGCGACTAGCATGAATATTCTAGATTTTATGTGTGCTGGCTAAGCAAAGACAAGTTCACCGTAGCCACCCACCTTAGTGATGATTCGCCTCGGTAGAGCGATACGTCTGAGCGAGCCTCTGAAAGCCTAAGCCGGATTCCTGTAGGGGCAAGTCTGGATATCCTTTGTTTCTTAATCGAGGCAAAGCCGGTCGGGACAGTTGCACTATTGCCGATTGAGTCGGCCGTCCGCTTGAGCGGAACGGGGTATTACATCCTACCCAACTTAGAAAAAGTCTCGTCCTCGAGACTTACTGAGGACAAGCAGTATTCTAGGGTTGAGGCAATCCTAGACAAGTCGTTTGTACTTGTTTATTTGGATATTCACTTGCACAAGCTTCGAAATCAGCATATCGCTTAGACTGGATCGTGCGCACTTTCGAAGGTACCCTCTAGAGTGAACACGTCAACCAGCTCAGTGATAGCGAAGTCTTAGCACTCGAGTTTCACCTTTTCTTAAGTCTTGGATGGTGCACTAGTTCAAGGCGTCCCTCGAATAGATGTATTCAACCAAACTTAGGGTTAGTGAAAATCGGACAAGCTACTAGCGATACTCTCAGGGGTTCGCACAGGTTGGCACAAAGGCCACTCGCAGCATACAACCAGACAAGCAATCATATCATTCAAAATGCATTTTAAAAGTATTTAGACTTATTGTTGGAACATCCCATCGAGGCATTGAGAGAGAGCTTGCACATAAACCCACGAACGAGCTTTCAAAACAGAGATATCGAATCGAAGTCCAAAGGCGTAGAAGCCAGGCTCTGATACCAATATGTCACGCCCCGATCTCCCGCAGGCAAATCGGCCGTTCCCGCTAGGCGGGAATCACCCTCGCCAGCGCTCCCGCGGAACGATCGCTTAACCTATCCGGGCGTGATGCCGCACGAGCGTGATCCACGCCCGTGCAAGGCCATGGTTCATTGGCTGGCGGCAAGAGTTCTAAGCCACAGAGTCGCACAGATTGTCCGAGTGTAGTGGAGTTTAGGAACGCATAGCGATCGGTAACAGGTTCATTGAGTCGACAATATAGCGAAAGCATCGAAACAAGTAAAGTAATCTCTTTATTGATATGAAACATGTATTACAGGCGGCGTATAGCCGAGATTACAAGTCGCTCAAGCCTCTCTCACTGAAACAGTAAAAGCGTGCCAAATGGCTACAACTGTGGAATGATTGTACAGGCGATGTTCAGGCGATATTCACAACTTATGTCTTGTATATGTGCTTCAGTCCCGGACGCACCGTTGCAAGACTTCAGAGGGAACTCATGGCCTTAGCACGCACGTTGGAGGCATCCGCACCGAACGAGGTTCTCCCGCACCCTGCAAGCAAACTGGTGGATTATCAGTACATTGAATGCACTGTTGGGGAAGCTACTCGCCCGCTCGATAAATCCAAACACGTAATACAGGTTCCGTGCACAACTATTCAGTTGTCTTTCTAGTTGCCTTAGGATCAGTTTCATGCAGATATTGAATAGCCTAACGTGTCGGCAGTGCGCCGTGCGATGTTAGAGGAAAAACGGTGAGACTTACCAATTTACCATCTCCTTCCCTGTCCAAGGCAACCATTTAGGCAAACAGTATAAATTCGAGCAGAGGCATGTATAAACATTCAGGAGGCAAGCATATGCAAACAGGAGGGTCGTTTTAACATGATCGTTCCGGTATTTAGTTGTTCTTGATGCGATGCAGTGACTCGCACGCGGATAGCCGCTAAGCGAGGATGACTTATCTATATGAACACGGTCGCTGGCAAAGCCATTATGGACGTAGTCGAGGACAAGGATAGCATGCTACGCGTGTACACGAGGCACACGAACACGATGCGTTGTAAGCTATCCTCCCTGCACACGAGACTACACACGAGCTCCATCCGGACCGGATCGGCCCCAGTGCCCCGGTGACCGTCCGTAGAACTAGTCTGCGATATGCAAGTCAGGGTTAACCAATCTCAGGCAACACGATTTAACCAATCTCAGGCAACACGATTTAACCAATCTCAGGCAACACGATTACACGAGATACATGAGAACATGCGTGCACTAGAACACGAGAACACGAGAACACGAGTGCACGGGAACACGAGTACACGAGTATACGGGATACTTGAATCTTGGTTTTGTACAATAACTTGTCTTGATGCATTCCCCTGGTTCGGGGCTGCCTTGGTGACCTAACGGTCCCGGATACTTGCAGGTTCGTTCAGGCACGGAACGACTACGTAGTAGTCTTCCGGGGTTTGCATGAAAACACGGTAACATTCAAGCAGACAAGCATGCGTTTCTAAGGAACATAAATAGGCACGTTTGCTTGGACCCGAAGGTAAGCCGAGAAATAAAACCGTTAAGGGACTTAGCATGCGAGGGTCTGTACATAAGCAGTATTTCATTTCCTTTTTTTAGCAAGCAATACAAGTTGGGATTATTCCCTTAGCTAGGTGCGTTGGATTTATTAGCATGCAGGGGTGAATCACCTAGCGACTAGCATGAATATTCCAGATTTTATGTGTGCTGGCTAAGCAAAGACAAGTTTACCGTAGCCACCCATCTTAGTGATGATTCGCCTCGGTAGAGCGATACGTCTGAGCGAGCCTCTGAAAGCCTAAGCCGGATTCCTGTAGGGGCAAGTCTGGATATCCTTTGTTTCTTAATCGAGGCAAAGCCGGTCGGGACAGTTGCACTAATGCCGATTGAGTCGGCCGTCCGCTTGAGCGGAACGGGGTATTACAACTTGTGCAACCTAGAAATAGATAGTTAACCTAGGTTTGACCATAGTTGACCATAGTTGACTTATAGTTGACCATAGTTGACTTTTGACTTAGAATTGACTTATTGACCTAGAAGTTGACTAGTTTAACTTATTCTCTTTTCGGGACCTTGTATTAATGTTGTATTCCATATCTAGGTCTTCGAGGCACCGAGTCAGACATCTGTGAGACTATTCATTGGACTTCAGGCAAGTACATTCTCTGATAGTTTCTCATTTATGATATCATATATGTTCATTGTATCTAGTGTAGATATCCATGTTCTCTTAACACTATGGTTACACGGATTGGTATATCCGGATCTCGTCATAAGATGTTATTCCTTGGTATATGGTGTATATAGTGCAAGTATTGTTTCATTGGTTATCTTGTACATGTACAGACACCGATTCTCGGGAAGACTACCTATCTTCTTGGGGAATCTCGTGCCATAGCATACCGTGGTTGGATCTATTATACCAGTCGGGGGTGGAGAGTGTCACTACCACATTTTAAGAAAAAAGGGTATTTTAGTAATTTCCTATTTAAATAAATATTGTGCATGGTAAATAATTTTTGTTGTATTATTTAATTGTTGTTGGATATTATTTAATTATTTTGGACTTATTTTAGTAGACCCAACTATTTTAGTTTGGACCCATGGACCAACATGAATTAAATAGTTAGACTTGGCCCATTTAGAAAGCCCATGGTTAAGGAGATGGATTAAATTAATTAAGTGATTAGACTAGAAGCTTCCTTCCTTAATTATTTCTTCATGAGAGGCCCCAAGGGGTACATTGGACATTTTACAATTGCTTGGGGAAGGGGGCATGGCCGGCCTATATTAGGAGGGGGGAATTTCTCTCTTCTCTCATTCTCATTCCAAATCTAGATCTAGAATTTCCCACTCCCAAATTCCCTCCATTCCTATTCCAATTCCCCACCAAATTTATTCCAAATTCTTCCCAATTCACCATTAGAAAGTTGAGAAGCAAGGATCTAGAAGGAGGAAGCAAGGATCTACAAAGAGGAGCAAGGATCTACAATTTGGAAGCAAGTTCATCTCAATTGGAGGTTTCATTGGGAATCCATCTCCCAATAGGTATAATTCAGTTTTTTCCATTAAAATAGCTTCTAAATCTGAGATTTAATCATTTAAAATCAACCTATATGTATGTACTACCCATAGGACTTTGTTTTGTGTTCATAGGAGACCCATGGAGAAAGTTATGGTGCTTTTTGTGTCAATTTTGTTGGAATTCCGAATTTACATTTTGTTGTGTGTGTCAATTGATCCTATAGATCAATTGGGCATGTGATTATGTATTTGGGGCTTATGTCGTGTCCATATTTGGGTACATGTGGTTCGTATCACAACTATTTGGTGATACGTGTCATTTTGGGGGTTTTCCTCCGACACGAGGCTTTGAACATGTCGTATTTTGACACGGACACATAGATCTACTTTTGACACTTTGATTTATTCATAAATATTATTTGTTACTTGTTTGTGTCCTTCGGGGTGCAATTGGTTGTGTGTTGGACTTGTGTCACATGCGTATCCTAGATCTAGTGGGATACGGTGTGATACTCTCCAATTTGGTGTGTTTTTGTGTAGATCTAATTATTTATGCTTTAAATTCTTTATTTATAATTAGTAAATATATATAGATATTATATATTATTTTAGTGTATTTATTATGGTATTTATTGTAGCATAGATCTATATTTCTATGTGTTCTAATGTGGTGTATAAATATATGTATGTAGCTTTCTTGCATGCAATTATATATGTACTTATGTTAATAAAATAATTTATACATAAATGTTTTATAAAATATATTTATGTGTTTAAATGTATAATTATATTATTTATAATTATTATATAATTATTTGTATATTAATGAATATATTTTTATGTGTGCTTCTAGCCATGTAAAATACATACATTAATATGTGCAAGTGTTATGTAACTATTGATATTTAATTGTGTAAGTTTATATGTATATATATATAAGTATATAGTTATTAAATTATTTTATATATATATATGTATTTTGATTTATATATCTTATATATATATGTGCTTTTGTGAGGTATAATACTAGTAGTAATATATTATATTATTTGTATAAATATTGGTTTGTATATACTTTATATTAGAGTGTATATTATTTATACTTTGTGTGGGTACCAATTGGGATCAAGACCTTGATTCCTAATTGTGTATTTTTATTCTATATTATTTATATAGATGTCTTGAGAGGTTGACCTTGGTTTGACCATGTTTGACTTTAGTTGACTTTAGAGTTGACCATAGTTGACTTTTGACTTAGAATTTATTTATTGACCTAGAAGTTGACTAGTTTGACTTGTTCTCTTTCCGGGACCTTGTATTAATGTGGTATTCTATATCTAGGTCTTCGAGGTACCGAGTCAGACATCTGTGAGACTGTTCTTTGGACTTCAGGCGAGTACATTCTCTGATAGTTTCTCATTTATGATATCCTCTATGTTCGTTGTATCTAGTGTAGATATACATGTTTCTCTTGACACTATGGTTACACGGATTGGTATATCCGGATCTCGTCATGAGATATTATTCCTTGGTATATGGTGTATATGGTGCAAGTATTGTTTCATTGGTTATCTTGTACATGTACAGACACCAATTTTCGGGAGGAGTCGCTCTCTTCTTGGGAAATCTAGTGCCATAGCATACCGTGGTTGGATCTATTATACCAGTTGGGGGTGGGGAGTATTAGTATAGATATGTGATCAAATCCCTATTGAATAAAGTATTGGTAAGCGAATAGTGTTGATCATGCACTGCACGTATGATTAGCCAGGCCGCATTGTATCTTGCCCAAGCCGATCACATGTTAAGCTAGTACTCACACACTTAGTCATTAGTATTATTGTTTCATTGGCATATTGTTCATTATTGTATTTCTTTCCAGTATTTCCTTATTGTCTATATATCTCTTGTATCTATTTTGTGCATCTTATTTATCCACAGCTATTTACTGTTACATAGTTTTTATCATGGATTAGAACTGCTGTTAGAGATGTACTCTGCTCCTTTCCTGACTGAATATATTTTTCCAGATGACACTGAGGAGTACCCTACCTATTATGGACCCCAGGATGTTGTGGGTTTAGATTCGGAGACCCTGGCTCAAGAGGGACTTATCCCAACTGAGACAGTTGACCCTGGAGTGTAGCTTTGTAGTATGATAGTATTCTTTTGTACTGGATTTGTCTCCAGCTTATTTCTGTTACTCTTCAGACTCATTGATGTATTATTTTAAACTCATGAGTTGTATGATGACTATTCTATTCTTATCTGATTCGTGCTCATTCTATTTTAGTTCTGTGATTGAGTATTCTATCATTATTGGTGGTTCATTACTTTAGATAGACTATCTAGACAGCGTTCTACCGCCGATTCTGCGGCGTAGACTGGGCGTTATTTCCGACAAGTACCCTTACACCGGGTGCGGGTCGTGACACGTTTTTGGTGGTGGCCCATGTAGGTCTAGCTTCACAAGTATGTGATGTCATGGTAGTGCGACAACTTAGTTGTACTACTGCGAGCCTGCGATAGGATATAGGATATAGGCTGAGATACTCAATCACATCTAGGAAAATTCTTTTGATTCAACTATTCTCCTTTGACATTGATACTTGAACCCTTAAACTGTCCTTTCCTTGAATATCTTATATCATGTGCCATATTGATTTCTTATTCCGTCTTTTTATGAGATATACTCGGAGATACTTGCGGAGGCACGCAAGGTTGAGCGGGATCTGGATTTGAAGACCAAGAGAGACCGTGATTCTTTTCTGGGGGCCAACGGTAGTGCAGTATCTGCCAAACGTCCTCATTTCCAGTCCAGACCTTTCCAGCAGCCACAGCAGAACCAGACTCCAGTTAGAGCGCCTTTTCACCAGGCACCTCAGCAGCAGAGACAGTTACAGCAAGCTCCATGCAACTTCTGCAAGAAGCCCGGCCACATCTGGAAAGTTTGCAGGAGGAGGTTAGGAGTTTGTTTGTATTGTGGTACTGAAGGGCATCAATCAAGGGAGTGTCCTCGTCGTGTAGTTCAGGGAGCAGCTCCAGCTCCTAGGACACAGACGAGACCACCTGCAGCACAACCGAGGGGACCACTTCCGACACAGCAGCAGCGTTTTGTCCAGCATCAACAGCAGGAAGGTGCTCGACAGGGACGAGCGTTTGCTATGACCGTCGAAGAGGAGGAACCCACCGGAGATGTCATCGCAGGTTCTATTCTTCTTGATTCCATTCCAGCTTTAGCTTTGTTTGATAGTGGTGCTTCCCATAGTTTTGTATCTGTTTCTTTTGCTCTGAAGCATGGTTTGGTAGCTGAGTCTTTGCTTAGGACTTGCAAGATCATGACCGGGGGAGGCATTATCCTGGTTAATAATATTTGCAAGGATCGGAGAGTTACTCTGGGAGGCCGGGAGTTGAGTGCGTGTCTACTTGTAATGCCACTTCCGAGCTACGACATTGTACTTGGGATGGATTGGTTGAGTAGGCACCGTGCTAGCATAGACTATAGAGGAGGTAGAGTTTTGTTTGGTTCGCCAGGAGAGCCAGAGTTTGAGTTTGCTAGAGGAGCTGTGGAGCAGGGGGAAGGCATTATTTGTGGAGCTATGGTGGAAGACAAGGAGTTGCCGCATCCGTTGATAGCAGAATTCTTGGATGTGTTTTCTGAGGAATTGCCAGGATTGCCACCAGATCGAGATGTTGAATTTTCTATAGACTTGGTGCCAGGTGCAGAACCAATTTCGCAGCATGTCTATAGAGTAAACAACAGCGAGCTGGTCGAGTTGAAGAAGCAGGTGGACGAATTGCAGGATAAGGGGTTTATCAGATCGAGTTCTTCACCATGGGGAGCCCCGGTATTGTTTGTACCAAAAAAGGATGGATCGGTGCGTATGTGCATTGATTACAGGGCTTTGAATAATCTCACTATCAAGAATAAGTATCCTTTGTCACGGATTGTTGATCTGTTTGATCAGTTGAGTGGTGCGAAGGTATTTTCTAAGATAGATTTGAGATCAGGCTACCATCAGGTGAAGGTGAAGCCGGAGGACATACCGAAGACTGCTTTTAGAACTCGGTATGGTCAGTACGAGTTTATGGTGATGTCGTTTGGTTTGACTAATGCACCAGCGGTATTTATGAACTTGATGAACAAGGTGTTCCACCAGTACCTTGACAAGTTCGTTGTGGTGTTCATCGACGACATACTCATATACTCGAGGATACCGGAGGAGCATGAGGAGCATTTGAGGATTGTGTTGGATGTGCTGAGGAAGAAGAAGTTGTATGGAAAGTTGTCCAAATGTGAGTTTTTCTTGGACAAGGTAGAATTCTTGGGGTATGTTGTGACTGGTGATGGTATTTCAGTGGATTCGAAGAAGATTTCAGCAGTGGAATCTTGGAAGACTCCGAGTTCGGTAGCAGAGATCAGGAGTTTCTTGGGATTGGCAGGCTACTACAGAAAGTTTGTGCAAAAATTTTCGAGGATTGCTGAGCCGATGACCAGACTCACAAGGAAGGATGTGGAGTTTGTTTGGACGGAGGATTGCCAGGTTGCTTTTGAGGAGTTGAAGAAGAGGTTGACGTCTGCTCCTATTTTGACGTTGCCATCAGGATCCGGAGGTTTCACTATTTATAGTGATGCATCGGGGAAGGGTTTAGGTTGTGTTCTTTAGCAGCATGGGAAAGTGATTGCCTATGCATCCAGGCAATTGCGTCCTCATGAAAAGAACTATCCTACCCATGATTTGGAGTTGGCAGCTGTCATATTCGCCCTGAAGTTGTGGAAATATTATTTGTACGGAGAGCGTGTGAAGATCTTCATAGACCACAAAAGCTTGAAGTACGTTTTCACGCAGAAGGAGTTAAACATGAGGCAGCGTCGGTGGTTGGAACTGATGAAGGATTTTGATATCTTTTTGCAATATCATCCTGGGAAAGCCAATGTAGTTGCGATACTTTGAGCAGGTATCCGGTACCTATGTTCTTAACGCAGGATCGATATTTATTGGAGGACTTGGAGAGCTTGGGCATTGAGGTGATTGTTCCTGGGTGTGCTATACAGATATGGGGATTACAGATATACTCAGATTTGATAGACAGGATTAAGGCAGCACAGTATGATGATGTATCTTTGAGGAGTATCAGAGCTCAGGTGAGAGCAGGATTGAAGGATGATTTCACTATTGCAGAGGATGGATCTTTGAGGCATGGAGTTAGATTGTGTGTGCCGAGTGGGGAGTTGCGAAAGGTGGTATTGCAGGAAGCGCATCGCTCTCAGTATTCCATACATCCAAGTGCTAACAAGATGTATCGGGATATGCGAGAGAGTGTGTGGTGGTATGGCATGAAGAGGGAAGTGGCACAGTTTGCATCCAGATGCTTAGTGTGCCAGCAGGTGAAAGCCGAGAGGCAGAGGCCAGGAGGTTTACTTCAGCCATTACCCATTCCAGAGTGGAAGTGGGAACACATTACTATGGATTTTGTGTCCGGACTTCCGCGATCTCCAGGAGGGAAAGACGCGATTTGGGTCATTGTTGATAGGTTGACCAAGTCGGCCCACTTTTTGCCTTTCAAGGTGGGTTTGTCTACGGAGAAGTTGGCAGAGATGTATGTGAGGCAGATCGTTAGGATACATGGAGTTTCCGTCAGCATAGTCTCAGATCGGGATAGTCGTTTCACTTCTCATTTCTGGAGGAGTTTGCAGGAGAGTTTGGGCACTCAGCTCAAGTTCAGTACTACATATCATCCCCAGACAGATGGGCAGTCAGAGAGGACTATCCAGACTCTCGAGGATATATTGCACACTTGTGTACTAGATTTCGGGGGTTCTTGGGAGGACCATCTCCATTTGGTAGAGTTTGCTTACAACAACAGTTACCAGGCCAGTATAGAGATGTCACCTTTTGAAGCTCTATATGGTCGGAGGTGTCGTACTCCTTTGTCTTGGGACGATATTGGAGAGATAGTTTTGTTTGGGCCAGAGATGGTTGTGGATGCAGCGGAGAAGGTTCAGTTGATCAGAGACAGACTTCGAGTGGCGCAGGACAGACAGCGGCATTGGGCCGATAGCCATCGGAGACCTTTGGAGTTCGAGGTATAGTTTAGATTTTGTTTGTGCTTGTTCTTGTTTGTTATAGATTAAGTTCTTAAGATGGTGTTTTGTTCTAGGTGGGTGGTTTGGTGTTTCTGAGGATTTCTCCGACACGAGGCACGATTCGCTTCGGTGGAGGCGGAAAGCTTAGTCCGCGATTCATCGAACTTTCACTATTCTAGAGAGGGTCGGTGCAGTTGCTTATAGACTAGACTTACCACCTACATTGGAGGGAGTGCACAACGTATTTCATGTGTCGCAGTTGAGACGATACGTGGCAGATCCTAGTCATGTATTGGATCACTCAGAGATAGAGGTGGGCCCTACTCTTAGCTATCCAGAGCAGCCAGTTGAGATTCTGGATCGGAGATAGAAGGTGCTGAGGAACCAGACTATTCCTTTGGTACGCGTCGCATGGAGGCATCACTCTCCGGGGGAGTCTACCTGGGAGAGAGAGGATGACATGCGAGAGCGTTATCCATATTTGTTTGTACCTTGAGGTATGTTATTTTCTAGCTATGTTCTGTTCATTGTTATGTTTTGTTCATTAGTTAGTTGTGATTCTTTAGTTCTGTTCTGTAATTTTCTGGGGGTAGTTTTCATCTTTAAATTTCGAGGACGAAATTATTTTAAGGAGGGTAGACTTGTCACTACCACATTTTAAGAAAAAGGGTATTTTAGTAATTTCCTATTTAAATAAATATTGTGCATGGTAAATAATTTTTGTTGTATTATTTAATTATTGTTGGATATTATTTAATTATTTTGGACTTATTTTAGTAGACCCAAATATTTTAGTTTGGACCCATGGACCAACATGAATTAAATAGTTAGACTTGGCCCATTTAGAAAGCCCATGGTTAAGGAGATGGATTAAATTAATTAAGTGATTAGACTAGAAGCTTCCTTTCTTAATTATTTCTTCATGAGAGGCCCCAAGGGGTACATTGGACATTTTACAATTGCTTGGGGAAGGGGCATGGCCGGCCTATATTAGGAGGGGGGAATTTCTCTCTCCTCTCATTCTCATTCCAAATCTAGATCTAGAATTTCCCACTCCCAAATTCCCTCCATTCCCATTCCAATTCCCCACCAAATTTATTCCAAATTCTTCCCAATTCACCATTAGAAAGTTGAGAAGCAAGGATCTAGAAGGAGGAAGCAAGGATCTACAAAGAGGAGCAAGGATCTACAATTTGGAAGCAAGTTCATCTCAATTGGAGGTTTCATTGGGAATCCATCTTCCAATAGGTATAATTCAGTTTTTCCCATTAAAATAGCTTCTAAATCTGAGATTTAATCATTTAAAATTAACCTATATGTATGTACTACTCATAGGACTTTGTTTTGTGTTCATAGGAGACCCATGGAGAAAGTTATGGTGCTTTTTGTGTCAATTTTGTTGGAATTCCGAATTTACATTTTGTTGTGTGTGTCAATTGATCCTATAGATCAATTGGGCATGTGATTATGTGTTTGGGGCTTGTGTCGTGTCCATATTTGGGTACATGTGGTTCGTATCCCAACTATTTGGTGATACGTGTCATTTTTGGGGTTTTCCTCCGACACGGGACTTTGAACATGTCGTATTTTGACACGGACACATAGATCTACTTTTGACACTTTAATTTGTTCATAAATATTATTTGTGACTTGTTTGTGTCATTCGGGGTGCAATTGGTTGTGTGTTGGACTCGTGTCACATGCGTATCCTAGATCTAGTGGGATACGGTGTGATACTCTCCAATTTGGTGTGTTTTTGTGTAAATCTAATTATTTATGCTTTAAATTCTTCATTTATAATTAGTAAATATATATAGATATTATATATTATTTTAGTGTATTTATTATGGTATTTATTGTAGCATAGATCTATATTTCTATGTGTTCTAATGTGGTGTATAAATATATGTATGTAGCTTTCTTGCATGCAATTATATATGTACTTATGTTAATAAAATAATTTATACATAAATATTTTATAAAATATATTTATGTGTTTAAATGTATAATTATATTATTTATAATTATTATATAATTATTTGTATATTAATGAATATATTTTTATGTGTGCTTCTAGCCATGTAAAATACATACATTAATATGTGCATGTGTTATGTAACTATTGATATTTAATTGTGTAAGTTTATATGTATATATATATAAGTATATATTTATTAAATTGTTTTATATATATATATGTATTTTGATTTATATATCTTATATATATGTGCTTTTGTGAGGTATAATATTAGTAGTAATATATTATATTATTTGTATAAATATTGGTTTGTATATACTTTATATTAGAGTGTATATTATTTATACTTTGTGTGGGTACCAATTGGGATCAAGACCTTGATTCCTAATTGTGTATTTTTATTCTATATTATTTATATAGATGTCTTGAGAGGTTGACCTTGGTTTGACCATGTTTGACTTTAGTTGACTTTAGAGTTGACCATAGTTGACTTTTGACTTAGAATTTATTTATTGACCTAGAAGTTGACTAGTTTGACTTGTTCTCTTTTCTGGACCTTGTATTAATGTGGTATTCTATATCTAGGTCTTCGAGGTACCGAGTCAGACATCTGTGAGACTGTTCTTTGGACTTCAGGCGAGTACATTCTCTGATAGTTTCTCATTTATGATATCCTCTATGTTCGTTGTATCTAGTGTAGATATACATGTTTCTCTTGACACTATGGTTACACGGATTGGTATATCCGGATCTCGTCATGAGATGTTATTCCTTGGTATATGGTGTATATGGTGCAAGTATTATTTTATTGGTTATCTTGTACATGTACAGACACCGATTTTTGGGAGGAGTCGCTCTCTTCTTGGGAAATCTAGTGCCATAGCATACCGTGGTTGGATCTATTATACCAGTTGGGGGTGGGGAGTATTAGTATAGATATGTGATCAAATCCCTATTGAATAAAGTATTGGTAAGCGAATAGTGTTGATCATGCACCGCACGTATGATTAGCCAGGCCGCATTGTATCTTGCCCAAGCCGATCACATGTTAAGCTAGTACTCACACACTTAGTCATTAGTATTATTGTTTCATTGGCATATTGTTCATTATTGTATTTCTTTCCAGTATTTCCTTATTGTCTATATATCTCTTGTATCTATTTTGTGCATCTTGTTTATCCACAACTATTTACTGTTACATAGTTTTTATCACGGATTAGAACTGCTGTTAGAGATGTACTCTGTTC
The DNA here is from genome assembly GCA_036927795.1 of Iris macrosiphon. Taxonomy (NCBI): domain Eukaryota; kingdom Viridiplantae; phylum Streptophyta; class Magnoliopsida; order Asparagales; family Iridaceae; genus Iris; species Iris macrosiphon. Next base: position 272,095 of record JAYESA010000143.1, read on the forward strand.
CTTTCCTGACTGGATATATTTTTTCATATGACACTGAGGAGTACCCTACCTATTATGGACCCCAGGATGTTGTGGGTTTAGATTCAGAGACCCTTGCTCAAGAGGGACTTATCCCAACTGAGACAGTTGACCCTGGAGTGTAGCTTTGTAGTATGATAGTATTCTTTTGTACTGGATTTGTCTCCAGCTTAATTCTGTTACTCTTCAGACTCATTGATGTATTATTTTAAACTCATGAGTTGTATGATGACTATTCTATTCTTATCTGATTCGTGCTCATTCTATCTTAGTTCTGTGATTGAGTATTCTATCATTATTGGTGGTTCCTTACTTTAGATAGACTATCTAGACAGCATTCTACCGCCGATTCTGCGGCGTAGGCTGGGCGTTGTTTCCGACTAGTACCCTTACACCGGGTGCGGGTCGTGACAGGGAGTATTATTATAGATATGTGATCAATATTCCTGTTGAATAAAGTACTGATTACTAAATAGTGTTGATCATACACCGCACTTATGATTAGCCAGGCCGCATTGCATCTTGCCCAAGCCGATCACATGTTAAGCTAGTACTCACACACTTAGTCATTAGCATTTTTGTTTCATTGGCATATTGTTCATTATTGTATTTATTTCCAGTATGTCCTTATTGTATATATATCTCTTGTATCTATTGTGCATCTTGTTTATCCACAACTATTTACTGTTACATAGTTTTTATCATTAATTAGAACTGCTGTTAGAGATGTATTCTGCTCCTTTCCTGACTGGATATATTTTTTCAGATGACACTGGGGAGTGGTACCCTACCTATTATGGACCCCAGGATGTTGTGGGTTTAGATTCTGAGACCCTGGCTCAAGAGGGACTTATCTCAACTGAGACAGTTGACCCTGGAGTTGTAGCTTCGTAGTATTCTTTGTACTGGATTTGTCTCCAGCTTATCTTGTTACTTCTTCAGAATCATTGATGTATTATTTTAGACTCATGAGTTGTATTATGACTATTCTATTATTTATCTGATTCATGCTCATTTCTATCTTAGTTCTGTGATTGAGTATACTATCATTATTGGTGGTTCATTATATTATTAGATAGTTCATCTCGACAGCGTTCTACCGCCGATTCTGCGGCGTAGGCTGGGCGTTATTTCCGACTAGTACCCTTACACCGGGTGCGGGTCGTGACAATGTTGCTTTGAGATTATCGTTAATATTTGCAGAAGACTTACAAATTATCAGGAAGTATCACCTCTAAAAATATAAATAAAGAAAAAGAGATCACAGAATAGCTTACTGCTGTGGTAAAATCGTTATTGCTCAAATCGAGATTCGACCCACTTAAAGTCAATTCATATTCTCAATAACCAACAAGTTTCGATTGCACTAACTAGCAATCAAAATTATGATAGCAATCGAAAGTGCCACGTCTCAACACACCATGCGCTCGGACACACTTTGAAGTCGTTGGAACATTGCAGGAGATAATATAGCGAAGACTAGTAGTTACTACATGATACAATGTTAGAAAGGGTTATGCTTTGGTCCGTCCCAAAATGTGGTGCTCCTTATTGTAGAAGCATAAAAAATTCGAGTCCATGTGCTAGAAGATATGCCATGAAAGCATACCTTAGTCATGCTACAGAGAATCTATGCGGCCAAGGGACTCGTCTAGATCCCCAAAGCAAGTCTGCAAGTGCATCCATGCACCCAGACTACAAGTCGCATACATACAAGATCTATGCGTCAAGCTCTACATGAGCCAAGTTCTCCATGCGTCAAGCTATTTATCCGTCAAGCTCTCCACGAGGACCATACTCCATGCGTCTATGGTCACATGCGTCCAGACTCCATGCGCCTCATGCGTCCCAGATTTTATGCATCCTATGCGGCCTCGACTCTATGCATCCTCGTCCTCATGAAGCCAGAGTGTTCATCAGACCAAGGTCAGACGAGAGCACATATGTGACACCTATATCCCATCAACACGATGGCTATAAATAGGAGCAACTTGAACATTCTAAGGGCTGGCTTTTTCTGCTTCAGAGAGACCAGACCACCCCCAGGCGAGCAACAGGCACAAAAGAGAGAACAGAGAAGAGCTTCCTCGCTCCCGCATCGAACCGTCAACGGAGTAAAAGAGTCACTGCAACACTCAACCTCCATCGTCACCCTCCAGAATCAAAAATTGTACTTATATTGTCTATCTATGAGCTCTTTGTACTTTTTTTAGTTTGTTATTAAAGCAATCCCAATTTTAATACCAAATGCTTATATATAGAAAAAAATACTTTGTTAGTTACAAACATGAACAACCTATTGTTAATAATCTGAATAGATTTGCAACAGTGGTGTAATTAAACCAGGTTCATAACTCTTGTAACCCCTGATCTATATAGCCTCAACGTATGTAACAGTCAGATCTTTGTGCTTCAGTTGCTTGTAATGTCTAACCCTTTGAATCACCTACCACGTAGTTATGCACTAACTCTGCGCCCGATGCGTAAATGCATGGTGCGTTAACTAATTTCCACTTTACTCTCTAGCCCGAGCTGGTGTGGTCTGAACCAGAAATAGGCCCCTTCGGTGCCTAGGCTTAAATACGACTTAATTATACGATGATAAAAAAATGAGTGCAAATTACGAGAGTCAATAATCATTGTCCATCTATAAAATCTCTGACTCTATTTACCATTGGACTAATACAATATATATGTACCATTCAAGAAATGAATAACTAAATATTTTAAAAGGCACATAGAGTTTGTCTTAACATGGAATGAGTAAACCCGGTTATTGTTTGGACTAAACCCAATAAATTCTAGTTAGGAGTTCAAAATCATGTTTGAAACCAAGCCCAAAGTAGTATTTCACTACCAGAAAAAGTCAAATTAGCGACGCCCAAAAACGTTGCTAAATGACAAAAAAATATCGCTAAACACATTTAGCGACGTAATTAGCGACGTTTTACAGAAGTCGGTAATAATCACGTCGCTGAAAGGAAAAATGTCACTAAACGTCGTTATACCGACGTTTTTAGCAACTTAGAAAGTGTCGCTAACTTAGCGACGTTTAGCGACTCAGAGTCACTAATTAGCGACGTAATTAAATGTCGTTAAACGTCGCTAATTAGCGACTTATATAGCGACGTAACAGCGACGTCTTTAATGACTGACAGTACTGCTATGTCAGCATTTTGCGACGTACAGCGACGTATTTAGCGATGTTTAGCGACGTCATTAGCGATGGCTTTTGACATCGCTAAGTAGCGACTTGTTTATCGACGTAGAAAAACGTCGCTAGGAGTCGCTAAACGTCGCTAAATACGTCGCTAAATTTATAAAAAAAAAATTGAATTATTCTAAACTATTATTCCTGCAATTTATAAATTTCTAATTAAAAATAGACCCGAAGCAACCCTCTGTTGAATTCTCTGGGTTCGTCGACCCCTTCGGTATAACACTCAACACTGGATTAACAACATTTAATATGAATAAAAGTATCACAGTCATATAATTAATACACATAAATATCACAGTCACACAATACATAATATATAAGTATCAGTATCACAGGGCATAAACAGCATCACAAAATGTATATTATCACAGTCACACAAAATGCATAATATATAAGTATATGAAACATCACAGTATCAATCTCGAGGATATCCAATACGCTGGGGCAGATACCAGTCCCTCAAATACTGCACATAAACAGCGTTTATGTTATCAATCTCCGTTATGGGTGCTGGGTGACTGGAACTCCCTGTATGAGATACAGCCGCTATAGGTGCTGGGTGACTGGAACTCCCCCGTCTGAGATACAACAGGTGGTATCTATTCCTCCTTAACAGTAGGAGGCATCACTTCCTCCTTAACAGTATGAGGCATCACTTCCTCCTTAACAGTATGAGGTATCGCTCTCTTAGGTGCCATTTGGTAAGATAGATAAAAACAAAGAATATAATTGATAACAGATATTACTTAAGACATATCCTTAATAATGCGGAATGGAAGAATTAGATGACTCACAAAGAATTAGTTGTTTGTTGCAGTATAATAATGGAGATGATAATACGAATGATGATGATTATTAGGGTTTTGTCAAGTCTTCTATTTTATTAGCCCAACCGATAACACTACTCCACATTATTATTCTAACTGATATCAACTTCTCTTAACCAATATCTTACTATCTAACCTATCTTAACCAATTACCTATCTACCTTGGCACTCAACACTTAACTGTTACTTACCTATCTAGTACTATCCTCATTCACTTGCCCTCTCAGACACATATCAAATCAACCCTCAATACCTTAGAATTATTTTTAGGCTATCAAGAGTTTGTCTCTCGTTGCTATGCAACTATATAGGTTAGGGTTTAATACGATACTATAATGTTGGGTTTCGAAAATAGGTTATTTATTAGAACCTATGCATAAAGTGTTAGGTAGAGTTGAGGATATACGATTGAGTGAGTGTATATCATTTAGGACTGATACCAGGTTATATCAGTAGGTAGGGAGTGAGTGGGGTCAAGTGATTAAGTATCAAAGTTAGAATGAGAGGTTTGAGTTTAAAAGTATTTTGGGACTCGAGTACCATATACCAGGGTTCTATTTGTAGTATTGGAAGGTCTGACATGGTTTTAGTCCTAGAGAGAGTGTGGGTTCAAATATTGTAATGGGTGTCTGAGATTAGTGTGGTGTGGTGCAAGTGTGAGATATTTTGAGTAAGATAAGTGTAGGTATTGAATGTGTTATACAAGATAGTATGCTCTTATACACTAAACAAAGAGCTTGGTATTAGACTAGGTTGTAAGTGTTGGTGTCTATATCATAGGAGGTTGGGTGTTGAGTGGTAATATAGTAAGAAGGAGAACTCTTGCATTGGAGTAGTCTAAAATCAGACCTGGGTATGAGATGTTCATCTCATGTAGAGGAGCATCATGGTTGTGTATTAGTGTTATGTTAAGAGTTGGTTGTGTGTTTAGTATAAAACTCTTACTACCAAAGTTGATAGGGATGAGGTTTTAGTGTGTGCTAGGTGCAGTATAGGTTTAAGGGGATATTCAAGGTCAAGTGTTCAATTATAGTCCAAGAACAGTGAATATTGAGTGTAAGGATGGGAAAAGTACTCACTTTGTGTTGTGATATCCTAGTATACCAGTAAGAGTTGTGGCAGTGTACTTGAGTATAGGTATCATGGTAAATGTCAAGTTAAGTGCTATGGAATATAGGACAAGGTATACAATAGGTAATTGTGATACAAGGATATAGGTATAATATATGTATTATAATGAGTGTGTTTATATGATTTATATATTAAGATACCAAGTGAAAATAGAGTATTATGGTCTAAGTATTAGATTTGAGTTAAGATATTAGTTATTGGGCTAGGTAATGGGAATTTAGCTAAGGTATTGAATACTTGGGTTGAGGTAATGCTAAGGTAATAGAATATATATATATATATATATATATATATATATATATATATATATATATATATATATATATATATATATATATATATATATCTTAACTCAAATCTAATACTTGGACCATAATACTCTATTGAATACTTGGGTGAAAATAGAGTATTCACCCAAATACTCTATATGGAAGTATTAAGAAATTGATATTGAACAGTAAAAATTGATAATGTTTGGTTTATGAATGTATAGGAATCAATCCTGATCAAAAACCCTAAACCTAACCCTAACCCTAACCCCAGGTCAAAAAACCTAACCCTAACCAACCCTAACCCTAACCCTAACCCCAGGTCAAAAAACCTAACCCTAACCCTAGGTGTCGTATGTGTCTGTCAGTGTTTCTGTGTGTGTGTGTGTGTGTGTGTGTGTCTGCGTCTGTATGTGTGTCTGTCAGTGTCTGTGTGTGTGTCGTGTCTGTCAAGTGTGTGTTGTGTCAGTGTCACATAAGAGAGAGAGAGAGAGAGAGAGAGAGAGAGAGAGAGAGAGAGTTAGGGTTTACCTAGAGCTCGAGGATGAGGAGGGGGATGCCGGAGTAGCCGCAGCCGTGGAGAGCCGGTCGCCGGTCGCCGGAGAGGGAGGGTGGGGGAAATCGAAAGGTTTTGAAAACTTTCAAAATTTTCGCAGATGGAGGAAAAGAAAACTGAGCCCTAATTAACCAAAATTTAGCGACGTTTAGCGACGTCAAAAAAAGTCGCTAAATAAAAATTTAGCGAAGTCCAATACGTTGCTAAATACGTTATTAAATATTTTTAATATATACGTCGCTAATTACGACGCTAAACGTCGCTAAATTATACATATTAGCGACGTTTAGCGACCTTAATCAAACTTATAGTGACTAATATTTTTAAATCTTAAAAAAAGTCGCTAAACGTCGCTAAATGTCGCCATTCAGCGACGTCTAGCGACGTTTTTTACGGAGTTGCTAATTTAGCGACATTTTTATATGGAGTCGCTAAAATGCGTCGCTAATCCCGCTTTTTCTAGTAGTGTTTGTTGGGTTAGGTTTGGTGAGCCAAACTATGTTGTATGGCCTTTTCTTTTATCATCGCGTTGCTTCTATAAACATTAATAATGCTAAAATAGCAATGTATTTTGGAAGTGTATATTCGGATAACAAAAATAACAGTTTGGGTTTTTTCAAATTTAATTTATTAATCCTTTTATCAGTCGTTAAAGATAATTTTGATTCCCCTCCACCCACATCATTCTTCCTCTCATTTCCACCCACACAAATAAATATCACCAAAACCCTCCATATTAAAGAGATTTTGTTGCTTTCTACACACCAGCTCGATTTATCTCTCCAATGGGGACTGAGGTTATCGACAGTGGATATTCCTCGACTGCTCTCCTTCCTCTTCGCTTTCTTCCATTCCCGTCACTTCCTGACACATTCCTCTTATTCTGAGTACTACAAATTTCGGTCAGTGAAGGAGTGCAAGGAGATCCAAGCTCTTAAGATCAGTTCAATGAAGAGTTCATTCTCAAGTATCAGTGTACCAGGGCTTCAATGCATTCAGTGAAGAGTCCAGTCAGCTCCTCATTTACCTCCACCTCAGCAAAATTATGCCATCTCAGGGAAGCCAACTCAGTGGGCAATTAGTGACCATCAGAGCTTGTATCAGAGCTCAGACCTCTTATAAATAGAGGGAGAAAGAGAATTGTTTATGAGAGTAATTGCATTTGTATTTATTTTAATCTTCTCCACTTATAGATTTGTACTCATTTTCTTTCCGGACTTTCAATTTTGAATAAAAAATCCAAACCCTAGTTCTTCCCCAATTCTTATTTTCAGTCTTAATTCTTGTAATCGGGTGAGTATTTTCCTAATCATGGTTTACTTGCTAGCTATTTGTACAGTTCATGTGTAATTAGTTGTTCTCTTTCATATATAACTATTATATAAATTATGTCTTAGTTTTTTTTTTCTACATGCATGTCTATTTTAGATGCTATATTTTTTATATACTTGGCTTGCATCTATGTATCTTATTACATCCCACTGAGGACCTGATCCTTTCTTTAGATACCGATGTGAATGATTACTCGGAGTTATATGGATAAGCACCAGACGAGGGTACAATCACAGTTGAATACTCAGCTATTGCTTAGTTTATTTTTAACATGTACTTTGATATATTTTCTTGTCCTTATCTTTTCGTCTACTAGTATTGGATTTATCTCCACCGGACTCTTTTAATTTCTTGATGAACTGGAACTATTTGTACTTTCATTCATCAATATCCATTATTATATTTATTCTTGTTTCGCTTATTCTGCTAATATAGCCTAGTTTTGATAGACTCATATTATTCATTTGAGTCTATTCGAACATATGCTAGTGGACTGCAGACCATGAACCATATTGCTCATTCTTGATGTTTAATCTTATATGGATTGAGATATAGTTAGACTTTCCATATTAGAAATTAGGGTTATTTTGTATAAGGGTGCCAGGTTTATGATCTAATTAGATGTTGGGAAATGTGTTTGTCAATTTTAGACTTTGGATATTTTGGGACATAATGTATGGGACATCATTTATTGTATTCGTCTCCAAGTTGTAAGCCTCAGGGCATGCTTTATTGTAATAGAGAGAGAGAGAGAGAGAGAGAGAGAGAGAGAGAGAGAGAGAGAGAGAGCTTGAGCGATTGTAATATTTGGCCTAGCGCCATTGTAACATTTATTTCAATATCAATAAAGAGACTCATTTTCTTATATATCTTGTGTTATTTCAATTTTTCTGCTTAGGAACTATCTGTGCGACTCTGTAACCTATATTTCAATAGGTAATTTTGTTGCTTGCCTTGTGCGAGCTCAACTTAGGCTTTCGTGGCATCTCGCCCAGCGAGGACGTTCAATTCTGCGAAACCGGGGCATGATATTTTGGTATCAGAGCACGATTTTATATCCTTGGACTCGTGTTCGTTTCTCTTTCACTTTGAATGTGCTTGCTATTGATGTCATTAAAGTTCTCTCTCAATGTTTTGCAAGATGTTCCATACAATAAGTCTAAATATTCTATGAATCTCTTGCGGGTATTTTGGTTGACCATGGATAGCTATGTGGAAGGCCTTGTTGGCTGAGTTATGATGGGCACTACACACCTAGATTTATATTAGTGCTAGCAAGTTTGTGTGCAGGATCAGGATATGTTCGGACGAGGATAAGTTAGACTTGGTTCATTGATGTGGGATAATATCGATAGAGATGTTGTTGTGAGACTGTGAATATCGATGCGAACGTAAAAGATGTATGCTTGAATTTTTGAGGAACGGATCGATCGGATATTCAAGTAAAATCGGTCGGAAATTGTAATTCAATTTAGAGGATGTGATGAATGGCTTGAACCCTGAGTGGTATATAGGGTAACCTTGAAGTCATTTGACAGATTTAGGATTTTGGGATAGCAATGAGCGATATAACGCAAAGCCTTATAATGAATGATTCCTAATTATTCGTGAATTCAAATATCTCGTACGAAGATTGGTTCAAACAATTGAGGATGAGTTGTGTGAATCAAAAAAATATTGGATAAGAATTCGAAACGGTGGAACAGATAACTTGGTCGAGGAAATCGATATGGAATCATTGTAGATCATATATGTATCTGTGGATTGAATCGAATAAAATGAAAGTTAGAGTTGAGATTAAAGACTCGAGAATGTGATCAGAGTTAGTGCAATTGGAGGATAGCATAATTTAAAAGATAACAATTGGGAATTCAATTTGAGGATACAAGAATATCTCTAAGGATAGGAGAAAGATATTGCTCAATGGAATTGAGTTAAGTACAACGGATTCAGTTTCAAATTGGGATGACTTGATATGATATCGATATTTAGAAGATAGTCGAGATTGATACATATTGTAAACCCCCTGATTTTTCAAAATTTTTAAAACTGGATTTTTCACAAATTTCTGGAATTTTCTGGGAATTTTTTGTGAATTAAAAACAGGGTTTTAATATTTAAATAATTTTTAAATGATAATAAACAGTATTAAAATATTATGAAAATAATATTTTTGGGTGTAAAATGAAAAACTGGACTTAGGGCAATTTTTCTGGAATTTATCGGGCCCCGGACCTATTTTTAAACACCTACAAATAATTATTTAGTTATTTATTAATTAATTAATGATTTAGTTATTATTTATTTTATTTTTAATAAAAACCCAAACCCATTGGATCGGCCCGGCCCATTCCCCCAGCCCAGCCCGGCCCACGGGCCCAGCCCCCTGCCTAGCGGGTCGGGTCGGATCCGCCAGACCCGACCCGAGACCCGCTACCTGACCCGGCCACCCATCCCCTCCCCCACGACCCAGCCGTGCCCGAGTCTTCCGCCATGCCCGCCGGGAGCTCCGCCCGCGCCTCGCCCGGCCACCTCGCCACGTCCCCCCCTCTCTTCCCCGACTCTCTCGGCCCCCAGCCCCCTCGCCCCGCCTTTAAATCCCCCCCGTTCCCCAGGCCGTCGACCCCACTCCGCCACCTCGCTCCACCAGCGTCGACACCTCCGCCCGGCGCCACCACCCTGCTCCGCCCCGCCTCTCCCCGTCCTCCTCCTTCCTCCCCTCCGGCGGCCACCGCAGCGACAGCAGCAGCAGCTCGGGCAGCTCCCCGCGCCGCCGCGCCGCCTCCAGCGCCGCCGCGAGCCCCGGCCACCGCCTCGCCGCGTGTCCTCGGCCCCCTCCGCCTCTGCACGGCCGCAGAGTTGCCGTCCCCGCCGCCGGCAGAAAGCCCTAACCCTAACCCTAATTTGATCCCCGAGTCCGACACGTGTCGGACACGACGAGAACCCTGTTTTTCGACCCCGTTCAGGTGCGTGTATTTTCTTGCTCGTAGCTCGGATTTCGATTCCGTAAATTGTGTTGCGAAGCCTGTATGACCCTCTCGGTGTCCGGATAAACCGCTCGGGGCATCGCGTCCTGTGGTGATCGCACACCGCGATCCAAAAATAGGAAAAACCAGACCCTGTTTCACCGCGGAACCGAGTACGCCCTACCAAACGGGATGACTTGGTCGCACGCGGTCTTCACAGATACGTGCACGTCGTCGATACGGATGTGCGGGATTTCGCAGAAGTCGATTCGGGTGTGCGTGCACACCGGGATCAACGCGTATCCGCGGACATCGCCCCGTATCCGACTTTTCTGTATTTCACCCTAACTTTGTGTACACACGTCGGATTGAAACGAAACTTGCGCCATCGGACTCGTAGCGATACGCTGGTCCTGTGAGCCAAGTTTGGTTCGATTCTGAGAACGTTGACGAAATCGCGGCCCCACAGGCCCCGCTCGACGGGCAATTTTGTGTTCGGCTCATCGGAATCCAATTCTGAAAGTTCCGTTGGGTTCGTATCATCGTTCCTGACCTGTTGACACTAAGTTTGGTGAATTTGGAGATCTTTGACCCTGACACATTTTTCGGTGCAAAGCGGGCCCACATGCGGACCCCGTTTTGACCCGAAATTGTCGTTTTTGCCCTTGTCTCCAAATTGGACCCAAGGATAGGCGTTTCTAGCTGATTGATATTTTCTGGATCTGATGGTGATGTTTGTTTCAGCAACCGGAGTACCGCCTGCAAATCCAACCGAAATCAGAGCCGGAACCACAGGCAAGTGTACCTCGCCAATACTTGCAGCTTGCTACCTATTTCCTTGACCTGTTTTTACATCAGTGGACAAGTGTACCTTGCCAAACCCTGCAATTTGCTATTTATTTTCTGGACTTAATTATGCATCAGTGGGCAAGTAAAGCTTGTAAATTCTCAGTAGTTCCTGTGATAATATTTTGCTGGATTTCTTGTGTAAATCATATAAACTTGTTTTAACTGCTTAACCTAGGAAACGTGCGACGTACTTAGCGTCCGATCATAGTCGGGTGCCAACCCCATACGCGGTGTTGGGTACGTCACTTAGAGTTGGACATTCGATACCCTTACTCTTGGTACTTGTCCTATCAAGTACACCTGAACCCAGGACACTCGACACTATTCATGTGACGGAATTCCCTGACATATACCTGGTGATTTCGTATAGGATACATATTCATGTCAATTACAGTTTACATGCGTAGATTCTATCCTGACTCATTGCATTAGTTCAAACTTGCGTGACTTGTACCTGATATTTTCTGGAACTGTGACGTGAGATTACATGGGGTGGGGAGAGTAATATCATATCAAGGCTGAATATAATATAATATAATATAAATACTATTATCTGGCGGTGCCTTAGACTCTGATACAGAGCTTTGGTACCTTACTGGCCCTTCGAGAAAATACTGCTATGGTTTCTTCGACACTGATCCTGTAGTAGTCTCAGCCTGAGTATGACTAAAACTCTCACTTGCATATCACTTAGCTGGTTTACATATTTACCCTGCTGTGTATTTTATTGCTGCACTGATATTCATTTTGGCTTGAGTTATTTCTGTACCTTGCTATGTCCCCTGAGGACCTGGAATGGATGATGTCCCCAGGTATAGCTGGAGAGAACTACCCCGAGGGGTACGGTACAGGAGCACTCCTTGGAGCAGAACCCGGAACAGAGAACGAGATATTGGCCGAAGATTTCTCCTGAGCACCGGCTTCATCTACACAGTATTTCCATTTTCAGTATTTTATTTCCTGTCTATTTTTCCTCTGAATGTAACAGACTAATTCTCGGATTGTTTTCCGAGATAATCTTATTTGGTATTGCTTATTTATTTCCATTGCATTATTTCTGGTAATTAATCTGTGCTATTCTGTGGATGAGATTAGAAATACCTGAGACTTGTAACATTTCACTGCTAGACTACAGCTTAAGCATGCCCTGATGGATCCATTAAATTGGGTTGTCCATCGGTGCGTGCTGCTGGCCATTGCGCACGTGCTCAGTCCCTCGGCATTTTGGGACTAGGGCGTGACACATATGAATGAATTATGTGGTTGAATGATTTAAGGTAGGCGATAGCGGATTTGATCTTGAACTTCGACGAGATAATCTTATATATTATTCGGAAGACAATATGTGATAAAACAAAAATGATGTTACACGAAGGGATGATTTTGCGGCTGCGCGAATATACTTGATAATATCGAAGTATATTGAGGATAAACAGACTTTGGCTCGAGGATTTTCTAGTTGGATGAATGATAGGTATGTTATCGATGGAATCTTGAAAGTTGATTATTTAGAGGAATGCTAGATGTGGACTACAGATTGATCGAACAGTAACATTAAAGTTTTGGATGACTTGGTTAAGCGAATGTTGATCATGGCATGAATGGTTATTAGATGAACTCGGCTGGATGGATATTGAAATTCTTAGAATTATTGATTCGGTGTAATGGATTAATGACTTAGGAAAGAGATGAACCGATCTATAACTAAGACAGGTCAAGCAACGTATATGTTCGGTGACTACGTCACTGGACAAATCCTAATTTATATAACTCTCAACAAAAGATACAAGATTGATAAAAACTACGTTGAACCCTTTGCCCAAAGGTTCAACCCCTTCACCAAACTTAAGAAGAAAAAAAGAGATTATAACTTGAAATCACTCACCCTACCCGTAGCGATCTTCCTGAACGAATGCGATAACTCCTCGATCAAATATTCGCTTTCTTCTATCTTGGATGACAAACCCTTAGAGCAAAGTATGGATTTTTCTTAGATTTTCTATGGACAAGCACTTGAATCTTCCACCTTGTGCCTCCACTCTCAACCCATATAAATAGGATGAGAAACTATTTTAGGATTTTAAGAAATCACCAAAATAGTCTACCATTAGATCTGGCCATCACTAGTATCCAACGGTGTAGATTAAAATTCAAAACTCGTCAGCCCCGACCGAACCAAACTCGACCAGAGTTCGGTTTGGACCTTGCCAAAGGTTCTGGAACAAAAGCACCAAGTTTGGACCAAACTCGGCCAGGAGCCAAGTTTTGGCCGAGTTCGGTCCCTATAGCATCAGACTTAATACAGCAATAATGGCATCCACTTCAATTGTTTTCTTTCACAGGAATTATTGTGTGGCTAGAGAAGAAAAATATGTATAACTGGTGAGGATGGGTCCTTTTTTGCATTTAGTTCTAATATGGATTTAAGTGATGAACATGTTATGAGAATAAGTCTCATAGGAGCATGATAGAACTAAATGTATTGCTCCAAATGATAGCTACTTGATATAAGATAATTGAACAATCCTGACTAACGTGGCTTCATATTCTACTAATACACAAAAGTTAGAATATGGAGAACAAGAGAAACACAAGGCAAAATCTTGTGTATATTTCTAAGAAATACAACTGTTATGCTGATTTTTCCTAACCATGATATCTAACTTTATTAATAATTAACATGCATGTCTGCTAATGTCATCTAATACTTTGAAGTTATAAAAGGCATACAAGCTTTCTAATTGTCATTTTTTATTGTCAAGTCAGGTACTACTTCCTATGTACAAACAATATATATAATTATTTAAATTCAAAATTCGACAATCTATATAAATCAATCAATCAATCAAAATCTAAAAAAATGAGGGGGCATAACCGCACCTCCTCAGGACAATGTAGCTACGTTGCTGCTCAAAGGTATAGTTAACAACATTAAGCATATTAGTTTTTTTTTTCATGAAAGTGATGATAATGGTAGTTTGTGAAGTGAATAGTCAAGGAATGTTCAATTTCAATCAAATAAATCTTTCACTAAGTAGGTGATGATATCCTTATTTGGGCTATTTCTTTGCCCAAATGATGTTCATGAATTAATAATACATGGTCCCTAAGGAATCCAAGTACTATGGTGCCCAGGTTTCTGAATTATCTGAATACTACTATTACTACACAGTATCACACTAAATTTTTCACACAAAAAAAAACAAGTAAAGTATCTCCTAACAGATTAATCTTAGTACTAATCATTCAAATATACTTCTTTATTTATCTATAGGGTTATTTTGGTTTCAGTTTAAAATAGAGCATCTACTATTTTCATTAATATATTTTTTCCCATGGAGATATGTCGTTATATTTTTTGTGTTATCTGTTTTTACCATGCAAAAGATGTTGGGAACGTTGTCTGATCCAAAGTGGAGTTTTTTTGCCATTGAAGTAAGTTTGGAAAATCTTCATTTAATAACAAATAAAAATTACAAAGAAATCCTAGACAGAAAATCTAAGTACAATATTTTTTATCTGGGTAATACGACGATGGAGATCGAGTACTGCATCGACTCTTTTACTCCGTTGACGGTCTGACGAGAAAATAAGGATGCTCTCTTCTCTCTCCTGAGCTTATGTACACGTACGTAGATCTCCTAGAGGGGTATGACCTTTAAAGCAGAAAAAATTAGCCATTGGAACGTCCAAGTTGCTCATATTTATAGCCATCATGTTGGTGGACTATAGGTGTCGCATTTGCTTATGTTTGGTAGCCGAGGGGGGCCCTTCAACATAATACGGTTGCAATTGTAGGCTCATGTTATGGGCAGGCCGCCACGTGTATATCCTTAATAGGATGTAGTTTAGTCCAGGCTGAACTTCCACGTAGACATTTGTTGTGATTTGTTGTTGCTGAAGATCTGGGCATTTTTTATCTTTTATTTGTGTGACTTGGTCAGCTTAAAATGTGGCCCATATTTAGTTGGAGAGAATCACTTCAGCCGTAACAGAAAGATTTTATCTCAGAGAACCCTACAACGTTGCATGCAAAAAGTATGGGACACATAGGACGCATGGAGTTTGGAACGCAGGGGACCAGAGATACATAAAATGCATGGAGTCTGGAATGCATGTGGTCTCGTACACATGGTCCTGTACGCCTATTAGGAGTAAAGTTCATGGTGACGTGAGGTTCTATCGTTTAGCGTACTCACGTCTTTTGAGGCATTCAGAAAGACTCTTTTGTCGAGATTCTGTGTCAGACATAATCTTTCTGTTAGGCCTTTATGGGGCCAGTATTGGGGCGCAGGGATGCTTGAGGGAATAGTGGCTCATGGCACTACTGGTGCATATGGATGCTAGTTACTTAGTGGCGCATGGCACTGCTGACGCATGGGAACACTAGTTACTTAGTGGCGCATGGAACCGATGACACACGGGAACACTAGTTATGAAGCGGTCGACGTATGACACTGAATCATTATGGCTTCAAGGTCTTGATCACTGCGGCACATGGCCTTTGATTACTGTCGGCGCATAGTAGCTGCTTTTCTAGACCGTATGGTCATCCTGCAGCCTGATTTCTTTCGAGTCGATCTTGGTGTGCATGTTGGTGGACGCATGGATCTAAATTTTTTATGCTTCTATAAAACCCCCTTCAAAGTTTTTAAACTGATAAGTTTTGGATACTTTAAATAAGAAGCATGGATGAGAGGATCTTGGGCCACATCTGAGTGACATACTGTATAGGCACGTTGCCGCATAGGCGCTTCTGCCAGGCTATCAAATCTTTAAATGTCAAGATTTGGCTCGATCTTCGAGAAGATTTTTTGGGGATTCTGAGTCAATGGCAGTTTCCTAGTAGATAAATAAGGATAACGCAAATTGAGGCATCAGGTTCATCCTCATAACTGCATGGTTTATTGCCTCGATCTTCTCGCGCGCCCTAGGTGTCTATAATTAGGAGGGCTAGGGAGGAGAGAGAACTTTTGTCTCACGGGTTCCCCCTATTTTGTGAAAAAAGATGTCGAGGGCTGCTATCTATCTCGCCGAGGGGTTTGTCAAGAGCGGCGTCGACCCGTAGACCCCTTATGCTGGCATTTTTTTGGAGGTAGGGGTGTGTCATGATGGCAGAGACACAAGTACACGACCTCGTAACATGGATAAGAAATTATCTAGAACATGCCCCCCATAAAATTCTATTGCATGAATGAGCAATCATCTGCAACATGCGTACAGAGCCTATATTTGGCTTGATCACATAGATGGAAACTTATTTGTAGCATGCACGCAGAGCTTATCTATATCTTGGCCGTATGATAAGGAATCATCTGCAATCATGCACGTAGAGCCTATATGTGGTTTGGTCGCATTGATGAGACTTTCTCTTGCTTATGCGTGCAGACTTTGCTATCTCGAGACATCCCCTCCTGCGTTTGGCTGTGACCTGGAAGTAGCATACGGCCGCTGTACAGTTTTGCAATCTTCGTTGAGACTAATATGTGTTCTCTTTATATAGGTTTTACCACTCTTCGCGGTGCCCATGATGGAGCATAGAAGGATATCATAGAACCCGTCATTCAAAGAGAATGCTAACCTTACGCGACAGTTTTTTGCCAAGAACTGATCTAGGAGACGAGGGTGAACATCCTGCATCATGCGTAGAGTTGTCCATGTTTATGCAGCGTTCTAGCTGCGTTTCTTTCCTTTATGTGGCTTGCTACCGGCCGGGAGCCTACGGTGTCGATGATAGGATTTGGATTAATTACCATTCCTGTCTTTTGTCTTTCCGCATAGTTGTAGAGTGCCTGCTCCTTCTCCTCCCTTGCTATCCATCAGTGTGGATTCTTTTCCATATACTGAGATTTGTACTGTGGAGGGATGATCCAGAAAGCATTGAGCTCTGTTGTTGGCTCTACTTGTGTCGGTAGCAATAACAGCACGAAGGGGAGCCTCTAATGAAAAAGGTTCATGTCAGCGAGACTTCATAAAAATCCTTAAAAATAGATTTCCATCATATGTACTTATGACCTTAAATACTAATAAAAAACCCTTAAAATGGATTTTTATCATATGTATGTATGATATTGAATATTAATCAATAAAGTCTCTCATTTCCAGAATTTCTTCTTTGTATTTGTCATATTGAATGTTGTGGACTTTGGGTATTGTGCTAGAGGTAATATACACATAGCACAACATCATAGTTTTTTAAGGATATCCCACTGGGGGACTTTTTGGTGGACCTTATTACCTTTTGCGCACTTTTGTGCAAGTAATAAGTTCGAAGCGAAAAACCTATCAGAGGTGATATAGACGTGATAGGTTTTGTGGGCTCATTACTTCTTGTGCACCTGAGTGCAAGTAATAGATTTGAGACAAGCCCTGCCATAGGTAATATGGACGTGGTAGGTTTTGTGAATTTAATACCACTGGCAAACTTAGAGTTAAGTACGGATGATAAGTTTAGATGATGACCAATATCAGAGGTAATATGGACGTGATGATAGATAGTCAAGCAGAGAGGTTTGCTCAGAGGTAATATAGATATGGCAAACTCTACTAGGGAGGATGTGAGGATAATAGCTCAGAGATAAGGTAGACGTGAGCTAAACGATAGTCATACCGAGAGGTCATGTACGATCATGGTATTTTTATGGAAGGAAAAGAAAATGAGCCAGAGGTAATATGGACATGGTTGTTTTCTTTGGATGAAAAAATAGGCAGCTCATAGTTTAGAGGTAATATGGACGTGAACTGTTTGCTTTTGATGAGGATATTCCACTGGAAGATCTTTGGTGGACCTATTACTTCTTGTGCACTGGAGTACAAGTAATAAGTTTGAAACGAAACCCTATCAGAGGTAATATAGACGTGATAGGTTTTGTAGTCTCATTACTTCTTGTATACTTGAGTGCAAGTAATAAGTTTGAGACAAGCCCTGCTAGAGGTGATATGGACGTGGCAGATTTTGTGGACTTAACACCGTTGGTGTACTTAGAGTTAAGTATGGATGATAAGTTAGATAATGATCGATGTCATAGATATTATGGACGTGACAATCAATAGTCATACAGATAGGTTTACTCAGATGTAATATGGACATGGCAAACCTGCTGGGAATAATCGGTTAGGACGGCAGTTCAGAGGTGATGTGGACATGAACTAATGCCCAAGAAAACTATTTGTGAGTGGTCTACCCAAAAGTGTGGATAGACCTGAAGGTAGCTCCGCTGGGGAGCTTTTGGAGGATCCACTATCTGTTGTGTATTTAGGATTCCTGAATATAGACAATGGTTTCATCAAGCTTTTGTGGAAAAGAAGTGTATATTGTACTTATACACTTGCTGGGGATGAACAACAGGAAATATATACTGTATATTTTGGTTGTCCAGCTGATAGTAAAGGGAGTACAAGTCTAGATTAGACATAGTACTTTTTGAGGAACATGTCGTTGATAGGCATCATGAGCAAGTCATCATTGAATTTTGTGAGCCGGTAGGCGTTGTTGGAGATTACGAACTCCACAATGAACGAGCCCTCCTATTTAGGTTAAAATTTACCAACGGTTTTGTGGGTCATAACCATCGGTCTTCTTACTGTCAAGACGAGGTCACCCACTTGGTAGGTCCTCTTCTTGACCCATTTGTTGAAGGCTCCTGAGAGGCGTGTTTGGTATAGCTCAATGCGCTATTGAGCTAAGAGATGCTTCTCGTCGAATGCTTCCAACTCTTGTTGCTATCGGTGGTGATTGTCATCATAAGTCAATCGATTGGAAAAAGCCACTCAGAGTGACAATATTTGGATCTCGAGTTGGAGGACCGCTTCACTTTCGTAAACCGAGGAGAATGGCGTGCTGCCAGTAGGTGTCCGGACTGTTATACGATAGGCCCAGAGATATTCATCCAGCTTCTCATTCCAGTTGCGCTTATTGGATGACACAAACTTCTTGAGTAGCTTTATGATGGTCTTGTTGAATGCTTTCTCTAGACCATTTGTTGCTGGGTTGTAAGCGGTCGAGGCTATATTCTGGATTCAGTTTTTATCACAAAACCGATAAAAACTATGAATTATAAACTATGGACCATTGTCGTGGTTGATCCTTGGTGGCAAGCTAAAGTGGTATATAACATGATGCTTGACAAAGCTGATCACGTTTGAGATCTCGACTTCAGCGAGTGGAACAGCTTTCGCCCATTTGGAGAAGTAGTCGGTGATCGCCAAGATGAACTGATGTCCCTTAGAAGAAGGTGGACTAATTGGCCTAATAATGTTCATTCCCCATGCTTTAAATGGCCAAGATGCGACCATTGGGTGTAGAAATTTTGAGGGCTAGTAGATAAAGTCTGCATGGATTTGCCACACTTGGCACTTTCTCGCATAGTCAACAGCCTCTGCTACCATTGTCGGCCAATAGTAACATATTCTCCGGAGACGGTCATGTAGCTTAGGCCCGGGCTGATGGGCACCGCAAACCCCATCGTGAGCCTTGAGGAGAGCCTGCTTTGCTTCTGAATTCGATAGACATCGTAGCAGAAGATCGTCGTAGGAACGACGATACAACATTTTGGTAGTCGTTCGTAATAGAACCAGAAGGAACATCTTTTGATGGAAGTGGCTTCCTTTGGGTTCTCGGAGAGAATTTTATAGACTGCATAGTCGATGAATGGGAGTCTTCAGTCTTGGGAGTCGGTGTTTTTCTCTACTGAGTAGCTCAGGCACAGATATAAATTATTTTTTGGGCAGACCAGCAGTTGGTCAGACTACTGTGATCAGATGATGGGTTTTGACCGGGACTGCCAGGGAGGCAATGAGGCCGGTCAGGGCATCAGTCTCGATGTTTTACAACTGAGGGACGTGCTCTAGGAAGAACCCCTCGAAGATGGAGATTATTCCAAGCGCTGCTTGGTGGTATGGAATTAAGTCCTCGTGCTGGACCTCATATTCACCCCGGTCCTGACTAACTATCAGCTTAAAATTGACGTAGGCTTCTAGGCAGTCTACTCTCTCTTGTTTAGCGAGTTGGAGCCCAATGACGAAGGTGTTGTACTCTGTCACATTGTTGGAGAATGGCTCTGTAAGGGAGTAAGTGCGATTTATAACAAGATCGTGTAAGGAAATCAGTATTATCCCGATGCCAGCGACAATATCGTCTTTAGGCCCTGTTCTTGAAGCACCGTCGAAGCCTACGTTCGTAGATGCTCACGAAAGATGGTGCTCGTAGCTCGCTGGTATAGCACATGTGTTCTTCAGACCGAAGGGCATGACTGTTTTAGAAGCATAAAAAGTGCGCCTTATGAAGATAGCACAGTTTTCTACAAATAAACTTAACAGAGGAAGAATGGCGTACTTTCTTTCTTTTCAAAGGGTGGCGCACTATTCTGAGAACAGAAAAAGTGACACACTTTTAAATTGTTTTCATCAGTGCAGACATGCGTACAATTTACATGTCTGATTTTTCCTCCAAACATTAAAAGCGATAAATCTGACAAGCTGGAACAGAAACCGAAGAATCAAAAGTCATCATTACAGCTGGGTTGCGGCACGCAGACCCAAGTTATCATTTAGCGACCCAGTCGTTGTGCCAACTTTATCAAAAGTGTGTCGTTGTGCCAATTTTTTTAAAAGTGTGCCGCTGTGCCAACTTCTTCAAAAATGCGTCGATGTGCCAATTTTTTCAAAAGTGCGTCGTTGTGCCAACTTTTTCAAAAGTGCACCGCTGTGCCAATTTCTTCAAAAGTGTGTCGTTATGCCAACTTCTTCAAAAGTGCGCCAGTCTCTAGACCACTTCCAAAGTGTGTATACTATCATAACTAACAGTGAACAATTATGAGTGCGTATCTTGCATGCCATGCTTCTCGTGAAAAGTGTACAAATAACTGTCTCCTACAAACTATGATTTTCTTGTATAGGAAGCTACGTGTCAAGCATGCAGCGAGTTATGCACCCACTCATTCAAAACGTGGGGTGTTAGTCCAACAAAAATGCTCGCACAATAGTAAAATAGTGCAAACTATCCAAAGTGCGTACCCACTCTCATAACCGCTCCTAAACTCTATAAAAACATGATCGGTATATCCATTAAAGGCACACAGAGACAAGAGACATATAGGGAGGGGGATACAAGAACAGAAGGAGAGAAATATAAGCTTCTTATGTCGTTGTTGCCAAAGCTTTCTTATTGTTCAACTCTCCAAGTTGTTCACAGCATTCCTTGCATTTCTTCGGCGTCATGTGGTCCAAGAGTAAAGTGATCATCCGTAGATCAGATCTTCACAGCTATACTTCTCTAGAATCAATTGTACTTAGATTTCTATTTAGGATCTTTTTTGTACTTTTCTTTCTTTTCAATAGTTTGGAATACAAAAGTTTCATATACACTTTTCTTCGCAAACAAGATGGCGACTCTGCTGGGGACGACTTTCTTCTTTGACGAGAAGATGATATCTCAACTCGACGCTGCGTTAGTCAGCTCGATGTAGAAGACCTTGATCATGAGTTTGACCAACAAGCATACAAAGAAATGCTTTATTCTGGGAGTAGTGCTAAGACCTCACCTGCGCTCTAGTCGAGGAGAACTCGCAAAGTGTGGGTGCCCAAGCCTCATTATGTATATTCCAAAGCTGCTGCCAACAAGGGAAAAAGTATTTTAATTGATGAGAATTCCCTTATCATTTTTGTCAACCAAGTTCAGATCCATGATTTGGTGGACAGCTCCCTTGCGTTAAACAAGGGATGCAATTCACGCAACTCACACAATATCAAGCAAAGGGTCATCCACACCCAAGCTTCCGACTCATTTGTGTTAAACAAGGGATACAAATCGTGTAACTCGTGCAATATCAAGCAAATGGTGATCCATACCCAAGCTTCTGAGCCTACACATATTGGTTGTAATATGCGGGACAAGCAAGTCATGGACACCGCTGTCCAAACCAATCTCTCTACAGGCGTTAATGAAAGGTTGGTCGAGAAAAATTATTCTCCTAACATTATGATCACGTGCTCAATTGAAGAAAAGTTATGCGTCACTCGTTATGAACCTGCTATTGATGCACCAAGCCAAGACGTGCATACAAAATTAAATGCATATGGCAAACTGTACCAACTCTTTATACACCACAAAATGTGCGCCAAACAGGACCAACATCCTCACGATGCTCTGTTTGTGTGCATGTACATGTGAAGAATATTCAGAACAATTTCCCTTCCTCTGTGAAGAACAAGACTGCGAGAGATGATGGATCGTACCTCAATCAAGTCAGCACCTCACTTCACACGCAGAAAACTTAAAAGGTGCATAGGAGGTTTAATGTATCTTATGTAAAGAGCCAGAGTCTGCCCTCCTCCTCCTTTTCTCTTCCCCCTTATGACTTACACGAACTTATTGTACAAAAGCGTAAGGAGAGAGATCCCTTCGACCTTGAAATGGTGTTTTATAATGAACATCGTTGCAATTGTCACAAAGTTGTAATTGAATATTGTTGTGCATCAGCAAAACGGTCTATGTTTGACCGATTAACCTACACTATGTCTCATAAACCTCGACATATAAAATAAACTGACAACCTAGAGTATGATGATGAACCCCTCTTTGCTTCAGCATACATGGCTTCGCATCTTTCCCATGGCAGGAGACAATCAAGACAAAGTTCTTCAAGAACACCCAGGCAGAGGAGATTTGACTAACTCATCGACTCCTTTGAAGGAGTATACCAAAATACTCGTTCTCGAAGACGGGAGCTCGTTCTTCACGGGAATCTCCATTCCTCGGAATCGGAGGCTGGTGTCACTACCATATTTTTAGAATAGGGATATTTTTGTCATTTTAGAATTATTATAATTATTGTGTAAAATATTTATTTATATAAATATGCATGCTATATTATGGGGCTAATATATTATTAGTGGCTAGTGATTAGAATAATTGACTAGACAAGACCCTAGTGGACTAACCAACTTGTCATGACAACATGACCAACAAATTAGACAGGCCTATTTGGACCCAACTAGTTAACCAATCTCATTAATTAAGGATTAGACTTAATCTTCATCAGGATTAGAGCTTCCTAGCTAACTCTTTTCTTCATGACAAATCATGTCATGACCCGCACCCGGTATAGGGGCACGAGAGCGTGGGTACGTCCAGCCTACGCCGCAACATCGGCGGTAGAACGTTGTCTAGGTCACAATAATACTAATATAACTTACACCTGTCAATGATATCAATCTCCATAAGGAGGACAATATACATCTCACAATATCTCATAATGTAAACTCAATCACAACAACTATAAAAGTATAAGGCACGATAAGAGATAAGAAGAATAACAGAGTTAAACACCATGTCTCAAATATAGATAAATCACAGTCTAGCTGTCCAATATAAAGTCTCCACAATTCTCAAATTAAACTTAATATAAGTCTCTAAAATAAACCTCAAAATAAGTCTCAAAGCATAAAATAAATACTATCTAGATAGCTGCAGGTAATGTCTCATCTAAAGGAATAGTCTCCTCTAAGATCTCCGGTGTGTAGTCTGCATCTATACCCGGTCCATAGTGTGTAGTACAGAACTCCTCAAGATCCTCTGGAAAAAATATCCAGTCAGGATTGGAACGAAGTACAAGCACTAACAGCAGTTCCATATATATTAACAAAAACTATAACACAGTGTAAAGAAATACAAGACAGATATGAATACTGGCAATAAGAATACTGGAATAAGGGAATGCTAGAATCAAGAAATACTGGAACATCATCATTAATATACATCTAGCAATGAAATAGAATATAAGTACATACAAGAATAATAAACTGGTATGTAAGTGTGTACAAGAACAATAACTAGAACATGTAGAGATGCTAGATCAATATACTAGAGAAATATATCAAGAATCATCTAACTAAGTGTGTGAAACATCAGCATATCATGTGATCGGCTTGGGACTGATCAGGCTCATTATATTGGTTAGATATCATCCTTGAGGTCAGGCTAACCATCCGGATAGCTATGATGCGAGTACTAGTCAGGCTAACCACATGTAACATCTATGAGACATGTAATGGTAAGGCTGCACCGATGTGAGGTGTGGGTGAGCTATGATGCATGTAAAGTGAGGTATGATCACATAAGCTACTAATATTTCCCTATTTTTCCCAATCCCAATCACGACTCCTCGTGACAGGTCTCGATAATTCCAACTCGTGTAAACAACAGTGTCAGAGTCATGTACGCTATACCATAAGAGTTATAGAGATAATCAACATAATAGAAACTGTCAGAGAATGTACTCGTCTGTGGTCCTTAGCTGGCAATACCAATGTCCGGGTTCCAAAGTATCGTCTGAATGATCCAATAGTCCTATAGACATATCATATAACACAATACTGCATCAGATATCACACTAACAAACACAATCAAACACAATGATCTCAGAGACTATGCTAGGGGTCATGTTTGTAGTTGTTGTGCATAACAGACAGTCAATGGTATGGTCTTGCCAGTACATCAGTGTACATGTGGCAGTCTGCTATCATGGTACGTGGTGTAACTACGGGGTATCCGTGGTTACACTCTAGTAGATAGACATATAATACTTATTATCTATTATATATAATAACACTAATTAATTATAATTATAATAGATATATGTATATACATACTTAATAGTGTTTATACTATATATATATTTATATACGTATACATATACATATACATACTAATCAATTTTATACATATTAAACGTATACTAGGGAATACCTATACAATACATATACATATGTATATATATATATATATATATATATATATATATATACTAGTTTTAGAAATATATTATATATATATACCAATATACCTTTGAATATATACCAATATGTATGCAAATACGTACATACATACATCCATATAGTTACATATACACAATCACATGAAATAACGGGAACGAGAGCAAGAACGAACCTGCGCACGGTACGACAACGATGACGATGACGATGACGACGTTGATGACGACGATGACGATGGCGACGTTGATAATAAAGGTGAAGGTGGTGCGTGGTGGTTCAACCGAGGGGAGGGGCTATTAATGGCGGTCAGGGAGATCACTGGAGGAAGGAGGAAAGTGCTCGGGGTGATCCGACAAGGGGAGTCAGGGTGATGGCCGGTCGGTTAGGCGAGTTGAACGAGAGGGGGAAGGCTGGTCGTGCTCGGGATGCAGGGAGGAGGCGAGGTGGTGCTGCTGCGATGGGAAGGTTCGGCTCCGGCTTGGCTTCAGCGGTGCTTGGTCGACTGAGCAGTGGGTCAGCGGCTCAGGGCTTCTCCGGCGGCGACTGCGGCTCAGGACAGACTGGAAATGGCGGGTTGGCCGCTGCAAGCGGTCGGCTCCGGTCTTCAGGCGAGGCGGGTCATCGTGTGGAGAGGCGGTCGGGGATCCGCTCAGGCGAGGGTGGTCCGGTAAGCTTCGGGTGGAAGATAGCGGCAGAAGAAGAAGAAGAAGAAGAAGAAGAAGAAGAAGAAGAAGGCAAGGTGATGGTAAAGGTCGACTGAGGTTTGGTTGGTGAAAGAAAAAAAAGAAAAGTAAAGAAAGGAAAAAAAAGGATTATATATATGTGTGTAGGTCTTGGGTTGACCTAAAAATTATTGACTTGGTCAAATCCCTATTGGAATTGGGCTTGGGTTGACATGTAGATATTTTAATGGACTAGGATTGACATGGTTCAAAATAAAAGGAGGGCCAATGTTTGAGGAGGTTGATGTTGTGTTACACACTCCCAAAAAATCATAAAAAATACACAAGAAAAAGAAAAGGGGTTTATTCACGTGTCGTATCCAACGGGATGGACACCTTAATGCACTTTTGCATAAAAGTGCCCAATAGTTAGAAAATTACACAAGTTTGAATTTATGGATTAATTAATTAGAAATAAATATAATTGGTGTTCTAAATTAATTAGAAGTACAAGGGACTGAATTTAAGTGGGACACAAGCATCATGAATAAAGTAGACTTAGTGTAGAATATTATCCTAATTTGGGTTGCTCAGAATAGGTCGAGGTTGTGTCTCCAATTTCGATTGGAACACACAAGGGTACAAAGTTAGATTTATATAGAATTAAATACAATCGGTTGCGATGAAGGTTGTGCGTCTAAAATAAAATGCAACAAGACATAATTATGAGTCATACAAAGATCAAAATAATAATCTGGCACGTCTACGACAAGGGTGTAAAATCTGTTGGAAGACAATGGCTAGCGTAGCGCTCTAATTATTGAAGCAACGGTAAAGTACAACAATCAATTAAAATTACAGCAATTTAAATATAATTAATTATCATGCAATCATTTACTCATTAATTACGAAAAGACAAAAATATCCTTAATCTGAAAAGTGGGGGTGACAAATCAATAAGGGCATATGGGTCATTGTACATTGCTTGAGGAAGGGGGGATAGGGGGCAACCCTAATTAGGGGAGGAGACTCTCTCTCTCTCTCTCTCTCCTCTCATTCTTTATCCCCTTTATTTCAAAATTAGGGTTCTTCCCTAATAGTTCATTCCTCCATCAAAACCCACCGAATTTTTTCTCAAATTCTTTTATCCTTACCATCTAAGGAGACTAGAAGCTAATGGGTACAAGGAGCTTAGAGAAGAAGTTTGGCTGGGTGATTGTGTCCAAGTTGTCATATTGAACTTTTATTGGGAATCCATCTCCCAATAGGTAAATTCTAAAATCCTTCCTCTGATTAGTTTTATTTGGTAATTTAGAGCATGTAGATTGTACCAATATATTAGGGTACCCATAGGGAGGAGTTTGGACTCCTACTGACCCAATTTATGACTTATATATTGAGTTTGGTGTCCATTTTGGAGGAAATTCGAGAATGGGACACCAAGTGTTTATCATTAGGTTCAGTAGACCTAATTAGAGTTAGATTGGTCATATAGGACAAGATATGTGTCCACAAATGGATACGAGTAGGACGTATCATGATACGGTATTATACAGGGCTCTAATTTAGGAATTTTGTGCATATGAGTGTTTCCACCCTAATTCTCCCTTGTAGCAAGTTTTTTTAGCCATATATAGTTATATTTGATTTGTATACCTATCATTAGTTGAGTATTGGGAAATTGGGAAATTGGCATATTGATTAAGGGTGTATCATGAATCTCCTACTTGTGTACACTAGGTGCTTGTTAAATTGACTATTATGATGTATATCTATTTATAGTGTGTTTTTTCATATGATATTGAATACATATATATATATATATATATATATTATATATATATATATATATATATATATATTATATATTAGTGTACATATATTAATTTGTGTGTGGTTGTACTATGCACACAAGTGTGACTGTGAGGGGTGTTGGGATTGTGCACTGTGTATCAGAGAGCAGTGCACTGTGTGTATGGCCTGTGTGAGAGCTTAGGGGTTCTGTGTTCAGGACTAAAACTTGATATCGGTCATTGTCTTAAGTGTGGGATATATGTGGGTACCGTACTTAGGTGACAGTAAGGAGTAAGGTTGTGTATTATGTGTGCTATGGGTATACTTGTGTGCTCATGGATTAGTGTGTGTTGTGTATAAGGTATGGGGATCGACTGAACTTGGGTTCAGCTATGTTAGGACCAGTGCTCAGAAGAGGTAAATATTTGCAGTACAACAGACTTGACTTACACTTGAGCAGTAAGGGAGTTGTACCAAGTCAGGGGGGTTCTGTCCAGGTAGTGTACATTAGGGAAAATTGGGTGCAGGCCTACATAGGATTTGAATTAGTGTATGCTGGCTTGTATAGCAGCAATTGCTTGTTGTGTTGGAAGGCAATATGGTATACATAGAAGAGGGTCGGGTAAGATAAGGCACAAGTAGTGGCATGTATAACCGTAAGGGGGATGTCTGGTATGTGGCATACTTGAGTATAGTTGTAGTATTTTTATATGAAGTAGGGCAGAGCAGTAGCAGATAGTAACAGGGGTTATGAGTGTCTATGTAGTTGGTGTTGGAGTGCAGGTTTGGTGTTAGAGCAGGTGTTGATGCTAGAATACCTTAGAACTAGCTGGTACAAGTTTGGAATAACTAGTAATGTCTATTATGGACCAGTTGACCTAGGTGCTGACCTAGTTAACCTAGCATGGACCTAGAAATGGCCTAAGAACCTCATTTCATCTAGTTAATCATCTTATCATTCCAAACACCATTTAACATTAAAATCTTTTATATATATATATATATATATATATATATATATATATATATATATATATATATATATATATATATATATATATATATATCGGTCCTTGTGATACCAGTTTGGACATCAATCCTCATATTTTACTCGGGACCACAGGTGAGTACATTCTTTGACAGTTTTAGTTATTTTGATGAGTACTATAATTCTAGTTTTGTCGTGGTATATTTGATTCCTGACACAGTCGATTCTCGGGGTAGTATTATTGATACCTGTCATGAGGAGTCGTGATTAGATCCATCGTGCTAGCCGGGTACGGGAAAATATTAGCAAGTTATGTGATCATATCCCACCGTACATGCATCATAGCTCACCCCACATTTGACGTAGGGTGTAGCCTGACCATATTATATGGCTCATAGCCTGTTATATATGGTTAGCCTGACTCTCTCGCTTGCTATCATTATAGCTAACCAGATGGTTAGTCTGACCTCACATATATTATAGCTAATCATATATAACAAGCCTGATCAAGATCCCAACCCGATCACATAACAAACTAATATTTCAAGGCACTTAGCTAGTACTTCTATTTATCTATTCCAGTTCATACTTGCTAGTATTCATATTTACCTGCTTGTTTATTGCTAGTTACTTTCCTGTGATATGATTATATGTTCTTCGGCTTCTTTATATTCCAGTATTTTCTTTCCATCAGGTATATTTATTGCACACTGTTTTATAGTCTTTATCAATATAATTGGAACTGTTGTTAGTTTATGTGCTTGCTCCTTTCCTGACTGGATAATATTTTTCAGAGGATCTTGAGAATTTTTGTCCCACCTATTATGGACCTGGAGTAGATGTTGGTTATATATCCAGGAGATTCTGGAGGAGCCACTACCTATAGAGGAAATACCACCCGCAGTTGCCTAGTTAGCACTTAGTTTATTTGTATATTTGGATTATTCCAAACTTGAGAATATGAGTTGTATTATATTTGAGACTTATACTTGTAGAAGCATAAAAAATACGCTGTAGAGTTATACGCAGTATTTCAGTGCTGGTGGCGTAAGATGTGACTTCAGAGCCATCGGCGTACAAACAGAGCTTTATCGCTAGTACAACGTAAAATATAAGCTCCAGGACAATCCGCATAATGCAGTATTTCCAGGCTGCTTCAGCGTAAAAGGGTTGTTACATCGCCACTTTGGCATAAAACCTACTCGCTTTTAATGCAGTAGGAAGTTGTACGGGGAACGCTTCGTATTCCTCGAATGAATCTGTCAGATCATGCAGTGAACCTGACTCATGACAACGAGTACTGCACAGCTATCCAGACGACGACTGTAATGATGGTGCGGCACACAGACCCAAACCGTCGTTTAGTGACATTTTCCTGATACAAAGCGCTTTTACGCATATAAGGGAATACGCTACCTAATTTTATACAGGCAGATGTGAGCTTTTACGCTCAGCAGAAGACAAAACAAATTATCACGTCAAAAGCTGCTCTTCGTACAGAGCTCGAGGCACGTCTCTACATTTAATACGCATAATGGGGGCAGATCTCTGCATTTAATGCACGAGATTTGGTTATATCTCCAAAGACTGGGCAAGCCATAATTATGGCTAATACGTCCACATCATCACCTCTGTATATTACGCCATCAGGCTATTTTCAACTATAGAAGCACGATGTACGCTATCTCCTTGAAATACGCCACCGGGCTATTTTCAGCTATAAGGAGTAAGCCGTATGCTATCTCCTCGGAATACGCCAACTCAGGCTATATTTGCATTTGTGCGTGATAAGGCTATTTGGTCCAGAATACGCTCAAGGCCTCAGTCAAGGAAGGAGGATCGGCTATCTTTTACGCAAGCTACCTATCCATGCAGCATCAGGCTTCTATGCCTATAAGGCTTCTACGCCTATTTGGCTTCTATGCCAACTCGACAACCACTTGGCTTCTACGCCAACCTGACAACTATTTGGCTTCTACGCCATGGTGACAGTTATTGGCTTCTACGCCAACCTTTTCTACGCAAGGGGAAGTTACCTACGTGGCTTGCATGTCGTGATCTTCGCAGCAGTTATACGCATTATCTCTTAATAGGACACGCGTCACACGCTTATTCAGAAGATCATCTATACGTGGGTGGCAGTTATTATAACCCGCATAAAAAGTGCCACACTCTCCACTGTCCGGCTTTTACGCCAATTGGACGGTTATTGTCACTAAAACCCTATAAATAGAGACCCCTATTAACAGAGGTCCAAGGTCTAAAATTTGGAGAATAGAAGTCAGAGGGTCGAAGCACAGACAGAGAGCAGTGATCGACAATTTTGGCATCGAGCATCCACTCCTTCTTGCAATCCTTGAAGCTTCTTCGTCTTCTACAGACTTCTTCATTATCGTGTGGTCCAAAGGACAAAGTGATCGACTGTAGATCAGACTCCTATAGCAATATTTACCCAGATTAAATTTTGTACTTAACATCCTCGCATAGGATTAATAGTACTTCTTGTTTGTAAACCTAAGAAAGGGTTTTGTATAAACCTAGTTTTATTTCTTCCGTTTATTATCAAACAATACTGTGTTGAGATAGCTAGACTCTTAGACTCTATTTTGTTGAGATATATATATTATTGCCTCTCGTGGTTTATTGCATCTTTATCGTGCCATTGTCTTCTGTTATTGTGATTGAGTACATTATGAGTTAATGATTATATATATATATATATATATATATATATATATATATATATATATATATATATATATATATATATATATATATATATATATATATATATATATATATATATATATATATATATATATATATATATATATATCCATTATCCTCCATTTGGAGTTGAGATACATTGACAGGTTATGATACCATATATTTTTGTGAGATGGATAGATAGCTACATTGACCTAGACATCGTTCTACCGCCGATGGTGCGATGTAGGCTGGACGTACCCACATACTCGTGCCCTTATTCCGGGTGCGGGTCATGACGCATTTTTGTGGTGGCCCATGCAGGTCTAGGTCACAATTAAGTACGATATCGTGGTAGTGCTCAGACTTAGAGTATTACTACGAGCCTGCTATAGGATATAGGCTATAGGATGAGAGTATACTCAATCACAACTAAAATTTTTTCCAACCTATTGATTTTGCTAACTTTATCATTCTGAATATTTGCTTCTTTGGAAATTACTGTTCTTCTTTGATAATATAGTATCTTTTGCTCTATTGACTTCTTTTGTCCTAATCTATCTCCAGGATGCCGCCAAAGACGAGGTCACAGCGGTCTAGAGCAGCATCTACGAGATCGGTTACATCTCCACCTCCGGAGCGGGCAACAGCTGATACTGTACCGCATCCTTCAGCTCAGAGAGTTGCTTTACCTATTCACATTGGAGTCTCAACAGTCTTCGGGGGCCCTTCTCCCTCACCTGTCCGGAGGGTTGTCCCACTAGCTGCAGAAGATCTTCCTCTACCGCCGCAATTTCCTTTCCCGGGAGGTATGCCTGCTGACGGGGCACAGTTTCTTGCATTAAACCAGGGCATGGTGGATGCTCAGAGGATGATGGCCGAGGCTCGGCGTGTTCAGGATGAGGTCCATAGAGTGCAGGGGGAGGCACACCGAGAGCAGACAGAGCTAATGAGGGAGACCATTGGGAATGCTCACCAAGTGGCTTTACAGGCAGTAGGAAGAGTTGGGCAGCAACTTCCTGGAGACCAGCAACAACAGCAGAGGTAGGGCACCATAGTAGACTTTAAGAGGATGATGTTGAGTCCTTTCAAGGACATCAAGGGGATCATATACGCTAATGACTGGATAGAGGATATAGAAAGGATCATGTTTCTGGCATAGATCCCAGAGAGCTTGTATATAGAGGCGGCTGGCAATCAGTTGTTTGATATCGCCCTCACGTGGTATCATACCGAGCCCAGGCTCACAGTACTAAGACTTACTTGGGAGGCTTTCAAAGAGCTTTTTAAGGAAAAAAATTCCTTGATGTGACACTAGAGTCTTTGGAGAGCAAGTTCCAGGACTTGGTCCAAGGGAACTTGTCAGTTGATGAGTATATTATCGCGTTCTGCCGACTGAGCCATTTTGTGCCTTCCAGTATTCAAGATCAAGGAGATCGAGCCCAGAAATTTAGGAAGGCGCTGATGAGGAAGATCAAATCGTGTACTTTTGGCCAACGCACCGCCACCTACGAGGATATCTTGATAGATGCTCAGATTGCGGAGTCGAACTTGGGCCTCAAGCACATCTATAGGAACAACAACAACGAACTGGCAGAGCTAAAGAAGCATGTTGATGAGTTACAGGACAAAGGTTTTATCAGATTTAGTTCATCATCGTGGGGTGCTCCGATATTGTTTGTACCAAAGAAGGATCGATGCACATGTGTATTGACTACAAGGCTCTGAATAACCTCACTATCAAGAACAAATACTAGCTATCGAGGATAGATAATCTCTTCAATCAGTTGAGTGGAGCGAAGGTATTCTCAAATATAGACTTGAGGTCAGGCTACCACCAGGTAAAGGTAAAGAAGGAGGATATTCCGAAGAAAGCTTTTCGGACTAGGTATGGCCAGTTCGAGTTCATGGTAATGCCGTTTGGGTTGACCAATGCCCCGGCGGTATTCATGAACCTAATGAACAAGGTGTTCCACCAGTACCTTGATAAGTTCATGGTGGTGTTCATCGATGATATATTGGTATATTCGAAGACACCGGAGGAGTTCAAGGAGTATTTGAGGATAGTGTTGGAGACTCTCAGGAATGAGAAGCTTTATGGAAAGCTTTCAAGGTGCGAGTTCTTCCTTGACAAGGCTGAATTCTTTGGTCATATGGTGATGGAAGATGGGATCTCAGTGGACCCAAAGAAGATCATGGCAGTGGAGTCATGGGCTACTCTGAGTTCAGTAGTAGAGATCATGAGTTTTCTAGGGCTGGCAGGCTACTACATGAGGTTTGTACAGGACTTCTCCAGGATTGCAGAGCCGATGACTAGGCTGACCAGAAAGGATGTGGAGTTTGTTTGGACAGAGGATTGTCAGGCTACTTTTGATGAGCTGAATAAGAGATTAACAATGGCTCCAGTATTGATGTTGCCATCAGGGTCAGGCGGATTCACTATCTATAGTGATACTTCAAAGAAGGGTTTGGGTTGTATTCTTCAGCATGGGAAGGTGATTACCTATGCTTCCAGGCAATTACATCCTCATGAGAAGAACTATAACACCTACGATTTGGAGTTGGAAGCAGTCATTTTTGCTCTAAAGCTGTGGAAGCACTATCTGTACGGAGAGCGTGTGAAGATCTTCACAGACCACAAAAGCTTGAAGTACGTGTTTACAGAGAAAGAGCTGAACATGAGGCAGAGGAGGTGGTTGGAGTTAATGAAGGACTTTGACATATTATTACAGTACCACCCAGGGAAGGCCAACGTAGTCATCAATGCCTTAAGAAGGTATCCAGTGGCTATGTTCTTGACAACAGATAGAAACTTGTTGGCCGATCTTGAGAGTTTGGGCATCAAAGTGGTAGTTCCTGGTATCGAGATACAGATATGGGGATTGCAGATACAGTCAGAGCTGATAGACAGGATCAGGACTATACAATTTGAGAATGTGGCTCAGAGGAGCATCAGGGCACAGGTTCAATAAGGACTATTGGAGGAGTTTACCATTGCTGAGGATGGATTATTGCGGCACGGTACCAGATTATATGTGTCGAGTGGGGAGTTGCGCGAAAAGGTTCTCCAGGAGGCGCATCACTCTCAGTAATCGATGCATCCAGGTGCCAACAAGATGTATCAAGACCTGAGGGAGCATGTATAGTGGTATAGAATAAAGCGCGAGGTAGCATATTTTATATCCAGATGTTTGGTGTGCCAACAGGTAAAGACGGATAGGCAGAGGACATGTGGATTGCTTCAGCCTTTACCCATCCCAGAGTAGAAGTGGGAGCACATGACCATGGCCTTTGTTTTGGGACTTCTGTATTCTCTAGGAGGGAAAGACACAATTTGGGTTATCGCAGATCACCCCACTTTTTGCTATTTAAAGTGGGAATGTCAACAGAGAAGCTGGCGGAGATGTATGTCCGACAGATTATCAGATTGCATGGAGTTCTTGTGAGCATCGTCTCGGATCAGGATAGTTGTTTCACTTCCCACTTTTGGAGGAGTTTGTAGGCTAGCTTGGGCACCCAGCTTAAGATCAGTACCACATATCACCCCCAGACAGACGGACAGTCGGAGAGGACTATCCAGACTCTCGAGGATATGCTCCGCACTTGCGTCTTAGATTTTGGAGGTTCCTGGGAGGATCATCTCCACCTGGTAGAGTTTTCTTAAAATAACAGTTACCAGGCCAACATTGAGATATCACCATTTGAGGCCTCATATGGACGGAGATATCGCACTCCATTATTTTAGGATAATATTGGTGAGAGAGCCTTTTTGGGGCCAGAGATAGTCGTGGATGCAGCAAAGAAGGTCAAGCTGATTAGAGACAGATTTTGGGTGGTGCAGGACAGACAGCATCATTGGCCCGGCAGCCACCAGAGACCTTTGGAGTTTGAGGTATAAGTTTGTTTGTGATTATTGTGATTGATTATTTAGATTGTGTGTTAAGGTTGTATTTTGTTCTAGGTTGGCGATCTGGTGTTCCTGCGGATTTCTTCGACTCGGGGAACGATTTGCTTTGGTGAAGGCGGGAAGCTTAGTCCATGGTACATTGGACCCTTCAGTGTTCTTGCAAGGGTCGGTGCAGTAGCTTACAAACTGAACTTGGCGCTTGCACTAGAGGGAGTACATGACGTGTTCCATGTGTCGCAGCTGAGATGGTACGTAGCAGATTCTAGTCACGTACTAGATCACTCGAAGATCGAGGTTGGTCCGACTCTCAGCTATCCAGAGCAGCCAGTGGAGATCTGGGATCGAAGAGAGAAGGTATTACTGAACCAAACTATTCTCTTGGTTTGTGTCGCGTGAAGGCATCACTCTCCTGGTGAGTCAACCTGGGAGAGGGAGGATGAAATGCACAAACAATATCCTTATCTCTTCGAGCCTTAAGGTATAGTTCTTCTTATTGTTGTGTCCTTGTGCTAGTTTGTTTTAATTTTGAGGACAAAATTATTTTAAGGAGGGTAGACTTGTCACTACCACATTTCTAGAATAGGGATATTTTTGTTATTTTAGAATTATTGTGTAAAATATTTATTTATATAAATATGCATGCTATATTATGGGGATAATATATTATTAGTGGCTAGTCATTAGACTAATTGACTAGACAAGACCCTAGTGGACTAACCAACTTGTCATGACAACATGACCAACAAATTAGACTAGCCTATTTGGACCCAACTAGTTAACCAATCTCATTAATTATTAATGATTAGACTTAATCTTTATTAGGATTAGAGCTTCCTAGATAACCCTTTTCTTCATGACAAACCAATAGGGGCATAAGAGTCATTGTACATTGCTTGAGGAAAGGGAAATAGGAGGCGACCTTAATTAGGGGAGGAGACTCTCTCTCTCTCTCTCTCTCTCTCTCTCTCTCTCTCTCTCTCTCTCTCTCTCCATCTCCTTTATTTCAAAATTAGGGTTCTTCCCCAATAGTTCATTCTTCCATCAAAACCCAACCAATTTCTTCTCAAATCCCTTCATCATCACCATCTAAGGAGACTAGAAACTAGTAGGTGCAAGAAGCTTAGAGAAGAAGGAGTTTGGCTTGGTGCTTGTGTCCAAGTTGTGTCCTATTGAGCTTTCATTAGGAATCCATCTCCCAATACGTAAATTCTGAAATCTTTCCTCTAATTAGTTTTATTTGGTGATTTAGAGCATGTAGATTGTACCCATACATTAGGGCTACCCATAGGGAGGAGTTTGGACTCCTATTGACCTAATTTATGACTTCTACATTGAGTTTGGTGTCCATTTCAGAGAAAATTTGAGAATGTGATACTAAGTGTTTGTCATTAGATTTGGTAGAACTAATTAGATTTAGATTGGGCGTGTGCGGCGAGATATGTGTCCACAAATGGATACGAGTAGGGCGTATCATGATACGGTGTGATACGGTGTGATACGGAGCTCTAATTTGGAAATTTTGTGCATATAAGTATTTCCACCCTAATTTTCCCTTGTAGCAAGTTTCTTTAGCCATATATCATTATATTTGATTTGTATATCTAATATTAGTTGAGTATTAGGAAATTGGCATATTGATTAAGGGTGTATCATGAATCTCCTACTTGTGCACACTAGGTGCTTGTTAAATTGACTATTAAGATGTATATCTACTTAGAGTGTGTTATTCATATGATATTGAATACATATACATGTATAAATGTATATATATTAGTGTAGATATATTAATTAGTGTATAGTTGTACTGTGCACACAAGTGTGACTGTGAGGGGTGTCGGGACTGTGCACTGTGTATCAGAGAGTAGTGCACTGTGTGTGTGGCCTGTGTGAGAGCTTGGGAGCTTTGTGTTCAGGACTGAAACTTGATATCAGTCATTGTCTTAAGTGTGGGATGTATGTGGGTGCCGTGCTCGGGTGACAGTGAGGAGTAAGGCTATGCATTATGTCTGCTATGGGTATACTTGTGTGCTCATGGATTAGTGTGTATTGTGTATAAGGTGTAGGGATCGACTGAACTTGGGTTCAGCTGTGTTAGGACCAGTGCTCAGAAGAGAGGAAATATCTGCAGTACAACAGACTTGACTTGCACTTGAGCAGTGAGGGAGTTGTACCAAGTCGAGGGGGGTTCTGTCCAGATAGTGTACATTAGGGAAATTTGGGTGCAGGCCTACATAGGATTTGAATTAGTGCATGATGGCTTGTATAGCAGCAACTGCTTGTTGTGTTGGAAGGCAATAGGGTGTACATAGAAGAGGGTCAGGTAAGATGAGGCAGCAAGTAGTGGCAGGTATAACCATGGAGGGAATGTCTGGTCTATGGCATACTAGAGTATGGTTACTGTGTTTTCATATGAAGTAGGGCGGAGCAGTAGCAGATAGTAACAGGGGTTATGAGTGTCTATGGAGTTGGTGTTGGAGTGCAGGTTTGGTGTTAGAGCAGGTGTTGATGGTTTCCTCGTTAAATATTTAGGTTGGATTGGTTGTGAGTATGGTACAGGAGTATTTAGAGGGGTAATATGAGGGAGTAATGATATCATGTATCAATAGGTATCTGTCCAATAGCAAGTGACTGGGATCAAATATGAAGAGTTGGCTAGTAGCAACTAGTTGTTGCATAAGATAGTATGTATTGGAAGTATCTGTCAAGAGGAAAACTTGGAAGTACCAGTAAGATTGATACCTGAGGGTATCATGAAGAAGAAGCTCAGAGGTAAGGGGAGAGTTTGGTCAGCAAGTCTATACCATAGTGTTGTTTTAGTTGTATTTGAAGTATACCTGTGAGTTAGTAACTGATACCAATTAGTGTCAGGTGTAGGCAAGTTAAGTATTAGCTAAGGTATTTAGTTAAGTCATGGTTGTTGAGGTTAGGGTAACACTTTGGTATTAGAGTATAGAATATATGTGAACACATATTAGTGTTTATAACCTATTGCAAACCATATAATCTAGAATACCTTAGTACTAGCTGGTACAAGTTAGGAATAACTAGTAATGTCTATATGGACCAGTTGACCTAGGTGTTGACCTAGTTAACCTAGCATGGACCTAGAAATGGCCTAACAACCTCATTTTATCTAGTTAATCATCTTATCATTCCAAACACCACTTAACATTAAAATCTTATATATATATATATATATATATATATATATATATATATATATATATATATATATATATATGTCCTTGTGACACCAATTTGGACATTGATCCTCACATTTTGCTCAGGACCACATGCGAGTACATTCTATGACAGTTTTTGTTATTTTGATGACTACTATGATTCTAGTTTAGTGGTATATTTGATTCCTGACACAGTGGATTCACGGGATAGTATTATTGATACATGTCATGAGGAGTCGTGGTTGGATCCATCGTGCTAGCCGGGGACGAGGAAATATTAGCTAGTTATGTGATCATACCCCATCGTACATGCATTATAGCTCACCCCACATTCCACATAGGGTGTATCCTGACCATATTATATGCCTTATAGCCTGTTATATATGATTAGCCTTACTCTCTTGCTTGCTCGATAATAGCTAACCAGATGGTTAGCCTGACCTCACATGTATTATAGCTAATCATATATAACAAACGTGATCAAGATTTCAGTCCGATCACATAACAAACTAATATTTCAAGGCACTTAGCTAGTACTTCTATTTCTCTATTCCAGTTCATACTTGCTAGTATTCACATTTACCTGCTTGTTCATTGCTAGTTACTTTCCTATGATATGGTTATATGTTCTCCATCTTGTTTATATTACAGTATTTTTTTTTCCATCAGGTATATTCATTGTACATTATTTTATAGTCTTTATCAATATAATTGGAACTGTTGTTAGTTTATGTGCTTGCTCATTTTTTGACTGGATAATATTTTTTAGAGGATCATGAGAATTTTTGTCTCACCTATTATGGACCTGGAGTAGAGATTGGTTATATTCAGGATCTTTCGAAGGAGCCACTCCCTATAGAGGAGACACCACCTGTAGTTGCCTAGTTAGCACTTAGTTTATCTATGTATTTGGATTATTCCAAACTTGAGACTGAGTTATATTATATTTGATACTTATATTATGTTGAGATAGCTAGATTCTTAGACTCTGTTTTGTTGAGATATATATATTGTTGCCTCTCGTGGTTCATTGCATCTTTATTGTTCCATTATCTTTTTTATAGTTATTGTGATTAAGTACATTATGAGTTGATTATATATATATATATATATATATATATATATATATATATATATATATATATATATATATATATATATATATATATATATCCATTATCCTCAATTTGGAGTTGAGATACATTGACAAGTTATGATACCATATATTTGTGTAAGATTGATAGATAGCTACATTGACCTAGATAGCGTTCTACCGCCGATGCTACAGCATATGCTGGATGTACCCACGTACTTGTGCCCTTATTCCGGGTGTGGGTCATGACAGCTGGGGGTAGCAATCCCCCCAATTCTGAAACTGACAGTGTAGACTCCAACTACACAACTCTTTCTATCAATCCCTCTATTGTACATAGAGATGTTAGCGATTACGTCGTTGGTGATGAACAAGATGCTTCTCCACCAGAAGCTACCGAACAATGCCTCAACTTATTAGAGGCCACTCTCAGGGACATGCACACTATGATACAAAATATGTATCACATAATGACAGCCCAACATTCTACTACACCAGTAGTTGTCCAAGTGGCTTCATTCATACCTGTACAGCCTACTCCTGGAATAATACCTCTGCATGATAACACAAATCCATAAGCAGTCATAAACCAAGAGTCAGAAGCACCAACTCTTAATCCTCTTAATATTGCGAGTGGACCTCCGCCGATGATAATATATGTTCAACCAGGATCTTATCAATCAGTTGCACACTCCGACTAGGAGATTCTTTCGAAGTTATCTGGGAGTTGTGTGCATAGGTCGATATTTTAAAGAACAAATACCAACTCCGCAAGCTGGGGGTGAAACAACCTTATCCTCCTTATTGGGATAATGTCACATTCCTTCATAAATACAAGCTCCAATCGATAGTCTTATTTGAAGGCAGGACATCACCCAGCTAATATATTAATTACTTTAATATGATGATGGCTCATCTGCAGAAAGAAGATGCTCTTCTTACCAAATTATTCGTAGGATGCTTGGCCGGCATAGCCTACGATTGGTATCGCATTTTACTTGATAACTGCATATCCTCGTTTGGTGATATGAAGTATCTTTTCCTTTCACGATTCTATGAGGGAGGCATGGATATGACAATATCTTAACTCATTGATATCAAACAGAAGGAGAAAGAATCTGCTCGTGAATTCATAGAGTGTTTCAGGCAAGCAACTCTGAAGTTACCCCCCGGTATTCCAGACTCCGCATTCATTATTACTTACAAAAAGAACCTACTGCCTATAGTAGGGCTCTGGACGGGTCCAACTCAATTTCAAGACTGGATGATATTCATCATCGGGGCCAAAGTTGTTGAAGGTAACGCAAAGGTGGCACATAATTTGGGGTTATAAATGACCAATACGGAAGAAAAGCGTCCCTCCAACAGTGCAAATAATCGTAACAGCAAAAAACTGAGGCCTTAGCAATAAACCTGTAAAAGCCACCCACCTCTCCTCCAGCATAAAAGCCTCAAGAATCTTCCAGGCCTAAGAAAGAATATTCCTTTGACGGGAGCGATATCCACATCATTTTTGAATATTTGATAAAAAAAAGACAACAAGTTGCAGTTGCCTGATATCAAGCGACCAAATAAGGACGGTAAAATAGATGACCCAAAGTACTGCTTATTCTATCTTATGTACATCATCCTACTAAAGCTTGTTATATCTTGAAAAAAAAAAGTTGATAGATGCTAAAGTTATTACCCTTCACAATGAGGAGAAGACGGTCACCTCCAAAATGGTCTCTTCAATTCGATAATTTTCCAGCACAAGAAATCCTAAATGGTGTTATCACAATACCTCAAACTATGATAGAATTGGTAAATCTTTTGCCTCCTCCAAGTCAAACAGAGGAGTTGGTGTCTCTTACCACAAATCATGGCGAGATTATGTGGATTTATCCTGCCATGCTGCCAGATTGGGCCAGGGAGCAGCATCTTCTAATTCAAAATCCAAGAAGGGTAAGAAGTATAAATCATGCAATATGATTTCTTTATATCATTATTCAGACAGAGATCAAGACCAACATCAAAAAGATTTATCTCTCGAGAGTAGATTTTAAAATCTAAACATTATCCCACCAAGCTCTACTCGCAATCTTCGCTTGACACACAGACAATGGTCCATGATTGACAGTGTTTCGCTGTATAGGACACAATAAATCTTTAGTGCTTATGAAGGTGTTCCTACACAAATTCTTCCTTCTTCTGCTACAATAATTAGAGCATTAACCTCAACTCAGGTGCTTGAGGAGGATCGTCTCCAATTTTATCAATACAGCCAGCAATCTATACACTTGATACAAAATATGGGGTATGACTTCCAGAAAGCTAAAGGTTTAAAATTTGGCAAAGGATAACATATTCCTCTACAACTCCAAGGATAGTCGAACAAATCTCATAGTAGATTGGGTTATGATAAGACTAGTCCACAAACTCGCTCCAAAAAGATGCATGATAAAAAGAAACTCAATTCTTGTAACAAGGTGCTTCTTTTTCGATGTTCGAAGAAGAAGCCATGACTAGTACCAGATCTGGAAAAGATTATCATAAAACTTATGAATCTGTCCCAGAAGATGTTCCATACACTCTTCCTACTTCGCCAACTCATGTTGCTCCGGTCATAACCGAATCTGGTCCTTCGAAGCCTACTACGTCGGAGAAAAGGAAACAAAAGGAAGTATGCTTCGACAATCCCTGAAGAAGAATGTGCCCCCGAGGACTTAAAAAGTCCTACAATTTTAACATATTGGCATAATTGGCACCCGACTTTCCATATTCGAGTTACTTCGTTTGTCGAAGGATACTCGTGAAACTTTGAGCGAAGCTCTGATACATGCAGATTCATGCTTAGCTCAGCTCAAGACTCCTGATGAAGAGCCATTAGCATGTCCTCAATGCCACAGCGTGATCGAGAAGATTCCTAACATCACCTTCACGCAAGTTGACATGTTATAAAACCCCTAATTTTAAAACCGTATTAACTATTTAATTAATTATTTAATTTAAATTATAGTATTTATTAGTTAATTAGAAGAAATATAATTTATTGGATTTTAACTACTAGGTAAATATGCATTTAGAGATTGTTGAGCAAACTATTATTTTACCTTAATTTATTTCATGAAGGAGACCTTGTGGACGGTTGATGGATTATTTAAATGCACTAATATAATTTTTTCGGGAATTATATATATATATATATATATTATTAATAAATGAATAAAAGAAAAGAAAAGAATAAAGAAAGAAAAAAAAGAAATAAGTGAATAAATAAATAACTAATACCCTTAACTACCCCAAACCCGCCTAAGCTAAAGCCCAGTATCAAACCCCAGTTTCCCCCTCCACCCACACGGAAGCCCCCTCTCATCTTCTCCTATATATATATAAATTATTATAAACCCTAAACCCTTACCATCCACTCGACCCAGCGTCGCTGTCGACCTCCTCGACCGCCGCCTGGACCCGCCGCAGCATCGACGGAGCCGACCATCACTCTCCCGCGCGAGATCCCGCGCGCGCCGCACAGGAAATTCACTGCAGCGTACCCCTGTTCACGTATAGATTCATGTTCCATCGCTCGACCAAATTTGACTCGTCTTCACCGGTATGTTCACGACCAATCCCTCTTCCAACTCTGTGTATTAGTTTCCTTCAATCAGCGCGTAACCCTAGGTGAAAATCGAGACCAAGTTGGAGAAAAATGATAACTTTAATTCCAGAAAAACTGCTGTAACCACCCCAGTTTAAGGACTCGTATCTCCCACCAAAGAGATCCAAACTTAGATTTTCTTTTTGCTATATGAAGACCATATAACCGAGATTACTTTCTGTCAATTATATTATTTTATTTGGTGTTATATGCAGAATTAAACTGGGTTAAAAATTACGAAAAACTTATTTTGAACCTTTAAA
The DNA here is from genome assembly GCA_036927795.1 of Iris macrosiphon. NCBI lineage: Eukaryota > Viridiplantae > Streptophyta > Magnoliopsida > Asparagales > Iridaceae > Iris > Iris macrosiphon. The sequence continues at coordinate 315,268 of JAYESA010000143.1, forward strand.
ATTTGTGATACGGAGTGCACCCCGCCAAACGGGATTGTCCTGTGTAAACCCCCTCACCCAAAATTAGGGCTACTTGGCTTATATAGTAGAATTAGGGCTAGTTTGAACCCGATTAGAATTAGAACACGACATTTAATTACGAGATAATTATGACACGTAGCCCACCTTACCGTGCTCGATAATTGGAGCACTTCACTAGCCGTTGCCTATCTACGAATTTCATAACATTTACCTAGACGTGCCCGCTTACCCCTCTGACCCTTGAGCAACTTATAATATTGTTTTCTTGTGCAACATTTTAGCCGCACAATAAACGTTGCGGACGTCATTTCTTAATTCGATATAAATTCTAATTTTGTACCCTTGTGCGTCCCAATCGAAATCATGAACCCAATCTTGACCGTTTTGTACGACCTGAATTTTATTAATAATCTACTCTGTATCCTCTACGTCCCAGACCCTTTGTTCCGCCTATTTTTTATTTTCCTGTGCTTCTAATTAATTCTAGAACAGCGTGCGTGTCTTAATTTAATTAATTAAATTCAATTTTTTGCCTTTGTGTAATTTTTCAATTTTTGGGGGACTTTTATGCAAAAATGCACTGAGGTGTCCCCATCGTTGGACAATTCATAAAAAAATCTATTTTTCCTTTTACGGGGATTTTTCTGTAATTTTCGAGATGTGCAACCACACGTCGCCCTCCATTAAATTCCAGTCTTGCAATTTAGACAATATAATTTATAACCCTCCAAATACCCCATGTGAGCCCAAGGCCCAACCCCAAGGATAGTTGACCAAGTCAAACCAATTCTAGGTCACACCCAACTCCTTTTTATAAATAATCCTTACATTATTCTTCTTTTTCTATTTTTCCTAAACCTAAAGAAATAGGCAGCCGTGCGTTTCCATCCTCCTCTCCTCCAAACCCTAACAAAAAAAAATGACAAGAAGACGTAAACCCAACCGCCCCTCGCCGGTGAGCCGCGGGTCCTCCTCCCTCTCGGTCGGGTCGGAGGTGTAGGTCTGGTCCAACGAGGACGGCTTCCACGACTCCTGGTTCGAGGCCACCATAACCAAACACATCGCCAAGACCCAACGATACGCCGTAGCCTACACCACCCTCGTCTCCTCCTCCTCCGGCTCCTCCGCTGGAGGAGACGGTGAGCCGCTCCATGGTCCGGCCCCGGCCGCCGCGTCCCGGGCCGAACAAGGCCTACGGGCTGCACCACCTGGTCGAGGCATTCCACAACGACGGTTGGTGGGCCGGGGTGGTGTCCGGGCTGCCGCCTGGGGGCGGAGGAAGGGACGGGGAGATTCTCTACATGGTGTGTTTCCCGATCTCGAGGGAGGAGTTCAAGCTCAGGACCTCGGAGCTGAGGGAGCAGATGCAGTGGGTTAGGGGGAACTGGATCTCCCTTCAAGACCAGCAGCAGGGAGGACCAGATGGGATGTTTGGTGTGGGTGCACCGGTTGAAGTAAGCCGGGACAATGAGAACTATGGAGCGGCTTGGTTTGTCGGGACTGTTTTAAAGGTCATAGGGAAGAAGAATTTCTTGGTGGAGTATGTGAATCTTAAGTATATGGTGAGGATGGTAATAGTGGAACACGTCTAAAGGAGATTGTTGACTTGCAGTATATTAGACCTCCACCTACATCAAAGTCCAAGAAATTCAATGTGCTGGATGAAGTGGAGGCATACCGTGGGGATGGGTGGTATGCTGCAACAGGCTTGAAGATTCTTCCTGGGTCAAGGTATGTTGTTAATTCTAAGGGAGAAGAACTGGAGCTTGATCAGAGTTCAAACAGGTGCTGCTGTTCCTGGGCCAGAGGAGTTTGGCTATATTTCTCCCAGGATATTGGATTTATTCTGTGCGACTTCTGGAGCAGGTTATTGGTACATTGCAGCTTTCTTGCCAAGCAAGTATACCTTGCCTTTGTACTGTTATTATATTCCATATGTTGCATGCATCTTTATTTCTGTCTTTAGTTCATATATTTTAACTGTTATATAAAAATATGCGCGACAGTGTCGTCGCGATATGTTTTTATTTATGTATTTGCATTGACCTTGTTCATGAGACTACCCCATTATCATATAGCATCATTAGGTTCATTGGCCGTGACACAGTTGTTACACGAGTGTGAGTCTCATATAGAGATCACGGACTTGCGTGCAGGGTTGGCCTCCTGTACGTGTGGACCATGCGTTAGGAATAACTGCTGTTAGAAACTTTGCATGCTAGAAGACTTAGCAGTTATTAGAGGTCTATGGACATAGCCTATTGTAGTACGGTGGTCCCATCTTTGTCCTTGTTTGGTTGCAGGATTGGGCAAGGGTACTAAGGATAGGCTATGGACCAAATCATGTCATGGATGTGACATGCTTAGAGCATGGGATGGGGAGAACAACAAGTATCACATTTGAGCTCCGTTGCACTTTTCTTGTGTAACCCGTACGCTCCGCCGGAGATGCGTGGTCATGATGACCCCTATACTACTTGGCGGGCTCTGCCGTTCAAAAGACGACATGCCTTTGAGGCCCCTGGTTCTCCGAGAGAGTCATGCCAATCCCAGTTCTCAGCTAGATAGCTCACTTATGGAAAAGTTGTTCTTAACTGCATTCACTTAGATGGTTAGGCGACCCATTGGATATTTATTTCAGTACTTTATTGGCATGTGTTTAAGTATCTTGTTATGTCCCTCTGAGAACCTGGTCCGCTGCCAGGTGTACCCGTTCTTGAGTATTTGCAGGAGCACAGATTTGGATGGTTATAGATGCTTCGTGGATGTCTTCTCTTCGAGCCGTGATCGATAGCTGGTATACTTATATTGGGCTTGATTGTGTTGTACTCATATTGTATTTACTTTTCCCAATTGAGTTAGTAGTGGATTTGTTTCCATCCAACTATCATCCTTAGATACTTCTTATTGAGATCTAGTTTCATAAACATTGGTTATTCTATTCATATTTGAATTTCGTGGATGAGATCTAAATTATACCCTGTGACTTGTGACTTATATTATACCACTTGTGGATTTGATATTCATAATACAGCGTACGTATGGATTTGGTTTCCATATATTGGAGTTGCCATTTCCATACGGCTGGCATGCTTACGTGTCTTAGTCCTACGTATTTTTGGGACTGGGGCGTGACATGTTTTTGTGGTGGCCCATGCAGGTCTTGAGCATATTGTCTCGGTTACGTTACTGTACCGAACAAGCCTGCACCTAGGACTAGAGTATAGGATCTCATCCACATTGACTATGATTCATCTTCCTCCTATCTGTTCTATTTGAATAATTGCATCATGCTTGATTCCTGCACTTCCCTAATAGTTCTTTGAGTATAGACTTCTGTTAGAATATAGAAACCCCTGTTATTAGGATGATAATTAGGGTAGCACGCCTATTAAGAATACAACGAAAATATAGACACACCACTAAGTTTAGAATATCTAGTGAACCCTAGAATTCCTTATCTTTAGATTGGTTTACCATTACCCCTTGATATATTATGAAGACTTGAGAGTAGTATAGACACTACTAGAGTTAGCCAGAAGTTTTACCATAATGTTTGCCACTAGCATTGAGGAACCAATAGAAAACCAAAATTGAATATTAGGACTGAACCTAACCTTCACAGTTAGATAAGTATTGGAGAGCTATAAATTTAGATCCTTGTCTTGAGATAAGCAGACAGTACCTTAGAAAGCCAAGAGCAATGCATAAAATATTTACCTAATCATACCTCAAACACAGAGACTAGCATACCCCTTGGAAAATTATGATGCTATCCAGAGTCCTCCATTTAATTTCATATAATTGTTCCTCTGAAACCCTAGAACTTGCTATTTGTACGATGACTAATCATGTTTTCTCTTCCTCATCTTTTAAAACTCGTCCCACCTGCCACCTCTGATCATAGACCAAGTGATTATACTCTACGATAGGATATATAGTTTCCTATAGTCATAGTTGTAATCTTGGATTTTGAACTGTATACCTTGTAGCTAGAACCTGATAGTTGAGTTGTTCAATTAGATTGTGATGATTATCCCTAGTTGTAGACCACATAATTTGTACCCATAGCTCGATACGAGTTAAATTCCTTTTCCCTTAACGGCTAGTAACTCTTCTATCCCTACGATTGACACCTGTTCTATGAGCACTTGACCCTTACCTATATAATGCAATAGGAGACCCTAATAAGAGTTTCTGTTCTATGTACATGTGCAAGGTTATTTTTTTGTAAGTATCCTTAAGGCAATACAATAGTAGTTAAATTATTTTAAGTTGGATAGTATACCTCACCACCTAGTATCACGTAGTCCCTGTGATCCATTGATGAAGTGTAACTGAATGACATTAAGTGTATGCTAGCATAAAACGACAGTGTTTATTCAGACGGTAGAATTTAGAGGTCCATGCCCTATTTGATCGACTAGCGACTTAGATAAGGAATTAGTATGACTACTGTAGAGATTATAGAGTTTTTTTATCATTATTGCTTATTTTGTTTTTGTTTTTGTGAACTTGAATTATTTGTACCTTCTTTCATCATAATCCAGCGTATTTATATTTGTTGTACTACCTTGACTTATGCTGCTATTATAGCCTAGTTTTTGTAAGCTTATTCTTTATCGAGCTTGTTCATGACATATGTATTATTGGGTATACATACTAATACATTGTCTAATCAGAATCAGTGTATTGCGGTCTGATCAACCATAGTGCGCTTGATTCGCCCTTCGCAATAATACTTACGTGGATTGAGATATATAGTTGACTAATAGACACCTGTACTTGCCCTCTAGATATGTCTGAGCGGATCGTATCGGTTACATAACTGTACTAATACGAGCATGAGAATAGGAATTACCAAAATAGGATTTCAATCCACAACTACTTTAACAATTCCCATTGGAGTCCTTTAAACGCTTTGATTCCCATACTTTCATTCTATTACCCCTCCTTGAACTCTTCACCATTGTTTTCCGTCTTTTCTTGTTTCGGAAAGGTGAAACCTCGTGCTTGGAAATAAGTGATACACTTATAGTGCTAGATATACCCCACAGGCAAATCATATGACTTGGTGACCCTCTGTTATAAATGATTAAGAAAACATCATAGATGATATGTTGAGGATTCAATAACATGATTAAATAATTTGGGACATAGCTTCCTTAGATGTATAGCCTTAGATGATAGATGGGTAAATTCTAAGTTGGGTAGAAACTACAATGTTAACTTAATGAGAATTCTTTAGACTATAATCAAGTGAGGTTAGAGAGAGAAATCCTACCCTAGTTTAATTTCGAGGACAAAATTATTTTAAGTTGGGTAGATTGTAAACCCCCTCACCCAAAATTAGGGCTACTTGGCTTATATAGTAGAATTAGGGCTAGTTTGAACCCGATTAGAATTAGAACACGACATTTAATTACGAGATAATTATAACACGTAGCGCACCTTACCGTGCTCGATAATTGGAGCACCTCACTAGCCGTTGCCTATCTACGAATTTCACAACATTTACCTAGATGTGCCCGCTTACCCCTCTGACCCTTGAGCAACTTATAATATTGCTTTCTTGTGCAACATTTTAGCCGCACAATAAACGTTGCGGACGTCATTTCTTAATTCGATATAAATTCCAATTTTGTACCCTTTTGCGTCCCAATCGAAATCGTGAACCCAATCTTGACCGTTTTGTACGACCTGAATTTTATTAATAATCTACTCTGTATCCTCTACGTCCCAGACCCTTTGTTCCGTCTATTTTTTTATTTTTCTGTGCTTCTAATTAATTCTAGAACAGCGTGCGCGTCTTAATTTAATTAATTAAATTTAATTTTCTGCCTTTGTGCAATTTTTCAATTGTTGGGGGACTTTTATGCAAAAATGCACCGAGGTGTCCCCATCGTTGGACAATTCATAAAGAAATTTATTTTTCCCTTTACGGGAATTTTTCCGTAATTTTTGAGATGTGCAACCACACGTCGCCCTCCATTAAATTCCAGTCTTGCAATTTAGACAATATAATTTATAACCCTCCAAATACCCCATGTGAGCCCAAGGCCCAACCCCAAGGATAGTTGACCAAGTCAAACCAATTCTAGGTCACACCCAACTCCTTTTTATAAATACTCCTTACATTATTCTTCTTTTTCTATTTTTCCTAAACCTAAAGAAATAGGCAGCCGTGCGTTTCCATCCTCCTCTCCTCCAAACCCTAACAAAAAAAAATGACAAAAAGACGTAAACCCAACCGCCCCTCGCCGGTGAGCCGCGGGTCCTCCTCCCTCTCGGTCGGGTCGGAGGTGTAGGTTCGGTCCAACGAGGACGGCTTCCACAGCTCCTGGTTCGAGGCCACCATAACCAAACACATCGCCAAGACCCAACGATACGCCGTAGCCTACACCACCCTCGTCTCCTCCTCCTCCGGCTCCTCCGCTGGAGGAGACGGTGAGCCGCTCCATGGTCCGGCCCCGGCCGCCGCGTCCCGGGCCGAACAAGGCCTACGGGCTGCACCACCTGGTCAAGGCGTTCCACAACGACTGTTGGTGGGCCGGGGTGGTGTCCGGGCTGCCGCCTAGGGGCGGAGGAAGGGACGGGGAGATTCTCTACACGGTGTGTTTCCCGATCTCGAGGGAGGAGTTCAAGCTCAGGACCTCGGAGCTGAGGGAGCAGATGCAGTGGGTTAGGGGGAACTGGATCTCCTTTCAAGACCAGCAGCAGGGAGGACCAGATGGGATGTTTGGTGTGGGTGCACCGGTTGAAGTAAGCCGGGACAATGAGAACTATGGAGCGGCTTGGTTTGTCGGGACTGTTTTGAAGGTCATAGGGAAGAAGAATTTCTTGGTGGAGTATGTGAATCTTAAGTATATGGTGAGGATGGTAATATTGGAACACGTCTAAAGGAGATTGTTGACTTGCAGTATATTAGACCTCCACCTACATCAAAGTCCAAGAAATTCAATGTGCTGGATGAAGTGGAGGCATACCGTGGGGATGGGTGGTATGCTGCAACAGTCTTGAAGATTCTTCCTGGGTTAAGGTATGTTGTTAATTCTAAGGGAGAAGAACTGGAGCTTGATCAGAGTTCAAACAGGTGCTGCTGTTCCTGGGCCAGAGGAGTTTGGCTATATTTCTCCCAGGATATTGGATTTATTCTACGCGACTTCTGGAGCAGGTTATTGGTACATTGCAGCTTTCTTGCCAGGCAAGTATACCTTGCCTTGTACTGTTATTATATTCCATATGTTGCATGCATCTTTATTTCTGTCTTTAGTTCATATATTTTAACTGTTATATAAAAATGCGCGCGACAGTGTCGTCGCGATATATTTTTATTTATGTATTTGCATTGACCTTGTTCATGAGACTACCCCATTATCATATAGCATCATTAGGTTCATTGGCCGTGACATAGTTGTTACACTAGTGTGAGTCTCATATAGAGATTACGGACTTGCGTGCAGGGTTGGCCTCCTGTACATGTGGACCGTGAGTTAGGAATAACTGCTGTTAGAAACTTTGTATGCTAGAAGACTTAGCAGTTATTAGAGGTCTATGGACATAGCCTATTGTAGTACGGTGGTCCCATCCTTGTCCTTATTTGGTTGCAGGATTGGGCTAGGGTACTAAGGATAGGCTATGGACCAAATCGTGTCATGGATGTGACATGCTTAGAGCATGGGGTGGGAAGAACAACAAGTATCACATTTGAGCTCCGTTGCACTTTCCTTGTGTAATCCGTACGCTCCACCGGAGATGCGCGGTCATAATGACCCCTATACTACTTGGCGGGCCTCTGCCGTTCAAAAGACGACATGCCTTTGAGGCCCCTGGTTCTCCGAGAGAGTCATGCCAATCCCAGTTCTCAGTCAGATAGCTCACTTGTGGGAAAGTTGTTCTTAACTGCATTTACTTAGATGGTTAGACGACCCATTGGATATTTATTTCAGTACTTTATTGGCATGTGTTTAAGTATCTTGTTATGTCCCTCTGAGGACCTGGTCCGCTGCCAGGTGTACCCGTTCTTAAGTATTTGCAGGAGCACAGATTTGGATGGTTATAGATGCTTCGTGGATGTCTTCTCTTCGAGCCATGATCGATAGATGGTATACTTATATTGGGCTTGATTGTGTTGTACTCATATTGTATTTACTTTTCCCAATTGAGTTGGTAGTGGATTTGTTTCCATTCAACTATCATCCTTATATACTTCTTATTGAGATCTAGTTTCATAAACATTGGTTATTCTATTCATATTTGAATTTCGTGGATGAGATCTAGATTATATCCTGTGACTTGTGACTTATATTATACCACTTGTGGATTTGATATTCATAATACAGCGTACGTATGAATTTAGTTTCCATATATTAGAGTTGCCATTTCCATACGGTTGGCATGCTTACGTGTCTTAGTCCTACGTATTTTTGGGACTGGGGCATGACATCCTGTCATGTACCAATTATAACGAAAGACGCGTATGGTATGTCCAGACGTGTAGGCTTTTGCAAAAACTGATTCGGACGCGTGTGCTCGTTGAAATCAGCCCGTATCCGCAAAAAGTTCCCGTATCGTGAATTTTATAAAATACTGCACCATTTAGTATACGTTCGTTAGAATGAGATAAAACTTACACCATTGGACTCGTGGTATCGCGCTGGTCTTGTGACCCAATTTTCACGCAATTTTAAGATAGTTGACCAAGCCGCCTATTTGCAGGCCCCACGGTTGACTTTTTGGGCAAAATTGTGTTCGGCTCACCGGAATTCAAAATTGGACACACCGTTGAGTTCGTACTGACGTTTAGAATTTATTTGACCTATAATTTGTCTCATTTAGAGATCTTTACCTTTGGCACACTTTTCGGTGCAAAGTGGGCCACATGTGGACCCCGTTTTGACCCAAAATTATTGTTTTGCCCATGTGTCCAAATTGGACGAAAGGGTAGTATTTTCTAGCTATCTTGCTAATTCTGGAATCGTTGGTGATATTTATTTCAGCATTTGGAGACATTTATTCGGAGGTCTTAGTTTCTGATCTCGTGTCCTTGACATCTGGATGCTTACACTATACAGATTGTTTGCCATGCAAGTATACCTTGCCATTGTACTGTGATTACATTCCATATAATGCATGCATATTTTATTTCTGTCATTTAATTCATATATTTTAAACTGCTATATAAACTACGAGTCCAAGGGAACTTGGGTGCAACGACGGCGATGTCGTATTCTATTTTTTATTATGTATATGCATATGAACCTACTCTATGAGACCACCCCATTATCATGAGGCATTCTTATTTTTTATTGGCCATGACTGTAACGCCCCGCAACCGCTCGGAGCGTTACGCTGAGTCTGACTGAATAAATCAAATGCTGGTTACATTTGAAATGTTGGATTTTGGAAAGAAGGATTAATCGAGTTGGTTTTAATGTACAGATGGCTAGCGGGTTCGATGGAAATCAGGTGTTCGTTCGGAACAGTACTGAATAGCTGGATGGAAGCGATAATGCCGTCTTCCTTAATCCGATCGGTCGGATGATTCGGAGAGCACGACCTGCTCGCACGGTCATACCAGTTGAGTAGATCGCGCTTGTATCGGACCACGGGTTCAAGGGATTGGCCGTATCGGCAGGACAGGATGCCTAACGGGATCAATCATTGTGAGTGGGCTCTTTCCCTTCTCCTCTACTCCTTCATGCCTAATAATATGGAAAACACGATAAAGGCTTGAACACTTGGGCTGAAACATTCGGAAACACTACACTGAGGCGTGCATAGAGTGTACGTCGTTGGCTTGGTAGGATTGTGGCTTGAAATGATTTACGCGTTGGATAGTTGGAGCGATAGTTGGATTATACATTTGAGGCAGTCGGTTGGATACATTGGGATTATGCTTGGACGGTTGAAATTATACAAGTTGGAATTATACATTGAGGCAAATGGGAATATCGGGAATTCGGGCGAACGAGCGTGCATCCGTGCACGAGTATCACTTGGTCGCTTTGTCTTGCAAACCGAGCAGTTGTGGTTCGAAACCGAACAACTACATCGGCGAGGGTGTTATGCCGCTTGATGGGGCATCGTGCCACGAATGGGGCATTGTGCCACTAAAATGGCATTGGGCCATGGGATTGCTTTGAGCATGGGTGTTGCACCAATTCAGAATACATTACTGTAAAGCAGAAATGTGAATATGAGTATTTTGGTGCCTTGGGCTATATATGTTGAGGTCGAGATTTGGAATCCTTGGTTGGATATGTTAGAAGAATGGTTATGGATGCTTTGGTTGGATTTTCGGTTGAACGAGTTTAGGATCGCTTGGTGGGACGAGAATGTTCGATCCTCTCGTCATACCTACTTTCTGCATGTCACGGGCAACCTGTTGTAAAACCCCCTTCCTAGAAAATCGTATAAACCCTTTTTTTATTAATTATTAATTAAATTGTAAGTAATTAGGTCCAAATAGGAGAAATAGATTTTTAATAATTTTTATGTTAGGTGTTCGGGCACTTAGAGGACTTATGCGACCATCAGGAATTTTTTGGAATTTATTCCATGTAGGAGACCCCTTGAGCTGTTGCTAGCCTAATGATGTGCATTACCCTAAGCTATAAATTTTCTTATGAGTATATATATATATGTATATACAAATATATATATATATATGTATATATATTTTATAAAGAAAGAAAGGAAAAGAAAAGAAAAGAAAATAAGAAGTTAATAATAATCTAATAATAATAATAATATTAGTAAGTTATACTTAGTATACTTAAAGACTTAGGACTTTGATTCCTTAGCCTTCCCAACTTGCTACAACTTAGAAGTTGCTAGCTTCCTTCAGCGGCCAATAAGGGACCCACCCCCTTTATGTCAACAGCAACTTATTTCCTTAGGAACCCCTTTTGCTTTCCAACCCGCGGACTCAACCCATCCGCACCCCCTCTCTCTCCTAATATATATAATATATATATATATATATAATAGCTCTCTAAAACCCTAACCGAAACTCCAGACTTCCTCTTCCCATCTAGAGCCGTCACCACAGCCAGAGAAGCCTCCCCAAGCCATCCAACCATCCCGTCGACGCCGACATCGCGAACTGCAGTCTCCCACTCGAGGCACCTTCGCTCCGGCGTGTTTTTCCGTTGACTCGCTCATCCAAACGCTATTCCGTTTTCATAGGTATGATCTTCCCTCAACCCTCTCCAATATTTGTTTTATAGTCAACCTCGGAAAACGTGTGCCCCTAGGTGAAAAACAGCGCCCAAGTTGGCCGAGCCGACAGAATTCTGCAATCGCAGAATTCCAGAATGACCACCCATATTGCCGAGTTCGTATCTCCCACCACAGAGATCCGAATTCGATGATTCTTTTTGATACCTGTAGATTACATAACCTATTTTATTTTCTGTATAATAACTTTGTGATATTAGTCGCTGTGGACAGAAATATATTCGTCACAAAACCGCACGCACCCACTTTTTCCGGTTTTCCAAAAGTTGGAGATCGGAGCGCGCCCCACCAAACGGGACCGCCCCGCCGTGTGTCAAGTGTACCGAATGGTGCATGCAGCATAATCGGATACGTGAAAATTCGTGGAGACTGATTCGGACGCGTGTGCGCGCCGGAATCAGGCCGTATCCGCGGACACACCCCGTGTCGCAGCTTTTGTGGAAGTCGCACGTATTTTGTGCATGCTTGTCAGATTGCGACGAAACTTGCACCACTGGACTCATGGTAATGCGCTGGTCCTGTGACCCAATTTTCACGCAATCCTGAGATGGTTGACCAGATCGCCAATTGGCGGGCCCCACAGTTGACTTTTAGGTCCAAATTATGTTCGGCCCATCGGAATCCACATTTGGATATACCGTTGGGTTCGTATTGACATTTAGAGTTGTTTGACCTATAGTTTGTCCTATTTAGAGACTGTTACCCTTGGTACGCTTTTCGGTGCAAAGTGGGCCACACGTGGACCCCACTTTTATCCGAAATTACCGTTTTGCCCCTGTGTCCAAATTGGACGAAAGGGAAGTGCTTTTTAGCTATTTTGCTTATTCTAGAAACGTTGGTGATATTTATTTCAGCATCCGGAGACATTTGTTCTGTGGCCATAGCTTTTGATCCTGTGCGTTTGACTTCTGGACAGTACACCTTGCAGCTTTCTTACCAGACAAGATACCTTGCCAAATTATTACAGTACTTTGCATGCTATTTATATTTCTTTTTATTTATTTCATTTCTGTAAAGTTCTTGCATGTGTAGTTTTCTTTCAGTCATTACTATGTATTAGATATGTTGACACACACATGGCACTTAGTATCATAGAGGACAATTATTAGGCGTATGGGCTTTTGACCACTCTGGTAAACCGTAGTATATAGTTCGCACTACGGGCGTGTGTCGCGCTGGTCGCTACCCCAGAGGTATGTCGATTTCTGTAGAGTCGCGCTGGTCGCTACCCCAGAGGTATGTCGATTTCTGATATTCTAGACGGGTGTGTGAGTTGTGAGGCTTAGATCGAGTAGACTACCCTTGCCCATACGTCAAAAAGTTGTCCTCATTTGCATTCATATAGATTGTCTTGTACAGCGTACTTATTTATTTTCAAACCATATGCATGTTTACTGTATTCAAATTGGCTCATATTTTCTGTATCTTGTTACGTCCCTCTGAGGACCTGGTCCTCTGCCAGGTGTATCTATTCTTGAGTATTTGCAGGAGCATAGATCGGATGGCTATATATGTTTCGTAGATGTCCTCTCTTCGAGCCCGTGACTGCTAGATGGTGTTCTTATATTGTTTGATTGTGTTGTACTTATATTGTATTTACTTTTCTCATTTGAGTTGGTAGTAGATTTGTTTCCATCCAACTATCATCTTTAGATACTTCTTATTGAGATCTAGTTTCCTAGATACTGGTTATTTATTTCTATATGATTTTGGTGGATGAGATCTAGATTTTACCCTGTGACTTGTATTACATTTTATACCACTTGTGGATTTTATATTCATATTACAGCGTACGTATGGATTTGGTTTCCATATATTGGAGTTGCCATATCCATGCGGCTGGCATGCTTACGTGTTCTAGTCCTACGTATTTTTGGGACTGGGACGTGACATATTTTTGTGGTGGCCCATGCAGGTCAAGAGCATATTGTCTCGGTTACGTTATTGTACCGAACAAGACTGCACCTAGGACTAGAGTATAGGATCTCATCCACAATTGACTATGATTCATCTTCCTCCTATCTGTTCTATTTGAACAATTGTATCTTGCTTGATTCTTGTACTTCCCTAATAGTTCCTTGAGTATAGCCTTCTGCTAGAATATAGGAACCCCTGTTATTAGGATGATGATTATGGTAGCATACCTATACAACGAGAATATAGACACACCACTAAGTTTAGAATATCTAGTGAACCTAGAATTCCTTATCTTTAGTTTGTTATACCCTTACCCCTTGATGTATTAAGAAGACTTGAGAGTAGTATAGGCACTACTAGAGTTAGTTAGAAGTTTGACCATATTGTCGACCCTAGTATTGAGGGACCAATAGAAAACCAAAACTTAATATTTGGACTGAACCTAACCTTCATAGTTAGATGATATTGGAACTATAAACTTATATCATTGTCTTGTTATTAGTAGACAGCACCCTAGGAAGCCTAGAGGAATGTAATCAACACTTCTCCCTTGATCATACCCCGAACATAGCAACCAACACCCCACTCCCCTTAGAGAACCATGATGCTATCTAGAGCCCTCTATCTTTATTTTTATATTGTTTCCCTGTGACCATAGCGCTCGCTATTTTGCGACGGCTAATTACGTTTCTTCTCTTCATCTTTCAACTCGTGCCATCTGACACTTCGGATAGTAGGCCAAGTAATTTTATTCTTTGTTAAGGGCTCATAGTTTGCTAGGCTTATAGTTGTAGCCTTGAGTGTGAAATTTTATGCTTGGTAGTTAGAACTTGATAAGTTTAAGTTGTTTTGTAGATTGTAACCGATGATTAACCCTTAGTTTTAAATCATGTAATTTGTACCCTCGCAAGCGAGATCCCTTTTCCCCTTAACGGCTAGTAACTCTTCTATCCTTACTATTGACACTTGTTCTATAAGCACTATGACTAAGATGTAAGATGACCATAACCTATGTAATAGAAAAAGATACCCTAATCAATACCAAGATTTTCCTCATATACCCTAACAAAGAGTTTCCGTTTTATTTACATGTGCAAGATTATTGTGTAGGACCCTCTTAAGACTGTCACCGTATTAGTTTAATTCTTATAAGTTGGGTAGTATACCTCACCACCTAGTATCATATAGCCCTTGTGATCCATTGATGAAGTGTGAATGAATGACATTTAACTGTATGCTAGCTTAGGACGACATTGTTTTTTTTTCTCAGACTGTAGAGCTTAGAAGCCATACCCCTGCTTTGTCAAATATTGACCTAGACAAGGAATTAGTATGATAAATGTAGAGATTGTAGAGTCTTTTGTTATTGTTGCTTATGTTGTGTTTTTTTGCAACTTGAATTATTTGTAACTTCTCTCATCGTAATCCAGCGTTATATTTTCTGTGCCACCTTGAATTATACTGCTATTATAGCCTAGTTTTTGCAAGCTTATTCTTTTATCGAGCTTGCTCATGGCACATGTATTATTGGGTGCACACAATGATACAATTGCCTAATCAGAATCGGTGTATTAAGGTCTAGCTAACCTTAGTGCGCTTGGTTCGCTCTTCGCATGATACTTTACGTGGATTGAGATATATGGTAGTAGACAGATATACTTGCCCCTATATATGTCTGACACATCGTATCGGTTACATAACTGTACTGATACGAGCATGTAAATAGAAAATTACCAAAAATAGGATTTCAATCCACAACTGTCCTGACAACTCTCTTTTCGATTCCTTAATCTCTTTGAACCTCGTACTTGTATTCTGTCACCTTCACCTTGAGTTCTTTATTATTTCTCTCCGTCTTCCCCTATTTCGGAAAGACGAAACCTCGTGCTGGGTATAAAGTTTGATACACTGATAGTACTAGCTATACCCCATAAGGCTAAACACATGACTTAGTGACTCTCTTTTATAATTGGTTAAGGGCATATCATAGGCGATATGTTTGGTGTTAAACCTTTGAGGATTAAAAATCATGATTAAATAATTTGAGCAATAGTTTTTCTAGATGTATGGCCTTAGGTGGTAGATGGAAAATTTTAAGTTCGGCAGATTGGGAACCCCTCACCCAAAAATTTGACCTACTTGGCTGAGTTAGTGAGACTAAGGTTAGCTTGAATCCAGTTAGAAGTAGAACACAGTCTTTATTTAATTTTACAATAGTTATATCAATTAGCGCCCTTACCGTGCTCTGATAATTGGAGCACTACACTAGCCACTGCCTTCCTACAAATTCTACACCCTTATCCTAGGCATGCCCATCATCCAATTCTCATCTTTGTGCAATTTTCCAATTGTTGGACGCTTTTATGCAATAGAGCATTTATGTGTCCACACCATTGGACATGACACATGAAGAAACCTATTTTTCGCTCATATGGATTTTTCCATGATTTTTTTTTTCGGGATCTGCAACGTGCAACGTGCAACATCGCACACCCCTTTAAACCTAGCCTTGCATTTTAAACAATGCAAATCTTATACCATCATTGCATTCTATCGTGGCTTAATTTTAATTTCGAGGACGAAATTTTTATAAGTTGGGTAGAATGTAAAACCCCATTCCTAGAAAATCGTATAAACCCTTTTTTTTATTAATTATTAATTAAATTATAAGTAATTAGGTCCAAATAGGAGAAATAGATTTTTAATAATTTTTATGTTAGGTGTTCGGGCACTTAGAGGACTTATGCGACCATCAGGAATTTTTCGGAATTTATTCCATGTAGGAGACCCCTTGAGCTGTTGCTAGCCTAATGATGTGCATTACCCTAAGCTATAAATTTTCTTATGAGTATATATATATATGTATATACAAATATATATATATATGTATATATATTTTATAAAGAAAGAAAGGAAAAGAAAAGAAAAGAAAATAAGAAGTTAATAATAATCTAATAATAATAATAATATTAGTAAGTTATACTTAGTATACTTAAAGCCTTAGGACTTTGATTCCTTAGCCTTCCCAACTTGCTGCAACTTAGAAGTTGCTAGCTTCCTTCAGCGGCCAATAAGGGACCCACCCCCTTTATGTCAACAGCAACTTATTTCCTTAGGAACCCCCTTTGCTTTCCAACCCGCGGACTCAACCCATCCGCACCCCCTCTCTCTCCTAATATATATAATATATATATATATAATAGCTCTCTAAAACCCTAACCTAAACTTCAGACTTCCTCTTCCCATCTAGAGCCGTCACCACAGCCAGAGAAGCCTCCCCAAGCCATCCAACCATCCCGTCGACGCCGACATCGCGAACTGCAGTCTCCCACTCAAGGCACCTTCGCTCCGGCGTGTTTTTCCGTTGACTCGCTCATCCAAACGCTATTTCGTTTTCATAGGTATGATCTTCCCTCAACCCTCTCTAATATTTGTTTTATAGTCAACCTCGGAAAATGTGTGTCCCTAGGTGAAAAACAGCGCCCAATTTGGCCGAGCCGACAGAATTCTGCAATCGCAGAATTCCAGAATGACCACCCATATTGCCGAGTTCGTATCTCCCACCACAGAGATCCGAATTCGATAATTCTTTTTGATACCTGTAGATTACATGACCTAGTTTATTTTCTGTATAATAACTTTGTGATATTAGTCGCTGTGGACAGAAATATATTCGTCACAAAACTGCGCGCACCCACTTTTTCCGGTTTTCCAAAAGTTGGAGATCGGAGCGCGCCCCGCCAAACGGGACCGCCCCGCCGTGTGCCAAGTGTACCGAATGGTGCACGCAGCATAATCGGACACGTGAAAATTCGTGAAGACTGATTCGGACGCGTGTGCGCGCCGGAATCAGGCGGTATCCGCGGACACACCCCGTATCGCAGCTTTTGTGGAAGTCGTACGTATTTTGTGCATGCTTGTCAGATTGCAACGAAACTTGCGCCACTGGACTCATGGTAACGCGCTGGTCCTGTGACCCAATTTTCACGCAATTCTGAGATGGTTGACCAGATCGCCAATTGGCGGGCCCCACAGTTGACTTTTAGGACCAAATTATGTTCGGCCCATCGGAATCCACATTTGGACATACCGTTGGGTTCGTATTGACATTTAGAGTTGTTTGACCTATAGTTTATCCCATTTAGAGACTGTTATCCTTGGCACGCTTTTTGGTGCAAAGTGGGCCATACGTGGACCCCACTTTTACCCGAAATTACCGTTTTGCCCCTGTGTCCAAATTGGACGAAAGGGAAGTACTTTTTAGCTATTTTGCTTATTCTAGAAACGTTGGTGATATTTATTTCAGCATCCGGAGATATTTGTTCTGTGGCCATAGCTTTTGATCCTGTGCGTTTGACTTTTGGACAGTACACCTTGCAGCTTTCTTACCAGGCAAGATACCTTGCCAAATTATTACAGTACTTTGCATGCTATTTATATTTCTTTTTATTTATTTCATTTCTGTAAAGTTCTTGCATGTGTAGTTTTCTTTCAGTCATTACTATGTATTAGATATGTTGACACACACATGGCACTTAGTATCATAGAGGACAATTATTAGGCGTATGGGCTTTTGACCACTCTGGTAAACCGTAGTATATAGTTCGCACTACGGGCGTGTGTCGCGCTGGTCGCTACCCCAGAGGTATGTCGATTTCTGTAGAGTCGCGCTGGTCGCTACCCCAGAGGTATGTCGATTTCTGATGTTCTAGACGGGTGTGTGAGTTGTGAGGCTTAGATCGAGTAGACTACCCTTGCCCATACGTCGAAAAGTTGTCCTCATTTGCATTCATATAGATTGTCTTGTACAGCGTACTTATTTATTTTCAAACCATATACATGTTTACTGTATTCAAATTGGCTCGTATTTTCTGTATCTTGTTACGTCCCTCTGAGGACCTGGTCCTCTGCCAGGTGTATCTATTCTTGAGTATTTGCAGGAGCACAGATCGGATGGCTATATATGTTTCGTGGATGTCCTCTCTTCGAGCCCGTGACTGCTAGATGGTGTTCTTATATTGTTTGATTGTGTTGTACTTATATTGTATTTACTTTTCTCATTTGAGTTGGTAGTGGATTTGTTTCCATCCAACTATCATCTTTAGATACTTCTTATTGAGATCTAGTTTCCTAGATACTGGTTATTTATTTCTATATGATTTTGGTGGATGAGATCTAGATTTTACCCTGTGACTTGTATTACATTTTATACCACTTGTGGATTTTATATTCATATTACAGCGTACGTATGGATTTGGTTTCCATATATTGGAGTTGCCATATCCATGCGGCTGGCATGCTTACGTGTTCTAGTCCTACGTATTTTTGGGACTGGGATGTGACACCTGTGTACACAGGGTTTGACATTTCCTCGAAACGGCTTCCCGGGGCACTGGGACCGTATCGATCCGGAGGGAAATATTGATTCGTGCTAGTCACGATGCATTGCGGGACCTCCAGCGGGGCTAATTACCCGGGCTGATAGGGTGCGCCGCTAATGCTTGGAATATGTCCTTTATGGCTTTGCCAGTGACTTCATATAGATAAGAGTTGGCTTGCTTTTCTTTTGTTGGTTTGGCTTTCGTGTAGGCGCGGCCACCTTGCCTCGG
The DNA here is from genome assembly GCA_036927795.1 of Iris macrosiphon. Taxonomy (NCBI): domain Eukaryota; kingdom Viridiplantae; phylum Streptophyta; class Magnoliopsida; order Asparagales; family Iridaceae; genus Iris; species Iris macrosiphon. The sequence continues at coordinate 334,056 of JAYESA010000143.1, forward strand.
CAAGAGTGTGCACTCAAGATTGGAATATAAACTTTGGTTGAGGATGGATATTGAGGCGAGACTGATGGTTCGATATGTTATCTTGCAAGCGATGGCATTGAGTAGGACGGGTTGCATGCTAGTTTACTTCGGGTTGGATATATATAAATGCCTGTCGATTGGTTGAGTTGAATGCTTGCATGCTTAAACTGCTTTACAGCTTTCCTTAACATGTCATTCTTATGCCATGAAATGAATCTAGGATTCAACTAGAAAGATCACCATATAACTGCTTGCATTCACTATTTTACTTAGTGTCGGCTTAGACGAATGGGTTACCCCGCTCACCAGTACGGTTGTGTACTGACCCACGTTTGTGGGCATTATTTCAGGTACACAGGAGTAGTGGCGCTGCTTGGATATACGGGACAAGATATATGAACTGTAAGTACCTTTGTGGGCTAGAGAAAAGAGCAAGAGCATTTCATCGTCTCCGTGGCATCGCCTTTGTGGCATTGCCTTCGGGGCACTTCATTTGGACCCTATCGTGAGCTTCGCTGCGTATTACTCTGATGTGTGCTTGGTACACAAACGACTTCCGTTGTAACTTGGTTGTTTCGATGATAACTTTGGTGTTTGTTAACATCGCCTTGTACGAGCGCAACTCCAGGCTCGTACGGCATCACGTCCCGATGGGAACGATTGTCCTGCGGGAGAGCTGCAACATGGTGATTCACGTTCAGCAGGGACTATCGAGCTTGCGGGAGATTGGGGCGTGACAAATTGGTATCAAAGCGCCCGGCTCATTTCTTCGGACTTGGTCCTTCGCTTCATCACAAACTCTAAATAGCTTCCGCGTGTCGTTTAGCTCTTGACTCTACTCGGTGCCACATTGAATATTTCATGCAATAAGTCTATTTATTGCTTGTAGTAGCTACATTTTATTCTTAGTTGTGTTGCCTTGGTTGGTTTTCCTAGGATCGCTTAGCCTCGTTAGGCGTTGTTGCATTTGTGCAACAAGTTGTGGGCTTTCGTTGGGTTGGCTTGGTTTATCGTTCGGGGATATTTTGATTGCCTCAATGGATCAGTTGGTTGGCTAACGAGATTTGGTTATGCGGCATGTTTTGAGTAGAAACATTCGATGGGAATGGATCATTGCACGAGTTGCTCGTCTAGCGATTGTGTTGGGTATAAGTTAGAATTTCGGCTGTGGCGCATCGGTTGGGCATGTTTGAGTTTGGCTCGAGAATATCAGAATAGTTGGCACGAGTTGCTCGTATAACAAATGTGTGGAACCATTGGGAATTGGGTTGGACTACTTGGAATACAATCGTTCAGACGATTGCTTGTGTTGCGAAAGTATCAGACGGTTTGAGAATAGTTGGAAGTATCGAGAATGGGATATGGCACGAGTTGCATAGCGAGATTGATAGGAATAGTTGGATAATTCAAGCATTGCCTGAGTTCTGTGTCAGACTCGAATTAGGAAAGGCATGATCACACATAAGGGATGGTTTGACAGATTTTGGATTCTGCAAGGAAATCGTAATGCGAGTAGCGACTCGATTCGGAGTGGTATATGGGATACCACATTTTGAGCAAGGCATTGGAAAATGCTTTGGTTGGACATCAATGGGAATTGCCTGAACGGACTCGGATATTTGGAAATACAAGTTGGTTGGTGCACGTCGACTAAGTTGGAAAGAATGAAAATGAAACAAGCGAATATTGAGTTGAGCAATCGAGAATGGACTGGTACAAATGGAAGTATCGTTGGCTTAAGAGATGGACGAAATCGGAACGAATATTTGGGTTACGCTTGAGCAAAGTGATAGGATTATCGGAAGGATAGCGAGCACGAACTACGATTTTTGAGCAACGCATTTGAGCTGTTGGTTGAGTAACGAAACACGATTTTGGTTTGGAGGGACAATGCAATAGATTCACACAAACTTGAAGATTTCGGATATTGTTGCTCGAGAAGTTGACACAGGTTAAGCAAAAATGGAATTTTGGGCAAGATGGTGCAACAATGGAAAACGAATTCTCCGAAAGACGTGGACGGATTGTGGCAACAACGGAAGGCAAAGAATGTGCGGATAGACTTTTAAAGATAGCTAAATGTGGGAGCAACGTCGGAACAAATTACTGTGATGCCCGAGTAAGTTGGACGTGCGAGAATCGAACATGCAATTCGGAAATTGATGGATTCAGGGCAGAACGACGGATTGATGGAAGACGGTTTCATCGAGCGCGGTTCTCAAATTCGGAAACTTCGCTCGGATGAATGGTTGGATTTTTGATTCGGATTTGGAGATAAGATATAGCATGGTTCATAGTAACTGTCCATCGTGATGATTACAATTATCGAGCGTAGCTTCGGGACAGCTGACCCTAAGCGACCTTGCCCGTCAAATCGGATATGAATATGGTAAACCCATAGAACGACCCTTGAGGCAGCGTATTTGGGAATGCGTCGAGGGCAGATGTGTGTTGGAGATTTGGCTTATTGACTGAATGTTGGATTTGAGAGACCCTTGGGATAGTCTTCAGCTGAAGATGCAGCCGAAAGATCGGAGCGATGGTAGAAGTAGCCTAGTCAACTGATGAGATTCAGAGTCGCAGATTTTTATCGATGGCATCGCCTCTGACTCATCGTGCCCTGGAAGGGAATAACATTCTTATGAATTGACGACTGTGAAACTAGCTTGTGAAGTTAAAGCAGCGGCTCGTTCAGATCAAATCTTTGCGAATACTGGAAGAGACAGATTTGCCTCAGATTTACAAGATGTCAGAACTTAGTCTGGGAAGCGAGCTCGTTCGGAAGGCAAAGATAATATTCTATGCTTCGAGGCAGTGGAAGCAGCGCGAAGAACTATTCTATGCGCAACCTAGGAATTATGGCGAGTGTGTCCACGTTGAAATCGTGGTGACACTATACCTTTGGCGTGGCGATGAGATCTTCGTGGATCACACGAACCTCAATATAGATGTTCACCCAGTGAGATATTTGAGATGGCAGGAAATGTGTTAGACTGAGCTGATAAACAAAAGTTTAAGATTTGGGTAAGTCGCCTAGTTGGGGTAGTATCAGTTGTGATAATCGTTCGGTACACGAGATATGTTTGGAGATGTTGCTAGTGCGGGTTCAGAAATAGTTGGATGGATTGAGTTGGAACACGAACCGATTGAGTCGGTAGAAAATCATCATATTTGTGAATGGTGCTCAATCGAATAGTTTGGAATGGGAATCATGATTTGGTTCAATTGGGAGCAAAGCAAATGGATACCTCGAACATAAAGATACCCTTGTAACTTGTTCAAATTTGCTATTGCAAAGCTCGGCTGAATGCATGTATTTTAGGGACGCCTTAAATATGTGTACGATCCAAAACTAAGCGATACGAAGAATTCGTATTGAGCTGCAAGGAGGATGTGGGAATTCGTAAAATTTGTACGAGCGTTCAGCAGAGCAAGATGCTGAGTCAGAAATTGTGAATATGAGAGTTGCATAGAGCAGATCTATGGAATTGGATTGTGGCATACTAGTAAGGAATGAGTAACAACACGGTTCGTGGACGAACCTGATTCTAAGTGGTATATTATGTAACGCCCCGCAACCGCTCAGAGCGTTACGCTGAGTCGGACTGAATGAATCAAATGCTGGTTACATTTGAAATATTGGATTTTGGGAAGAAGGATTAATCGAGTTGGTTTCAATGTGCAGATGGCTAGCGGGTTCGATGGAAATCAGGTGTTCGTTCGGAACAGTACTGAATAGCTGGATGGAAGCGATAATGCCGTCTTCCTTAATCCGATCGGTCGGATGATTCGGAGAGCACGACCTGCTCGCACGGTCATACCAGTTGAGTAGATCGCGCTTGCATCGGACCACGGGTTCAAGGGATTGGCCGTATCGACAGGACAGGATGCCTAACGGGATCAATCATTGTGAGTGGGCTCTTTCCCTTCTCCTCTACTCCTTCATGCCTAATAATATGGAAAACACGATAAAGGCTTGAACACTTGGGCTGAAACATTCGGAAACACTACACTGAGGCGTGTATAGAGTGTACGTCGTTGGCTTGGTAGGATTGTGGCTTGAAATGATTTACGCGTTGGATAGTTGGAGCGATAGTTGGATTATACATTTGAGGCAGTCGGTTGGATACATTGGAATTATGCTTGGACGGTTGAAATTATACAAGTTGGAATTATACATTGAGACAAATGGGAATATCGGGAATTCGGGCGAGCGAGTGTGCATCCGTGCACGAGTATCACTTGGTCGCTTTGTCTTGCAAAGCGAGCAGTTGTGGTTCGAAACCGAACAATTGCATCGGCGAGGGTGTTGTGCCGCTTGATGGGGCATCGTGCCACGAATGGGGCATTGTGCCACTGAAACGGCATTGGGCCATGGGATTGCTTTGAGCATGGGTGTTGCACCAACTCAGAATACATTACTGTAAAGCGGAAATGTGAATATGAGTATTTTGGTGCCTTGGGCTATATATGTTGAGGTCGAGATTTGGAATCCTTGGTTGGATATGTTAGAAGAATGGTTATGGATGCTTCGGTTGGATTTTCGGTTGAACGAGTCTAGGATCGCTTGGTGGGGCAAGAATGTTCGATCCTCTCGTCATACCTACTTTCTGTATGTCACGGGCAACCTGTGTACACAGGGTTTGACATTTCCTCGAAACGGCTTCCCGGGGCACTGGGACCGTATCGATCCGAAGGGAAATATTGATTCGTGCTAGTCACGATGCATTGCGGAACCTCCAGCGGGGCTAATTATCCGGGCTGATAAGGCGCGCCGCTAATGCTTGGAATATGTCCTTTATGGCTTTGCCAGTGACTTCATATAGATAAGAGTTGGCTTGCTTTTCTTTTGTTGGTTTGGCTTTCGTGTAGGCGCGGCCACCTTGCCTCGGCAAGAGTGTGCACTCGAGATTGTAATATAAACTTTGGTTGAGGATGGATATTGAGGCGAGACTGATGGTTCGATATATTATCGTGCAAGCGATGGCATTGAGTAGGACGGGTTGCATGCTAGTTTACTTCGGGTTGGATATATGTAAATGCTTGTCGATTGGTTGAGTTGAATGCTTGCATGCTTAAACTGCTTTACAGCTTTCCTTAATATGTCATTCATATGCCATGAAATAAATCTAGGATTCAACTAGAAAGATCACCATATAACTACTTGCATTCACTATTTTACTTAGTGTCGGCTTAGACGAGTGGGTTACCCCGCTCACCAGTACGGTTGTGTACTGACCCACGTTTGTGGGCATTATTTTAGGTACACGGGCGTAGTGGCACTGCTTGGATATACGGGACAAGATGTATGAACTGTAAGTACCTTTGTGGGCTAGAGAAAAGAGCAAGAGCATTTCATCGTCTCCGTGGTATCGCCTTTGTGGCATTGCCTTCGGGGCACTTCATTTGGACCCTATCGTGAGCTTCGCTGCGTATTACTCTGATGTGTGCTTGGTACACAAACGACTTCCGCTGTAACTTGGTTGTTTCGATGATAACTTTGGTGTTTGTTAACATCGCCTTGTACGAGCGCAACTCCAGGCTCGTACGGCATCACGTCCCGATGGGAACGATTGTCCTGCGGGAGAGCTGCAACGTGGTGATTCACGTTCAGCAGGGACTATCGAGCTTGTGGGAGATTGGGGCATAACAATGACACTGTTCTTACATGAGTGTGAGTCATATGTAGGACACGGACTTCCGTACTCGGCTGGCCACTGGTACGTATAGGTCGTACGACAGATAGGGATAACTGCTGATAGAAACTTTGCATGCTAGTAGACTATCACGCCCCAATTTTATCCAATCGATAATCGTCCCCCGGGCATGATGTTGTGCACGTGTAGGGTACGCGTGCATAAGGCCAGGGCATAAAGATAGTCTTTAGAGCATATGCAACAGAGTACGCAAAAATGATAACACACATTTGAGGCATAGAAAAGTTTTCTTTTATTGATAATGAACATCTGTTTACAGACTCCTGACCCAAAGTAGTAAAGATGTCGTACGGGCTTATAGCTTGGACACAAAATGACATAGTCGATCCATACATTACATCCCATACTAAAATTCAAAACACAAAATACCTTGGGTACGAGTCAGCACCATCACCTTGTGGCTTCCAAAAGTGAGAGCGAGCTCCTTGCTACTTATGTACTGGAGCTACCAAAAGTCACGAAACGAATGCGTCTTGATTCGGAAAGAGGTTAAAGAAAACTTTAGCTCCTCGGCGCGTCGCCTTGGCTCGGGGAACCTGCTGCAACGAGGGCAGTACTTCAAAGAGCACCGGTGAGGGCGAGCTAACCCAACTTAACAAAAATCTATAACGAGTTCATATGAGCATGCAACATTTATTATCATGAAATCTATCTATCTTGATGTAGTTCAATTCTTCGTATAAGTTAGAGTAACATAACATAATCAAATATGCCACCGCTCGGTGACTTTACCTGTACCGTCTGAGCCACCTGTACAAAATTTACCATGACCTTCCCTGTCACGAAGACATAGTTAGTCTGCACAGTTTAAATATACATAACAATCACTTGGTTGGACTGGGGATGGGTCGGCTGCCATTCTGCCTCGATAGCTAGCCCTTAGCGAACGCACGGACCCATCCAATGCTAGGACTACACTAGCAAATTGTTCTACCCGGGGCGAAGCGGTCCCAGTGTCCCGACGACCGTTCATAGAACGATATCCCTTGTATACAAGTTGTCCAAGACCATGCCTCCACAACCAACTAAGTTATCATATGAAACACATATTCAAGCAATACAAGCAAGTGAACATAGTGTATTTTCCATAGTCTAGGCTACTTTGTGTAAAGATCACATTTTCCTTCCCTTTGCACCATACCATGAACAGTTGTAGATAAATGAATCTAACTACAACTGACACAAAAATGGTTATGTATATGATGGGCATGCACGCTACAGTGTGATCGTTCAGAAAAATTCTGTATGACAAGCATTATTAGTGTTTCAAGTCTATTTCTTTTCTTTATTCTGACTCAAGCTATTGTTTCTTTGTATCGTTTGAACAAAATGCACAATGAATCAATTATCTAAAGTAAATACTTGGAAGAAGGGTGCTAATCGAAATAAGGCCACTCACCAGTTGGTGAACTGGGGAGAGAAAAGGGGGAACTTTAAGACTCCGTACGTGCATCGTCTACCCGTTCACCTGCACGCACCAACAGACGATCAATATCTCCTGTTTTGGTCTCCGATTCAATATGAAAATGCAAAATCCTAAGAACGAAGGCAATGAAATCCATCAAAACCGTTCAAGAAAACGTAAGTCATAAAGCCAACAAGAAAGCAACCAAGTGGCATTAAAAACGGGCAAGGAGACCAGCACAACAGAAAGGCCCCTCTCGACTTTGCCACCGAGTCCTTCCTTGAGGCACGATCCATTGAATATGGGACCTGATTCCGAAGAAACCAATCCATAACGAGGAAAGGATCTTGATTCAATCTTTCCTGATCGAACGGTCTCAAGTATTTCTTGGTCGCGCTCCCCGAATAGGGGGAACGAGGCATTACATCATAACCATCTAATAGAAAGTTTCGTCCCAAAACTTAGGAATAGAACCTATCCCTAAGGAACAATGAAGGAAACCTTTCCATCATATCAGATTCGAGTTCCCACATCGATTCTTCGATCGTGTGGTTCCGCCATAGAACGCGCACTAGCAATACTGCCCGATTCCGTAACTGCTTTTCCTTATGCTCCAAGATCTGCACAGGTTCTTCGACGTACGACAAGTCTACTTGCAGATCTAACTGACCAAAGTCTACCACATGGTTCAGGTCATGCACATACTTTCTTAGCTGAGACACATGAAAAATATCGTGCACATCTAATAGGGCTGGCGGCAATGCAATTTGGTAAGCAACTGAAGTAACTCGTCTAAAAATTTCAAACGGGCCAACAAATCTCGGACTTAACTTCTCATTTACTCTGAATCTCATAACACCACTCATGGGCGAGACTTTTAGAAATACATGGTCCTCCTCTTGGAACTCAAGGGGGCGACGATGAACATCGGCATAGCTCTTTTGCTAACTTTATGCTACTTTTAACCATTCTTGAATCAGCCGAACCTTTTGGACCGTTTGTTCAACCAGTTCCGGCCCAAGGATTTGCCTCTCACCAACTTCATTCCAGCAGATCGTTGACCTACACTTCTGCCTATACAGAGCCTCATACGGAGCCATCTGCATGCTAGACTGATAACTGTTGTTGTATGCAAATTCGGCTAGCGGCAGGTTGAAGTCCCAACTTGACTTTAAATCGATCACCCAGAGGCGCAACATATCTTCTAGTACCTGATTCACCCATTCTGTCTGGCCATCTGTTTGAGGATGGTAGGCTGAGCTGAATTATAACTTGGTCCCCATCGACGACTGAAGGTTTTCCCAGAAACGTGAGATGAACCGTCCGTCCCGATCTGATACTATGGAAACTGGCACTCCGTGCAGCCGGACTATCTCATCAAGGTAGGTCTGAGCGAGGCGATCGGCGCCCCAAGTACTTTTGATGGAGATAAAGTGTGCAGACTTGGTTAACCGATCGACGATGACCCAGATTGCGTTGTTCCCCCGTTGCATCCTTGGCAGGCCAACAATAAAGTCCATGCTGATGTGCTCCCACTTTCATTCCGGGATAGCAAAATTCTGCATTTCTCCGCCCGGCCTGTGATGCTCTGCTTTCACCCTCTGACAGGTTATGCATTGCAACATGAAGCGCGCCACATCCTTCTTCATGCCATGCCACTAGAAGATAGTGCGAAGGTTATTATACATTTTTGTGCTCCCGGGATGGATAGTATAGGCTGCGTAATGTGCTTCCATAAGGATCTCTTTTCTGAGTTTTGAATCATTGGGGACGCATAGCCTCCCCTTTACTCGCAGCACCCCATTCTCATCCACCACAAAGTCTTTCGCCTTCCCCACTTGAACCTGCTCTTGCATTTTTCGGAGGAATGGGTCGTCTCTTTGAGTAGATGTGACTCTCTCTATCAGATTGGGTACAAATTACATCTGAGCAACCCGCGCGCCGCGATAACAAATTCGGAGTTCGATGCCCATTTCTTCTAGCTCCCTTTGTAACTGCAATCGACGGACAAAGATCCCGCAAAGACCTGACTCAACGCATCCGCTACCATATTTTTCTTGCCAGTTGTGTAGTCTATCGCCAAGTCATAATCCTTTATCAATTCTAGCCAACGTTGCTGTCTCAGGTTTAGATCTGCTTGGGTGAATAAGTACTTTAAACTCTTATGGTAGGTATAAATTCGGCAAGGCACCTCATAAAGGTAGTGTCGCCATAACTTTAACCCGAACACAATTGCTGCCAGTTCCAGATCATGCGTGGGATAATTTTTCTCGTGCTTTTTCAACTGTTTGGATGCATAGGCTATCACTCTGTCTCGCTGCATAAGTACACACCCTAGGCCCTGCCCTGATGCGTCGCTAAAAATTTGGAATCTCGAAGTCTCGTCCGGTAGTGCAAGTAACGGGGCAGAGGTGAGGCGATGCTTTAACTCTTAAAACAAAGTTTTGCAGGTGGCGGACCACTCAAAAATGACTCCCTTCTGTGTGAGGCGAGTCAGAGGTGAAGCGAGTTTAGAAAAATCCTTTATGAATCGCATGTAGTAGCCCGCTAACCCGAGAAAGCTTCGAATTTCACTAACGGGTGCAGGTCGCTTCCACTCGAAAATGGCCTCCACCTTCTTTGGATCGACTGAAATACCTCCCACAGAAATAATGTGCCCAAGGAAAGATACACTGCTCATCCAGAATTCGTAGTTACTCAGTTTCGCATATAACTGGTTGTCTCGAAGGGTTTGTAGCACGGTCCGCAAGTGCTCTGCATGCTCCTCCCCATTCTTTGAATACACCAAGATACCATCGATGAACACTACTACAAAGCTATCGAGATACGGCCGAAATACTTGGTTCATCAATCCCATAAAGAAAGCAGGGGCATTGGTCAAACCGAACGGCATTACCAAAAACTCATAGTGGCTGTAGCGAGTGCGAAAGGCTGACTTTGGCACATCGTCCGGCTTAATCTTGAGCTGATGGTAACCCGAACGGAGGTCAATTTTTAAGAATACTATTGCAGCTTTTAACTGATCAAAGAGATAGTCTATTCTGAGAAGGGGATATTTGTTTCGAACAGTTGCTTTGTTTAATTCTCGATAGTCGATACAGAGTCGCATCGAGCCATCCTTTTTCTTAACAAATAGTACCGGTGCACCCCACAGAGACACACTAGGCCGGATATACCCACGATCAAGCAGTTCCTGTAGCTGAATTTTTAACTCTTTTAGTTCTGCCGGTGCTATTCGATACGGAGATTTGGAAATGGGTTGGGTTCCTAGAAATGTGTCAATAGTGAACTCCGTCTCTCGATCGAGCGGCATACCGGGCAATTCATCGGGGAACACATCGGGAAAATTCACCACAACGGAAATAGACTCAACGTTTGCACAATTTAGCCGAGTGTCTCGAACGGACACCAGGTACCCTACACAGCCGGAGTGAATCACTCTTCGAGCAGACATTGCTGAGATCACCATGCAGGCATTTGACGCTTTCGACTGTGGACTGCACGAATAGAAAAATTTGATCTCGCCAGGCAGACAAAACACGACTTTCTTCTCCATACAATTGATAGTAGCTGAACAAGCGCCAAGCCAATCCATTCTCAGAATGATGTCATAGTCCCCTATGTCTAGAACTATCGCATCAAGTGACAATTTTCTTCCTCCGATGCAAATATAGCCATCACGACAAACTGAATTTGCAGGCAAGCTCGTGCCTGACGGGGTACTGACGTTAAGCCTTAGGCCTAACGGTGTGATAGGAAATGTGTTTTCGACGGCAAAATCCACCACAATAAAACTATGTGTTGCACCAGGATCAAATAATACTCGAGCAGGTACATCATTGAAAAGTAATATACCTGACACCATCGTGTTTGATGCAAGTGCCTAATCATGAGTCAGAGCATAGACTCGGCCTTGAGCGTTCTGCGGTGCCGTCTGATTCGCTCGAAGTGCTTTCCCCTGGTCCTGAGGCACACGATTTTGTTGTTGCTGCTGGTTAGGTCCACCTGCCCGACAGTTCGCTGCCATATACCCCTGACGATCGCATTTAAAGCATGATCCGTTAAATACTCGACAGTATCGAGCGATGTATATAATACGATTACATCGGTGACAAACAAGCTCGCCATCTTTACCCTGATTTGTACCCTTGTTACTGCCGTTATTGGAGCACTTAGGCGCATTATTACCCCCTGTGTTGCTAGGACGCTTGTGATTGAGATTTTGTACAACATCGGTGTAAACTGGTAGGTACTGCGGTTCAAGGGAGAGGGTGTGGTTTAGGGACTCACGCATGGTGCGGTATTGAGAAACGACGACGTGGGCGCTAATGGAACGTCACAGTCCTATCTCAAATCTTCGTGCACGTGTCTCGACATCATAAATATGAGACTTAGCAAACTTTGCAAGTTTATTGAATTTTGAAGCGTACTGTCACACAGTCATGTCTCCCTATTGTAGATGTGTAAACTCGTCTTCCTTCTCGCGACGGACGGTGGGTGGAAGATACTCCTCTTCGAAGGCCTTACGGAACACTGACCAGGAGATCATCGTTGTGCCACCTTCACTCAAGAAAGCTTGTTTGTGCATATCCCACCAATCATGGGCATTTAAACGGAGCTGAAGTTGGGCGCAAGTGACTCTCCTGGTTTCGTCCATGCGGAGCACTTCGAAGTGGTCTTCAAACTCGACCAGCCAATCCAATGCCATGGAAGGGTCTTCGGTCCCCTTAAAGGTAGTATGGCACATTTTCTTAAATTCTGATATCTGTAGGATGGAATCCTTATCATCTAAAAGTAGAGGTTTCGGAGAGTCCTGAGGTCCCGCAATATCAGCTACAACTGGTGCTGTCACGGCGGCCACGGATGCAGAATGGTTGTTGGCGACTAGCATCATTATAATTGTTTTCAAGGTATCCATTTGCTTCTGCTGTATTTCAGCCTGAGTCCGTTGCGCCAAAAATTATGCTTCAATTCGAGACTCAAATTGACACTGTCGTAGTTCTGCTTGTCTCTGTTGCGTTCTATCAAACGCATCATTCGTTCGAACGATCAACAGAAGGCACGACAGCCGGACTTTTTGAGCTGCCTGACGTGCCAGAACTACTCTCTTGCACTTGCGCCACCATCTGCGCTTATGCACCTGGCTCAGAGGTCGTCCCTTGAAAGAAAAGTAACTTGTATCAGTCTCAAAGTATATTATGGACTCACTGTATGGAACGTATCTCATTTTGGGCCAAGCGAATTCAAGGGTTCAACTGAGAGGGACAGGGTCATTTTTAGAAAACTTTTTGACACAAGATCAAAGGGTCTGAAGCTAGGCTCTGATACCAATATGTCACGCCCAGATTTTGCCCTATCGATAATCGTCCTCCGAACGTGATGCCGTACACGTGTAGGACGCGCGTGCACATGGCCTAGGCATAAAGATAGTCTTTAGAGCATATGCAACAGAGTACGCAAAAAAGATAACACACATTGAGGCATAGAAAAGTTTTCTTTTATTGATAATGAACATCTGTTTATAGACTCCTGGCCCAAAGTAGTAAAGATGCTGCACGGGCTTACAGCTTGGACACAAAATGAGATAGCCGATCCATACATTACATCCCTTACTAAAATTTAAAACACAAAATACCTTGGGTGCGAGTCAGCACCATCACCTTGTGGCTTCCAAAAGTGAGAGCGAGCTCCTTGCTACTTATGTACTAGAGCTACCAAAAGTCACGACACAAATGCGTCTTGATTCGGAAAGAGGTTGGAGAAAACTTCAGCTCCTCGCCGCGTCGCCTTGGCTCGGGGAACCTGCTGCAACGAGGGCAGTACTTCAAAGAGTACCGATGAGGGCGAGCTAACCCAACTTAACCAAAATCTATAACGAGTTCATATGAGCATGCAATATTTATTATCATGAAATCTATCTATCTTGACGTAGTTCAATTCTTTGTATAAGTTAGAGTAACATAACATAATCAAATATGCCACCGCTCGGTGACTTTACCTGTACTGTCTGAGCCACCTGTACAAAACTTACCATGACCTTCCCTGCCACGAAGATATAGTTAGTCTGCACAATTTAAATATACATAACAATCACTTGGTTGGACTGGGAATGGGTCGGCTGTCATTCCGCCTCAGGTAGCTAGCCCTTAGCGGATGCACGGACCCATCCAATGCTAGGACTACACTAGCAAATTGTTCTACCCGGGATGAAGCAGTCCCAATGCCCCGGCGACCATTCGTAGAACGATATCCCTTGTATACAAGTTTTCCAAGACCATGCCTCCACAACCAACTAAATTATCATATGAAACACATATTCAAGCAATACAAGCAAGTGAACATAGTGTATTTTCCATAATCTAGGCTACTTTGTGTAAAGATCACATTTTCCTTCCCTTTGCACCATACCATGAACAGTTATAGATAAATGAATCTAACCATAACTGACACAAAAATGGTTATGTATATGACGAGCATGCACGCTACAGTGTGATCGTTCAAAAAAATTCTGTATGACAAGCATTATTAGTGTTTCAAGTCTACTTCTTTTCTTTATTCTGACTCAAGCTATTGTTTCTTTGTATCGTTTGAACGAAATGCACAATGAGTCAATTATCTAAAGTAAAGACTTGGAAGAAGGGTGCTAATCGAAATAAGGCCACTCACCAGTTGGTGAACTGGGGAGAGAAAAGGGGGAACTTTAAGACTCCGCGCGTGCGTCGTCTACCCGATCACCTGCACGCACCAACAAACGATCAATATCTTCTGCTTCGGTCTTCGAGGTTCGATATGAAAATACGAAATCCTAAGAACGAAGGCAATGAAATCTATCGAAACCGTTCAAGAAAATATAAGTCATAAAGTCAACAAGAAAGCAACCAAGCGGCATCAAAAACGGGCAAGGAAACCAGCACAACGGAAAGGCCCCTCTCGACTCTGCCACCGAGTCCTTCCTCGAGGTACGATCCGTTGAATATGGGACCTGATTCCGAAGAAATCAATCCATAACGAGGAAAGGATCTTGATTCAATCTGTCCCGATAGAACGGTCTCAAGTATTTCTTGGCCGCGCTCCCCAAATAGGGGGAACGGGACATTACATAGACCTGGCAGTTATTTAGAGGTATCATCATGTCATGGATATGACATGCTTAGAGCATGGGGTAGAGAGAACAAAAGTAAGGCATTTGGGCTCCTTTGCACTTTCCTTGTGTAACCCGTACGCTCCGTCGGAGATGCGCGGTCATGATGGCCACTATATATTATATATTATCAGGCGACCTCTACTGTTCAAAAGATGACATGCTTTGTAGGCCCCTGAATCTCCAAGAGAATCATACCAATCCCATTTTAGCCAGATATCCCACTTGTTGGAAAGTTGTTCTCAAACTGTATTCACTTAGATGGTTAGGCAACTCCATTGGATATTTATTTTTTGATACTTTATTGGCATATTTATATATATCTTATTACGTCCCTCTGAGGACCTGGTCCCTTTCCAGATATAGCGGGCAGGAGTATCCACAGGAGTATGGACCCGTACCTGACGCTTCTTATCAGACTGAGAAGGTCTTATCTTTAGAGTATCTTTGATCCATCGCAGCTGATAGATATTCTAGTTGCTTTTCTTGTTGGACATTTATCTTATATTAGAGTTAATCTCTTCTCTCTTTTAGTAGTTTTAGTATAGTCGATTTGCAGTGGATTTGTTTCCATCTGACTATCATATTTTGAGACTTCCTATTTGATATTCAGTTATTTATTCCTATTTATTTATTTATTTATTTGTGCTGTGGATGAGATATAGATTGCGTGTAACTTGTTGAAAGTATATTACCACTGGTGGATTTGATATTCATGTACAGCGTACGTGTGTGTATGGTTTTCATATATTGGAGTTCGTATACATACGGCTGGCGTATTACATATTCCTAGTCCTACGTATTTTGGGACTGGGGCGTGACATATTTTTAGTGGTGGCCCATGCAGGTCTAGAATATATTGTCTCGGTTACGTTATTGTACCGAACAAGCCTGCGTATAGGAATAGAGTATAAGGATCTCATCCACGCTTGACTAAAACTCATCCTTCCTTTCAACTTCCTATTTAAATGCTTGCATCTTCCTGTACTTCTTTTAATCGTTTTGTCCACCACCTGCAGAGAGATGGATATGCGTAGTGGATGTACTGCCGCCGATGGTGACACACCTTTAGGAGTCAATGGCCAAACTCGAGGGAAGACCTCAACGACTCCTAGACTTCTTGGGCCGGATGGACAGACTTATAATCCAGTTCCATCTAATCCTTCAGCTTCACCTAATGGGACTTTTCCAGCTTCATTAGTACCACAAGATAGCCAGACACAGCTGTTCTAATTCTTCCAAATGATAATGTAGGAACAGAGACAGCGGGCGGGCGTACTAGCTGCAGATCAGAGGCAGCAAGCGATAGAGTAGATGCAAGAATTTCTGGCAGCACTTGAGAGGATGGCTGCACAGGCAACTGTACCAGCTCAGGAACTAGTTCTAGTACCGCGAGCTAGAGTTGGTTCAGTCAAGAACTTTATACAGATGGGTCCCAAGCCGTATAAAGGCACTGAGAGCCCAGAGGAGACTACAAACTGGATTACCCATACTCAGAAGTTATTAGAAGCATCGCAGCTACCTGTAGATCTATGGATGACAGACGTAAGGACGCTGCTAGATGGTAACGCTCATCACTGGTGAAAATCAATGGAGCGCCATTTGGATACATATCAGACTTTGGAATAATTCTTGGAGTGCTTTGAGAGAAAGTACTTTCCAGACACTGTAAGGGACGCATTGTACGATCAATTTTTTTATCTAGAGCAGGAGAACAAGACAGTTGACGAGTATGATGCAGAATTTAGTCGTCTTAGTAAATATGGCGCTGCCCTGATACCAAATGACTTGGGAAAGGCTAAGAGGTTTTACCGCGGACTGACTCAGGAGCTCCAATACTACACTAGCTCACAGTCCCGGATCTCTTATGCCGAATTATTGACAGAAGCTAGACTACAAGAGACCATCAGCAGGAAAAAATAAGGTCAACTGAGGACACAACAAGGACCAGCAAGGACACAGCAAGGACCAACAAGGATACAACAAGGAGGGCCTATCAGACGTCCTTTGGCATAGCAACAGTAGTACCAGCACAGAGCAGGACCGTACCAGATTTTGGTGAAGCCCCATTGCAATTACTGTGGGAAACACGAGCACATTTCAAGAGACTGTCGGACTCATTTGGGATAATGTATGAGGTGTGGTTCAGGATAATATATGGCGAGAGACTGTCCAATGCAGCAGACATTGACACTTCCACAGCCAGTACAGAGGCTAGCACTTCCAGCACCGAAGCCAGCTCAGCAGACGACTAGACCAGGAGCACCTTGACCTCCAGCAGCAGGAGGATTTCAGCGAGGACCACCGCTACCTACTCAGGAGGATCAGTACATGAGGGCCAGTCATGGGTTACCACAAAGAAATGGGCAAGCTTTTGCACTAGAAGTGGATGACTTGGATCAGGAGATTGATGTTATAGCAGGTATTACTCTTGCTTTTACTTTTCCTGCTGTAACATTGTTTGATACGGGAGCCACCCACTCATTCATATCTTCTAGTTTTATTGCCAAACATAATATTGCCACTACACCTTTACCTAGTTGTGTTAGAATTCTTACCGGAGAAGGAGTTGTACCTGTTAGTCGGATTTATAGATCGTGTCCTATAGTAATTCATGGCAGAGAGATGAGTGCCCGACTCTTAGTCCTTCCTATGCCAACTTTTGATATTGTGCTTGGAATAGACTGGCTAAGCAAGTACCACGCTTTCTTTGACTGTTTTGGAGGAAGCATTCTTTTTAAGGTACCATGCCATCCTGAACTTGAGTTTGTACGAGGATCCATAGAAGCCATTGATGGTGTTCCGCTTGTAATGGACGACATTATCTATCACCCCATTATTTTAGAGTTTCAAGACGTCTTTTCAAAGGAACTCTCAGGACTACCTCCGGACAGAGACGTAGAGTTCTCGATTGAATTGACACCAGGAGCAGCACCCATAGCGTCGCATGTTTATAGATTGACGAAGAAGGAGATGGATGAGCTGAAGGCATAGTTGAAGGAATTAGAGGAGAAAGGTTTCATCCGACCAAGTGCATCACCCTGGGGAGCACCAGTGTTGTTTGTACCAAAGAAGGATGGGTCAGTGCGTATGTTCATTGACTACAGAGCCTTGAATGCAGTGACCGTAAAGAATAAATACCCATTGCCATGCATTGATGACTTATTTGATCAGCTTAGTTGAGCCAAGGTGTTCTCGAAGATAGACTTGAGATCGGAATATCACCAGGTGAAGGTACGAAAGCAGGACATCCCGAAGACCGCATTCAGGACAAGATATAGATACTACGAGTTTCTGGTCATGCCATTTGGGTTAACCAATGCTCCAGCTATCTTTATGGACTTAATGAATCGAGTATTCCATCAGTATTTAGACCAGTTCATGGTCGTCTTCATAGATGACATACTTGTCTATTCTAAGAGCCACGAGGAGCACGAGAAGCACCTGCAGATCGTCCTAGAGACATTGAGGAGAGAGAAGTTATATGTAAAGCTCAGTAAATATGAGTTTTTCTTGGACAGAGTTTCGTTTCTTGGGTATGTCGTTACGGGAGATGGTATTTCTGTTGATCCAGAGAAAATCTCGGCAGTCGAGATATGGCCCGTCCCTAAATCAGCATCGGAGGTAAGGAGTTTCCTTAGACTTACGGGATATTATCGACGGTTCGTGGAGAACTTCTCAAGGATAGCAGCACCTATGACTCGGTTGACATGCAAGGATCAAGAGTTCGTATGGACCGACGAGTGTCAAGCTGCTTTCGAGGAGTTGAAGAAGCGACTGACCACAGCACCAGTATTGACTATTCCATCAGGATCAGGAGGTTATGTGATTTACAGTAACGCATCAGGGAAAGGCTTGGGATGCGTGTTGATGCAGCATGGCAAGGTGATTGTATATACATCTAGGCAGTTACGAGTACATGAAAAGAATTATCCAACTCATGACTTGGAACTTGCAGCCGTTGTTTTTGCTCTAAAGCTATGGAGACATTACTTATATGGGGAACGAGTAGAGATCTATACTGACCACAAAAGCCTCAAGTACGTCTTTACGCAAAAGGAGTTAAATATGAGGCAACGTTGATGGCTTGAGTTGATGAAGGATTTGAGATAGAGCTACATTATCACCCAGGCAAGGCTAATGTTGTAGCAGACGCGTTAAGCCAAAAACCAGCAGCTTACTTCTTGACGACAAAAAGGAAATTATTGGAGGACTTACAAGAGCTTAGCATAGAAGTGATATTACCCGGAGCAGATGGGACACTAGCCAACTTGCAAGTACAGTCATCACTAGTAGAGAGGATCAAGGCAGCTTTGCCTACGGATGCCAGATTCAGGAGATTGAAAGAAAGGACAGAGGCCGAAGAGCAGACGGGATTGCACATTCATGATGACGGGACATTATGATGTGGTGCTCGTCTATATATTCCTAATAGAGAGATTCGACAGGAGCTGATGGCAGAAGCTCATAGTTCAATGTATTATATCTATCCTGGAGGCACCAAGATGTACCGTGACTTACGACAACATTTTTGGTGGCATGGGATGAAAAGAGAGATAGCTCACTTTGTAGCTAAATGTCTAGTATATCAGCAGGTAAAAGCGCAACATCAGAGAACAACAGAGTTATTACAACCACTTCCGATTTCTAAGTGGAAGTGGGAGCAAATCACTATGGACTTCGTCACAGGTTTTCCCAAGAGTCCAAGTGTGAGAGATGCAGTATGGGTAATAGTGGATTGACTCACCAAGTCAGCCCATTTCTTGTCTTTTAGAGTTGGCCAGTCTATAGAAGCTTTGGCTGACTTATACATGAGGTAAATCGTGAGGTTGTACGATATTTCGGCCAGCATTGTGTCAGATAGGGATTCGCATTTTATATCGCACTTTTGGAGAAGCATGCAATAGAGTCTTGGGACTCGTCTGAAGTTCAGTATATCTTATCACCCGCAGACAGATGGGCAGTCCGAACGTACTATTTAGACACTGGAGGATATGTTGAGGGCTTGTATGTTAGACTTTGGAGGATCATGGGAGGACCACCTATATCTTGTGGAGTTTTTTTATAACAATAGCTATCAAGCGAGCATCCAGATGGCTCCGTTTGAAGCATTGTATGAAAGAAAGTGTAGGTCTTCCGTGTGTTGGAGTGACGTGGGAGAACGTCAGATTCTGGGATTAGAGTTGGTAATCAATACCGTTGAGACCGTGAAGAAGATACAAGGACACTTGTGAGCAGCGCAAGACAGGCAGAAGCAGTGGGCAGACCTTCATCGTCGTCCCTTAGAGTTTAAAGAGGGCGACCATATTTTCTTGAGGATATTACCTACTAGAGGCACCATTCGATTCGGAGGGCGAGGCAAGTTGAGTCCAAGGTATATTTGACCATTTGACGTGCTAGAGAGAGTGGAAGAAGTGGCGTATCGACTTGCACAACCACCTTCACTTGAGGGAGTACATGATGTATTTTACGTGTCATAACTTAGGTGATATATGGCAGATAGCAGTCATGTTCTCGACCATTCCAAGATCACCATTGGGCCGAGCTTCTCATACCAAGAGCAACCCGTGGGAATCCTTGATCGTCGAGAGAAAGTGTTGAGGAACCAGTCTATTCCCTTGGTCTGCGTGGCATGGAAGCATGACGCACTAGGAGAATCCACTTGGGAGAGCGATGATGACATGCGCAAGCATTTTTCGTATCTATTCGTAGACCAAGGTATGAATTTACTTTGCTAATTTCTACCTTATACCATCCTTGACTTTCTATCGTGGCTTAGTTTTAATTTCGAGGACAAAATTTTTATAAGTTGGATAGAATGTAAAATCCATAATTTTAAAACCGTATTAACTATTTAATTAATCATTTAATTTAAATCATAGTATTTATTAGTTAATTAGAAGAAATATAATTTATTGGATTTTAACTACTAGGTAAATATGCATTTAGAGATTATTGAGCAAACTATTATTTTATCTTAATTTATTTCATAAAGGAGACCTTGTGGACTGTTGATGCATTATTTTTATGCACTAATATAATTTTTTCGAAAATTATATATATATATATATATATAATAAATGAATAAAAGAAAAGAAAAGAATAAAGAAAGAAAGAAAAAATAAGTGAATAAATAAATAACTAATACCCTTAACTAACCCAAACCCGCCTAAGCCTAAAGCCCAGTAGCAAACCCCAGTTTCCCCCCTTCACCCGCGCGGAAGCCCCCTCTCATCTTCTCCTATATATATATAAATTATTATAAATCCTAAACCCTAACCCTAAACCCTTACCATCCACTTGACCCAACACCGTCGTCGACCTCCTCGACCGCCGCCTGCACCCGCCGTAGCACCGTCGGAGCCGACCGCCGCTCGCCCGCGCGAGATCCCGTGTGCATCCACAGGAAATTCACTACAGCGTACCCCTGTTCACGCGTAGATTTCTGTTCCATCGCTCGACCAAATTCGACCCCATCTTCACCGGTATGTTCATGACCTATCCCTCTTCCAACTCTGTGTATTAGTTTTCCTCGACCAGCGCGTAACCCTAGGTGAAAATCGAGACCAAGTTGGAGAAAAACGACAACTTTAATCCTAAAAAGACTACTGTAACCACCCATGTTTAAGGACTCGTATCTCCCACCACAGAGATCCGAACTTAGATTTTCTTTTTGCTATATGAAGACCATGTAACCAAGATTATTTTTTGTTAATTATATTATTTTATTTGGTGTTATATGCAGAATTAAATTGGGTTAAAAATTACGAAAAATCTATTTTTGAACCTTTAAAATTTGTGATATGGAGCGCGTCCCGCCAAACGGGACCGCCCCGTCGTGTACCAATTATACCGAAAGGTGCGTATGGTATGTCCAGACGTGTGAGCTTTCACAGAAACTGATTCGGACGCGTGTGCGCGTCGGAATCAGCATGTATCCGTAAAAAATCTCCGTATCGCGACTTTTGCAAAATACTGCACCATTTAGTGTACGCTCGTCAGAATACGACGAAACATGCGCCATTGGACTCGTGGTATCGTGCAGGTCCTGTGACCTAATTTTCACCCAATTCTGAGATAGTTGACCAAGTCGCCTATTTGTGGGCCCTACGGTTGACTTTTTGGGCAAAATTGTGTTCGGCTCACCGGAATCCAGAATTGGACACACCTTGAGTTCGTACTGACGTTTAGAATTTGTTTGACCTATAATTTGTCCCATTTAGAGACCTTTACCCCTGACACACTTTTCGGTGCAGTGAGCCATATGTGGACCCCGCTTTGACTCGAAATTACCGTTTTGCCCCTGTGTCCAAATTGGATGAAAGGGTAGTATTTTCTAGCTATCTCGCTGATTCTGGAAATGTTGGTGATATTTATTTCAGCATCCGAAGACGTTTATTCGGAGGCCTTAGTTTATGATCCCGTGTCCTTGACATATGGACGCTTACACTATACAAATTGCTTGTCAGGCAAGTATACCTTGCCATTGTATTGTGATTACATTCCATATGATGTATGCATATTTTATTTATGTTATTTAATTCATATATTTTAACTTCTATATAAACTGCGCGTCCCAGGAAACTTGGGTGCAACGACGGCGACGGCGCATTCTGTTTTTATTATGTATATGCATATGGACCTACTCTATGAGACCACCCCATTATCTTGAGGTATTCTTATGTTTCATTGGCCATCACACTGCTCTTACATGACTATGAGTCACATGTAGGACACGGACTTGCATACTCTGCTGGTCACTGGTACGTATAGGTCATGCGACGGATAGGGATAACTGCTGATAGAAATTGTCACGACCCGCACCCGGATATTCGGGCACGAGTGCGTGGGCACGTCCAGCCTACGCCGCAGTGTCGGCGGTAGTGCGCTGTCTAGGTCATTTTCTGGGGTCAATAAGTATCTATCTCATCCACAATAACGAACATGCAAGAATAATCACAGGAAATAGGAATGCCAAGATTTCATAATATTTAATCTGTGACAACCAATCCACAGTTAATACAAAGCCAGAAGATAAATTGGGGACAAACCCGAATATGTGCTGAAAGGAAATAAAATAATAACTAACTGGCTACTCCTCCTCAAAAGTAGTCTCCGGAGTGGGAACCGGCTCCTCAAAGTGTCACCTGCTAACTCATAGGGGCCATAATAGGTAGGGGCAAAGTTCTCATCATCGCCTAAAACAACGGATCCAGTCAGGAAAGGAGCAAAGTACACAATGCACAACAAGATTAAACTAAATATTTTATGACAATTAAATATTTGATATCATGTTGAGAAACAGCATTAGCAGAACATTATTATCTCAGAGTTAGCTGTAAACAGGAATATGAGAAAGCAGGAAATAAATGAAACAGGAAATGAAACTACAATAGCCAGCAAGAAATATAACATGACCAGAACTATCTGTGTGAACTTGTGTTTGTTTTTAGAATACATAGTTGGCATGTAGGGGTTTATAAGGCTAATCCGGCCATCATAAACGGCTATTAGACAATATAATCAAGATCCGGCTGATGGACAGTCGTGTACCAACAGCTATTAGACAATCCAGGGGAAAGGGTAAACTACATGCCTCCTTAGTACTCTCCCACCCGACACGAAAATAAGACATGAACTCCAGTATTCAAGACATGAAAATCCAGTGTTCTAACACTACGTGTAATCATCCAATGATGCTAGTAGAGCAAGAAATTAATTATCACAATATAAAGAATAAACTTGAAGTGCAGGTACTTGCCTGTTGTTTGGATCCGATTAATTGTTCTAGAGGAAGTTTCCAGAGATGAGCCCAAAAGCTGAAATAGACGTTACCATCACGCTCAGAAGATGTCAAATAGCTAGAAACGCCTGTCCTTGGGTCCAATTTGGAGACAAGGGCAAAAATGGCAGTTTCGGGTCAAAACGGGGTCCGCCGGTGGGCCCGCTTTGCACCGAAAAATGCGTCTGGGTCAAAGGTCTCCAAATTCATCAAACTTAGTGTCAACAGGTCAGGAACGCTGATACGAACCCAACGGAACTTCCAGATTTGGATTCCGATGAGCCGAACACAAAATCGCCCGTCGAGCGGGGCCTGTGGGGCCCACGACACGCGATTTCGTCAACGTTCTCAGAATCGAACCAAACTTGACCCACAGGACCAGCGTATCGCTACGAGTCCGATGGCGCAAGTTTCGTCTCGATCTGACGAGTGTGTACGAAGTTAGGGTGAATTGCAGAAAAGGCGGATACGGGGCGATGTCCGCGGATACGCGTTGATTCCAGTGTGCACGCACACCCGAATCAGCTTCCACGAAAACTCACACGTCCGTATCGACGATGCGTACGTATCTGTGAAGACCGCACGCGACCAAGTCGTCCCGTTTGGCGGGGCGTACTCAGTTCCGGGGTAAAACGGGGTCTGGTTTTTCCTGTTTTTGGATCGCGGTGTGCGATCACCACAGGACGCGATGCCCCCGAACAGTTTGTCCGGACACCGAGAGGGTCATACAGGCTTCACAACGCAATTTGCGGAATTGAAAACGGAGCTACGAGGCGAAAGTTACACGCACCTGAAGGGGACCCAAAAATTAGGGTCAAACCGTGTCCGTGTCGTGTCCGACACGGAATTTGGGAATTAGGGTTAGGGTTTACTGCTGATGGCGGTGGCCGGCGGTCGGAACGGCGGCGGGGTGGCCGAGCACGGCTGGGGGACGGCCGGCGAGGCGACGGGCCGGTGCGCGGCGGCGCTGGAGGCGGCGCGGCGGCGCTGCCCTAGCCGCTGCTGCTGCTGTTGCTGCGGGCTTCGTCGACGGGACGGCGAGACGGAGGCGGCGCAGGGAGGCGGGGCTGGCGAAGGCGGGCGGCGAGGCGGTCGGGGTCGGGGCTGGCGAAGGCGGGCGGCGAGGTGGTCGGGGTCGGGGCTGGCGAGGGCGGTCGGGGTTTTATAAAGGGGAGCGGGCGGTGGCGTGGGCCGAGGGAGGCGGCGGCCAGCGCGGGCGAGGGCGCGTGGCGCGGCGGCCGCGGGCGGCGGCGCCGGAAGCGGAGCGGGGAGCCGGTGGACGCGGGGGCCTGAGCGGGTCACGCGGGGGGGGGGGGGGGCTGGGTCACGGGTCGGGCGGGTCGGGTTCAGGCGGACCCGACCCGTTAGGGTTTGGGTTGGGCTGCGGCCCAACGGGCCAGGGTGCGGGCTGAGCTGGCTGGGCCGGTCCACTGGGCCGGGCCGGCCCAAGAGAAAAAGAGAAAAAAATAAAAATAAAATAAAAATAATAATAATAAATATAAATAGTTTAATTAATTAATTAATTAATAAAAATAGTTTTGAGGTATTTAAAAATAGGTCTGAGGCCCAGAAAAATCCAGAAAAATTACCCTAAGTCCAGTTTTTCATTTTACACCCAAAAATATTATTTTCATAATATTTTAATGTTGTTTATTATCAATTAAAAATTATGTAATAATTTAAAACCCTGATTTTAATTTCAGAAAATTCTCA
This sequence comes from Iris macrosiphon, assembly GCA_036927795.1. Taxonomy (NCBI): domain Eukaryota; kingdom Viridiplantae; phylum Streptophyta; class Magnoliopsida; order Asparagales; family Iridaceae; genus Iris; species Iris macrosiphon. Next base: position 358,835 of record JAYESA010000143.1, read on the forward strand.
GAAAATTCCAGAAAATTGTGAAAAATCCTAATTTTAATATTTTGAAAAATCAGGGGCTTACAATCTGCCCAACTTATAAAATTTCGTCCTCGAAATTTAAATTATGGCAGGGTTCTCTCTGTCCAATCTCACTTGATTACAGTCTAACGGGTTTCTCTCAGGTGAACATTGCGGTCGCTACCCAACTTAGAATTTTACCCATATCCTCTAAGACTGTACAACTAGTAAAGCTAGGTCCCAACTTAATAAATCATGGTATTGAATCTTAAGTCTGCAACACAAAACACAGCACATAGGGTCTTGTCTTAGTCATAAAGGGTTATCATCAATTCGTCCGGTCTGAGGGGTATGTCTAGCACTACAAATCAACTTATACCAACCACAGGTCTTTGTCTTTCCGAAATGAGGAAAGACGAGAATCAATAATAAAGAGTTTAAGGGCGAGGTGGTAGAACAGAGGTATAGGGATCAAGGCGTTTTTCAGGAATTCTAATGGGAATTGTCAGGCGGTTAAGGATCGAGGTTCTATTCTGGTAATGCTGAAACGATATGCTCGGACGTATTTAGGGGGCAAGTAGACTAGTCGACTATACCTCAATCCACATAAGTAGTCATGCGAAGTGCGAATCAAAATGCACTAAGGTTGATCAGACCGTAGTACACTGATTCTGAGTAGACACTTGTATTAGTGGGGTTGATCAGGCCTCAATAATACATGTGTCATGAACAAGCCCGATAAAGGGTAAGCTTGCAAAACTAGGCTATAAAATAGCAGCATAAGTCAAGTTCAGCAAAATTAAGTGCGCTAGATGATGATGAAAAGGAGGTGCAAATTATTGAAGTTCACAAAATGACACAAAATAAGCACAATAGCAAAATCCTCTAAAACAGTTATCAAATTAAAAGCATACCAGGTATTTAGCAAGTTCAAAATTACTAGGTTGGGGCTGAGGTCACGAACCAATAGGCACAAGCTAAAATAATACTAGAAACGACAGCTAAAAAGAATCACTTACGCGCATTAACTATTCCAAAAGTCTGCGCGTTCTCCACGGTCATGCTGGTGGAGCAATCTCGTGGTGATCTTGTAGGAACCTCGTCGCTTGCTGGTAGATCCTTCACTCTGCATCCAAAAATGAACGATAAAGGCGCACAGGAATCAAGGCAGGATGCAAGTCAATAAAATGATTCAAAGCCGATAGGAATATCAAGAACGATTCAATCAAGTGGATGAGCTTTCCTAAAATCCTCAATCTTATTGCAGGCCTGTTCGGTCCCTAAGTTGAAACCGAACAATTTAGTCGTAGACCTGCATGGGCCACCACAAAAATGTGTCACGACCCGCACCCGGATATTCGGGCACGAGTGCGTGGGCACGTCCAGCCTACGCCGCAGTGTCGGCGGTAGTGCGCTGTCTAGGTCATTTTCTGGGGTCAATAAGTATCTATCTCATCCACAATAACGAACATGCAAGAATAATCACAGGAAATAGGAATGCCAAGATTTCATAATATTTAATCTGTGATAACCAATCCACAGTTAATACAAAGCCAGAAGATAAATCGGGGACAAACCCGAATATGTGCTGAAAGGAAATAAAATAATAACTAATTGGCTACTCCTCCTCAAAAGTAGTCTCCGGAGTGGGAACCGGCTCCTCAAAGTGTCACCTGCTAACTCATAGGGGCCATAATAGGTAGGGGCAAAGTTCTCATCATCGCCTAAAACAACGGATCCAGTCAGGAAAGGAGCAAAGTACACAATGCACAACAAGATTAAACTAAATATTTTATGACAATTAAATATTTAATATCATGTTGAGAAACAGCATTAGCAGAACATTATTATCTCAGAGTTAGCTGTAAACAGGAATATGAGAAAGCAGGAAATAAATGAAACAGGAAATGAAACTACAATAGCCAGCAAGAAATATAACATGACCAGAACTATCTGTGTGAACTTGTGTTTGTTTTTAGAATACATAGTTGGCATGTAGGGGTTTATAAGGCTAATCCGGCCGTCATAAACGGCTATTAGACAATATAATCAAGATCCGGCTGATGGACAGTCGTGTACCAACAGCTATTAGACAATCCAGGGGAAAGGGTAAACTACATGCCTCCTTAGTACTCTCCCACCCGACACGAAAATAAGACATGAACTCCAGTATTCAAGACATGAAAATCCAGTGTTCTAACACTACGTGTAATCATCCAATGATGCTAGTAGAGCAAGGAATTAATTATCACAATATAAAGAATAAACTTGAAGTGCAGGTACTTGCCTGTTGTTTGGATCCGATTAATTGTTCTAGAGGAAGTTTCCAGAGATGAGTCCAAAAGCTGAAATAGACGTTACCATCACGCTCAGAAGATATCAAATAGCTAGAAACGCCTGTCCTTGGGTCCAATTTGGAGACAAGGGCAAAAATGGCAGTTTCGGGTCAAAACGGGGTCCGCCGGTGGGCCCGCTTTGCACCGAAAAACGCATCTGGGTCAAAGGTCTCCAAATTCACCAAACTTAGTGTCAACAAGTCAGGAACGCTGATACGAACCCAACGGAACTTCCAGATTTGGATTCCGATGAGCCAAACACAAAATCGCCCGTCGAGCGGGGCCTGTGGGGCCCACGACACGCGATTTCGTCAACGTTCTCAGAATCGAACCAAACTTGACCCACAGGACCAGCGTATCGCTACGAGTCCGATGGCGTAAGTTTTGTCTCGATCTGACGAGTGTGTACGAAGTTAGGGTGAATTGCAGAAAAGGCAGATACGGGGCGATGTCCGCGGATACGCGTTGATTCCGGTGTGCACGCACACCCGAATCAGCTTCCACAAAAACTCACACGTCCGTATCGACGATGCGTACGTATCTGTGAAGACCGCACGCGACCAAGTCGTCCCGTTTGGCGGGGCGTACTCAGTTCCGGGGTGAAACGGAGTCTGGTTTTTCCTGTTTTTGGATCGCGGTGTGCGATCACCACAGGACGCGATGCCCCGAACAGTTTGTCCGGACACCGAGAGGGTCATACAGGCTTCACAACGCAATTTGCGGAATTAAAAACGGAGCTACGAGGCGAAAGTTACACGCACCTGAAGGGGACCCGAAAATCAGGATCAAACCGTGTCCGTGTCGTGTCCGACACGGAATTTGGGAATTAGGGTTAGGGTTTACTGCTGATGGCGGTGGCCGGCGGTCGGAACGGCGGCGGGGTGGCCGAGCACGGCTGGGTGACGGCCGGCGAGGCGACGGGCCGGTGCGCGGCGGCGCTGGAGGCGGCGCGGCGGCGCTGCCCTAGCCGCTGAAAATAGGTCTGAGGCCCAGAAAAATCCAGAAAAATTACCCTAAGTCCAGTTTTTCATTTTACACCCAAAAATATTATTTTCATAATATTTTAATGTTGTTTATTATCAATTAAAAATCATGTAATAATTCAAAACCCTGATTTTAATTTCAGAAAATTCCCAGAAAATTCCAGAAAATTGTGAAAAATCCTAATTTTAATATTTTGAAAAATCAGGGGCTTACAGAAATTTTGCATACTAGTAGACCTGGCAGTTATTTAGATGTATCATCGTGTCATGGATATGACATGCTTAGAGCATGGGGTGGAGAGAACAACAAGTAAGGCATTTGGTCTCCTTTGCACTTTCCTTGTGTAACCCGTACGCTCCGCCGGAGATGCGCGGTCATGATGACCACTATATATTATATATTATCAGGCGGCCTCTGCCGTTCAAAAGATGACATGCTTTGTAGGCCCCTGAATCTCCAACAGAATCATGCCAATCCCATTTTAGCCAGATAGCCCACTTGTTGGAAAGTTGTTTTCAAACTGCATTCACTTAGACGGTTATGCGACCCCATTGGATGTTTATTTTTCAGTACTTTATTGGCATGTTTATATGTATCTTATTACGTTTCTCTGAGGACCTAGTCCCTTTCCAGATATAGACGGGCAGGAGTATCCACAGGAGTATGGACCCGGACCTGACGCTTCTTATCATACTGAGGAGGTCTTATCTTCAGAGTATCTTTGATCCATCGCAGCTGAGGGATATTCTAGTTGCTTTTCTTGTTGGACATGTATCTTATATTAGAGTTGATCTCTTCTCTCTTTTAGTAGTTTTAGTATAGTCGATTTGCAATGGATTTGTTTCCATCCAACTATCATATTTTGAGACTTCCTATTTGATATTCAGTTATTTATTCCCATTTATTTATTTATTTGTGTTGTGGATGTAATATAGATTACGTGTGACTTGTTGACAGTATATTACCACTGGTGGATTTGATATTCATGTACAGCGTACGTGTGTGTATGGTTTCCATATATTGGAGTTCTTATACATACGGCTGGCCTGTTACGTATTCCTAATCCTACGTATTTTGGAACTGGGGTATGACACATGCTACTCAAGGATAATCAACATGACAGATACTACATCAAAATGATCATTTTGGAACACTATACATTTTTCAATCTGGAATGCTTATTGTCCATGCCAAGGTGTTGCGATGGAATAAAACGTTCTAGATCAAAAAATGTTCCTGATATATTTTATTTTAATTTTCAAAAAAATAATTTATGTAGGAACGCATAAGTAATGTTTCCGAATTAAGGATGCCACACATGTGCATCTCATGTGCTTAAATAAGAAAGTGTTCCAACAACAAATTCTTCTCTCCCCTCAAATCTTCCAGACAATAAACCCTCTTTTCTTTCCCCACATATACTTAAACCCTCCTTCTTTCCCTCTCGACAAGATCATAAGCCATCTCGACGAGATTGCAGGAGACGAGTTTGCAGGTTATTCCGACGAGTTCCCAAGGTAGGTTGACTCTCTTCCCCTATTTCCTTAATTTTTGGTCTATTTCTTTCTCCATTTGGTTTGTTAGATGAATTACTTAATTCCTCTCCTGAGTAGTTCACAAGATCTGTAAATACATAATCATTTCCAAATAGATCGATAGAGTTAGGGTTTTAATTAGGTATTGGGTTAGGTTCAGTTTTTGGTTCAATTTTTTTCCTTTTACTCTGATTTTTTTTTTGGGTGTCTCTAGAAAGTAAATATATGATTGTTTTTGGGTGTCCCATAAAAGAAGCTCCTCAAGCATGGGTTTCTTCTACAGAAAATTTACTGTAGCAAAATAAATTTATATTAAATTTATTTAAACGAAATAAGTTTGCTAATATTTGAAATACAAACATTGTCCGCCAACAGTGTTGGCGGAAAACACAATAAACATCCACGTACGCAAAAAAAATTAAAAAAAAAATTTTAAGTGGACCTCACACTTGGCGGAAATTGGCCTGTGGGGCCCCCCACGGGTTAAGTTTGGTTTAGTTCAGTTTAGTTTAGTTGGTTTGGTTTTATTTGGTTTGTTTTATTATTTTTTTTTCAATTAGTTATATTTTTTTCCATTTAGTTTTTAGTTTTTTTTCAATTAGTTTTTTTTTTTCTATTTAGTTTATTTTTTTCTATTTAGTTTACTTTTTTTTTAAATTTGTTTCTGTTTTTTTTCTGTTAATTTATTTTGTTAATTTGTGGGGTGTTAATGGGGTGTTAAATTTCTGTTTTATTTATGAAAATATATTTTAACGAAATAAAATTAAAATAAATTAACAAAAAAATTACTCTATCAAAATTTCAAAATTAACAAAAAATTAAAATAAAATTAACTCAGTTGTCGATATGTAACAAAATTTTAAAATATCCCAAATTTTTATCCAAATTTCTATCATTATAATTTGTTAAAGTATTCCGTTATTTAACATAGTAAATTTATTATCGGTACATTAAATATTTTATAAAAAAAATTTACCAAAAGTAAAATTTAGAGGTCAAAACATCGTTTTTTTGCGATTCTAAAAATTTGGGAAGTCCGTCAAACGGTGAAACAGTTTATCCCGAAGTACTTTTTCATACGGTCATTTTGGCTCAAACTGGGCCTTGTTTCGATCTCCCAGTCAAAAGTTATGGTACTTTAAAGTTTTATATTTTATATTTTTGCCTGTAATATGTACGTCTTACTTCGGATGAAAATTCTCTCTACACGAATTGTGTTACTCTCGTCGAAAACATACAAATCGACCTATTGTGTGACGAAAAACGATTTGAAAACAAATAGTTATGGGCGTTCGAAGTCTGATCGACGGCAGACGTAATATTCGTACGGTAGTTTTTTTTTTTTTTTTTGGGTTCAATGATAACATATTTTATTTTGGATGTTAAACTAAATAAAAAAAATCAAAATCCAAAACTAAACTAAATAGAAAATAACTAAATAGAAAAAATATAATTAATTAAAAAACCAAATAAAACCAAACCTAACTAAACCAAACCAACTAAACCAAACTGAACCCATGGGGGGCCCACAGGCCAATTTTCGCCAACACTGTTGGCTGAAATTCCTCCCCCCCCCCCCCCAATTTCAGCCAACAGTGTTGGCGGAATTTGGGGTGTGGGGTCCACTTTAAATTTTTTTTTTTTTTTTTTTTTGCGTACGTAGCGGAATTTGTGTTTTCCGCCAACACTGTTGGCGGACAATGTTTATATTTCAAATATTAGCAAACTTATTTCGTTTAAATGAATTTAATATAAATTTATTTCGCTACAGTAAATTTTCTGTTTCTTCTATGGACGACATATCCATGTGATGCAAGATGTCAGTGCTTTAAACACAGAAAATAACACTCCCAATACCTAATTAAATACCTAACTCCCAATCCATACTGAAAAAACAAGATATGTATCTTGCTTGTTCGGCTCCCAGAATTCAATAATCCAAGAAAAAAGAAAATCAAAGATGGAAAGTAGCTGATTAATATTAGCTATCAATCATTTAGTTAAAATAACAAACAAAGTAAATGTCCAATTTTCTATCCATCTCCTTCATGTACTATCCAAACAAATTGGAAGAAGAGGGGAACAACCGCTCATCTATCCAAATGTGTTTGCATTCTATCCAAATGTGTTTGCATTCTAGAATGAAAAACTACCTGTTAGTTCAAAGTTCCAAAAAAAAATAATAATTCAAACTCCTATTTGATTCACAATAGGTCTAAGTCTTGATAGTTTACATGAACCTGCAACATTGCAGCGTATTTGTAGTACCATTACTCTCAGACAATTTAGTGTAATTGGAGGGTCGTGACTTGTATTATCTGAAGTTGAAATATACTAGTATCTGGATATGTAAGGATATAAAATGTTAAGCTTGTGAATGATACTCCTATATGTCAGTCTTCTTGGTTGTACAACAATATCTTCATTTAACTAGCTGCACAAGTTATGGATTTGGAAATAGCTGCACAAGTCATGTTTTAGAAGCAAGTATATAATTATTATTTTAGGAGCATATCACAATCATAAAGGTATAGATTTGTCGTTCTTTGATTTTATTGTTGTCAAACTTGTCTACTTATAATTCATTGATATGGCTCTTAGCTTATCTACTTATAATTCATTGACGCCGAGTAATGAGACGATAACTAGTTCGCTCCTAAATAGTTGTTTAAAGAAGCGTCAAACTTCTCGCAAAGTACTGTTACTTATGGAACTTTGGGAACTAGTATGATTATTGGTGATGGTGTACTTATGCTAGCCATGTCAGGTATAGCACAATGTTAATCTGAAAAAAAAAATGTTCAATGTCCAAGAAATAAGAATACAAAATGGAATTGGGTTTGTAGTGTCTATTATCTAATAACTAACTATAATTTTGAAACAATTTTATCATATTTGATTCAACATAAATCAACTATGAACGTAATATAGTTTTTTATTAATCATTGTTCCTAACTTTAAATGTTTCTCTAATTGTTGAAACATCCAAAAAATAAATTTTAATGCCCAAGTGATACTGAATTCGTTTATTTCTAAAAAACTACGAGTTGCCATCTTCATACTAGTTGCGATGAGTTATATTTTATCACTTGGAAAGATTCTATGTGCTTAATCCATCAACTCGGATTAATTACTTTAATTCCTGCATTTTCGGTGCTTTCAGTTGTGTTGAGTCTTAAAATCAAGATACTGAAATTACACGAAAGTAAGTTTCTCTTATCCACTGTTGTTAGTTAATTTATAAATTGAGATGATATCGAAATTACACTAAATCTTTCATTTTTGTATCATCTGATTTAATTAATTTCAAGCTTGAACTTGCTTATTTGTTTGAAATTCAATAATTTTGTATAGTTCAAATAAATTGTAAGACCAACTACAAGTGGAACATGCACTGGCTTTATTTCTGCTTATCAATATTATTCTGAATCATCGAAGTTTGCAAGAATATATTTCAGTCCATAAAATTGTTTGTTGATCATTATTCTGTATCTGATTTATTCTTGCCTTGCTTTTATTTTAGGGGGTCGGAAAAGTAAAGTTGCATTCGCAAGGATCACCTTCAAGAAACCACATATTCTTCTTCTTCATGTGACTTCTAACCATCTTGTAAGTTCTTGAACTTAGCAAAGTCAAAAACCTATATTCATATGAATTTCTTTAATACAACTTCTGCAAGTTTGTAGCCAAGCAAACCAAACACAGTGCCTGAACTCCTGGTAGCCACTAGTAGAAGTATGTCATGATGTCATCTGGAGCACACTTTGGATCCGATTGGGTCTAACCAAATTGGCATGTGCATATTTTTTTCTATAAAAAATAATAATTAAAAAAATAGGAGTTGGTGAATTCCTTGTGTGTCCCAAATCACACATCAGATTCATGGAAGAGTGACTTGTGAGTCATACTTTTCCAATGATTAACAATACATGAATTGATTACCTTACTTGTCTCTTATCATTAGATTCTTTCTATTTGGCTGCTTTGATTGGTTTTTTTCTATGGTAGTTTCATTATGAACATTTATGGATTCTTAGTCTGCTTTATTTTTCTTTGGTTTTGGGGTTTAATTGTTGTACCTCTATCAATGTTTTCTTTTTCAAAAAAGCTCTTTAGTTCGCGTTGTGCATGTGCCTGTTCACGCAGATGGCGACCCGCCCCTTCCCCCTCCCCCTAGTGCTCTGTGCCCGACCGTTGTGTGCGTGAACAACATGAGCAAATGCATGAGCAAAGGAGCATAGTTGTTTCTTTTGAACGGTTCTCTTGAGCCCACTATGCAATACATAGGAACCTTATTGGGTTCTTTTTCCAGTTTTAAAACTATTTTCAGTAGTAGGTCCCATATGCACTTTAGACCAATACGGAATATGAGACAGTTTTCAGTCGCAATTTACTCCAATTAACTTGATATTAACTTACACAATTTCTTACACTTGATTATCGTTTAAACACATTGTATTTTCCAGAATGTAGGCATACTGCAGGGGTACAATTAAACATTTACAATTGAGAATAACTTATAGATGGTCTTTCCCATAATATATAGGTCCCATCGAAAAACATGAATATAGGCATTTGGTCTTTTCCAGAATAACTTGCATGGTCTTTCCAGAATATAGTCATTTTGCAATTAAACTTACATGAAAATAGTTTGTTCCTATGGTATTGGATGAAAGAATTATACTGCCTCTATAGCTTCTTTCTAGTTAAATGAACATATTTTTTCCCATATCATGGTGTGGAGTACTTTTTTGTTGTTAAATTTTCAAATGGAAAATTGGATTGTAGGTGAAAAAGAAAAATGGTATGGCAGAATTAGCAAGGACATTATATTGGAAGCTTGATTACTATAAACATATTATTGTTTTGAATTATAGGTATTGTAGGTGTTATGACACAGTATTTACTACAATTTCATGTGCATCTTATTCTATCAGTTCCCCTAGGAGCAATTGTTACTGGATATCCTATATGTTTGTTATCAAAGCCTCTCTTTCTGGTTTACATAATCCAGATATATTATGAACATTGAATATAACCTCATCATGTGAAATATCTGATTTTTTTTTCTTTGAAAGTTGGGATGGATTTGCAGAGTTACTCTTCTTTCTTTTTTTGAATTTTTTTCCTCTACTAAATATTTTTCTGTGACCTTTTGGCTCTGCAGACCCGATGGACTTCCCAACAATAAGAGTATGATCACAAAGCTTGAATCAATTATGACAACTAAGAGAAAGTAGATAGCTATGGGAAGCAAGAGAATAAGGCCAAGATCTCAAATTATTTTCACAGCACTAGGACATTTTTTAAGATTGTAGTTTAGTAAAATTGTATTAAACATATGTAAAATATTTATGTAAGACATTTTGACTTTATTAGTCTATGTAGCTTTATCTTTATCTACTATGCATGTACTGATGCTGTGGATGTTCGTTTAGTTTCATTTATATTATAATTAGCTTTAATTTTATAAAATCTCGAGAGAATTAATTTTTTTGTCTATATATAATATATTATTTCAAATTATAGGTTTGGAATTTTAATTAATCTAGGCAATTAATATGATTGCCTTTCTACTGTTCCAATATTGGAACACATTATATATGTTCCAATAAACTTGCAAAGATTAATTTGAAATGCTCCAGTAAGCATGTAAAAATTAATCTGAAACATTTTATTAGGAATACTTTGTTGGTGTTACAATATTGGTATGCATATAATGCGTTCCAATAATCATCTCTTGGAACTTCTTATTAGGAACACTTTGTTGGTGTTCCAAACCCGGAACGCATATAAAGTGTTCCAATAATCGTCTATTGGAACGCTTTTTTCATTCCGAGTATTTTGGCAGCCCAAAAAATAGGCACGGAATAAATGTGTTCCTAAAATTTTTTTTTAACGGAATTTTTCCGTTCCAAAATGGCCATTTTTATGTAGTGAGACCTCTGTATTATACCTGTTACATCGGATCTATTAAGGTGAACCGGATTCACATCGACCATGGTTCTTCACTCAACATCATTCCTAAAAGCCTACTGAGAGGATTGAAGGTACCAATGCTAAACTTGTCTACTACTAGCACTACCATTCTAGGCTTCAACACTGGAAGGAGTAAATCGCTAGAAAAGATACGTCTAAAAATTTAGATAGGCGATCTACGTACTGAAGTCACATGCTATGTGATTGACTCTAACGTATCCTACAATATTTTGCTAGGACGACCATGGATACACGAGCATAAAATTGTACCCTTCATCCTACATCAATGCTTCAAATATGTGAACAGTAAGGGTGAAGTCAAAACAGAGGTAGCTGACCTCAACCCATTCAAATGTGTCGAAGCCTATTTCGTTGACTCTATACTCTATACACCGAGGTATATGAAATAATAGGCTAATCAAGCTAGTGATGAAGCTGAAGACACCCCAAAAGAAGAGCATTTGATAATCTGAGTAAAAGGACGTACTACTCGTCCAACTCCTTCAAAGCCTCTCGACATCAACCTGTACAAATCACCTCCATTAGTTATCAACCTTCGATGCAATGAACAACCGACACTAGAGAATGAGCCCCTTGTTATCGACCTTTATCGTAACAAGCAACCAATATCAGTGAATCAACCCTAGTCATCAATCTTGTCAAGCCTCATGTTAAGGCTAAAGATTCTGCTGACTATGTGGAAGATGAAGAAATATTGTATTTCATGAATAAAGAAGAAACTACTTTGCACTAGGTTGATATTGAATCCTTTGCTGAAAAATTCTTGGAGGCTCTTCATCTCTACGAACCTCTGTCCATACCCGTGGCATCTCCATTTCAATATAGTTCATTATATGAACAATATGAGGATGCATACTTTATAGTCCCAGCAAGACAGGACAAGCAATGTCAGATAAATTTTGGCAAATCTAGAAACAAAAAATGCATGCAGACTAATGATTCTAACGAGAATATTGGAAAGATACAACTGTATTATTATAGCCAACCAGCCAAGAATATTATGCAAGGGATGGGCTACAACTTAAAATCTGGTTTGAAACTAAATTATGGAAAAGGTAGACGGACTCATATACATCACTTCTATCCAAAAGACAAGCCAAAAATATATTACCGGCGGACTGGTCATGGTTTGAGATATGTTACACCACCAACAAGTTATGAAAGTTCAGAATCAGAAGAAGAGACGCATTCTCATTCCTCTGACTCATCATTGTGCGATTCTGACGAAAGCATGGGTGACGTATGCAAACATGCTTTCTCTATAAATATGGTGTTAACAGTCCCAGATGATAAAGACGTTAAACTATTGGAACCATTTGAAAATGATCCATAGGCACAACAAATGGATACTCAATGAGAGCTTTGGTTTGAGCAATGTGAACCACCTACAGAGGATGAAATAGTCCAAATTGATATAGGAGAAGAATCTTCCCCAGGGCCAATCTTTATTAGCAAAAGTCATCCTGAAGAAGATTAACACGCTTTACTCCAACTAATAAAGGAGTATATCGGTGTCTTCGCCTGGAGTTACGAGGTTATTCTTGGCCTAGATCTTCAAATAGCCATACATAAGCTCAATATTCTTCCGAATGCTAAACCGATAAAACAGCAACAACGGTGATTCCGTCCGGATATGATGGATGCAATTGAAGCAGAAGTCAAGAAACTCATAGCATGTGACTTTGTTTGAGAAGAGCAATATCCCGACTGGGTAGCCAATGTCGTTCCAGTCATGAAGAAAAATAGAAAGGTCCAAGTCTGCGTAGATTATCGAGATCTGAACTTGGCATGTCCAAAAGACAAATTTTCTCTTCCCATCACAAATGTCATGATCGACAATACATGCAGATTTGAACGTATGTCCCTCATGGATAGATTCTCTGGATACAATCAAATTAAGATGTCACCTGATAACAAAAAATATACTTCTTTTCGTACACCATTGGGAGTTTACTGTTATACAGTCAAGTCCTTCGGCTTGAAGAATGCGGGTAAGTCCTTCGGCTTGAAGAATGCGGGTACAACGTATCAACGAGCCATGAGTATAATTTTCCAGAAACATTTACAAAAAATATTAGAATGCTATGTGGATGATATTATTGTCAAAAGTTGTCTTAAAGATGATCACCTTCAAGATTTGAAGACTGTGTTCGAATTGATGTGCCACCACCAATTGAAGATGAATCCAACTAAGTTCTTTCTAGGAGTCTCCAGTGGCAAGTTTCTTGGATTTGTTATAACTTTCAAAGGTATTCACATTGACCCCGATAAAATCAAAGCTATCCTCGAAATACAGCCTCCACGTAATCTTAAAGAACTTCGTGGTTTGCAAGGTCGTCTGATATACATTAGAAGATTCATCTCCAACCTCTCAAGACAATATCGACCCTTCACTCAGTTAATGAAGAAAGGCGTATCCTTTGTCTGGAACGGAGCATGTCAATAAGCATTCGATGACATCAAACGATATTTAACAAATCTGTCAGTTCTGGTGTCTCTGATCGTAGGGAAACCATTTTTGTTGTATGCTCGAAAAATTGATCACTCCCTATGAGCTCTTCTTGCACAGAAGAGTAACGAAGGCCATGAACAGACGATCTATTATCTCAATCGCATAATGGTCGACGCTGAACATCGATACAATCCGGTAGAAAAAGAATGCCTCGCCTTGATGTTTGTTATTCAGAAGACACGACATTACGTGTCAGGTCAAACCATTCATGTCATATCCAGAGTAAATCCTCTTCGGGTATTGATGACTAAGCCAAGCACACTCAATCACTACCAAAATATGATAAAATAAACGGTTTTAGTGACGTCGTAATAAAATATCGCTAATGTTAAAGACTTTAGCGACTCCAAAAATAAACGTCGCTATTGGCGATGCATAGCGACGTTTAGCGACTATATTTGGATTTTTTAAAAGAATAGTCGCTATAAGCTTCGTTAACGTTGCTAAACGTCACTAATATTTTTGATTTAGCAACGTTTTTACCGACGGTGGTTATTTTTTAATTAGCGACATTTTTAGCGACGTTGATAACGTCACTATATTTTTAAAAATAGTGACGTTTAGCGACTCTAACAATTATATGTCACAGAATATTTAAAATATAGCGATGTTTAGCGACGTCTCAAGCGGACTTCTCTAAATTACTGAATATATGGTTCCCTTGTCTATTCAACTTTTTATTTTTTTCTCCCAACTTTTCCTAACTTTTCGTTTCCCGCGCGCCCCCACCGGCGATCCACCCTCCCCCGACGACCCTTCACGGCTCCGGCGACCCACCCACCCCCTCGACTGCCTCCCTCGCCCCCCACCCCGACGCGACCGTGTTCGCCCCCCAACCCCGACATAGGTGACCCCAGACGCAGCTCCTCCCCCTCCGACATGGCTCCTCCCCTCTGGCGTGGTCCTCCTCCGTCGACCCCTCTCTCAGGCGCTCCTCCTCCCTTCCTCTCGGCTCGGTAAACCCTAATCCAGATCCGGACACAACTAGGACACACACAAACATATACCGGACACAATCAGGACACATGGACACACACTGTCACGACCCGCACCCGGTATAGAGGAACGAGTACGTGGGTACGTCCAGCCTACGCCACAGAATTGGCGGTAGAACGTTGTCTTGGTCTACTATACTATCTAATACCTCATACAATGTGTATAAAATACTGTCATTCCATCTCAATTCCAAATGATACTCAATTACATATAAAACTAAAGGAAGATGTACGCATGATATGGAATAGAAAGAAAAGAAATACAAGTCTCAATACATCATATGTCCAGCTCAAATCTAAACACAACTCCAGATCTCCAAATAATAATACAATCCACAATCTAAATAGAAACAACTACAACAAGATAGGAAAATCTAAATGGCCTCAGTAACTGGCACTACATCCCCAAGTGACACTCCATCTGTCGGTCCGTAGTGAGTGGGACACATCCTCTCTAACCATTCATCTGAGAAATATTTTCCAGTCAGGAATGGAGCGAAGTACAACCCAATAGCAGTTCCAATTAATTGATAATAACTATAAACAGAAATAGAAAATATAATGCAAGACGAGAAACAATGAACTATATCAACTATGGTGGATGAACAGGTAAACAATGAACAATATGGTATACACTGATCACGATGTAATAGAACAAGACAATAGAATGAAACAATAAGCTAGAATGTGGTGAAGAAATGTAACTATGTTAAGTGATTGAAATACTAGTTAGATATGTGATCGGCTTGGGTGAACATTGTCTACTTTAACGTTGGATAAACATTGTCTAAGTTAAACATTGAACATTGTCTAGGATTTGATCACATATCTAGCTAACACTTTTCATTTCCCCCAACTAGTACAATGGTTCCAACCATGACACGTGATGCAAGATACTCAAGGCCATGTAAACAATAAACCTTGAACATTGAATATTGAATATTGAACATTGTCTAAGTTAAACATTGAACATTAAAACATTGAACATTGTCTAAGTTAAATATTGAACATTGAACACTGAACATTGAACATTGAAACATGGTCTAAGTTAAACATTGAGAACACGAGGAACAATAAAAAATATATATAACATCCCACGACTGATCCATGTGTATACTAGTCCGTGTACCAATGTGTCAAGAGTCATGTAAAACATTTCTAAATACTTGTATTATAGTAATTATCAAATTATAAAAACTATCAGAGAATGTACTCGTCTGTCGTCCAAGCAATGAATGTCAAACTGTGTCCCAACTGGTGTCACACAAACCTATATATAGAATATCACATTAATATAAGGTGTTGGAATGAATTAAGTTAAACTAGTCAACATCTAGGTCATGAAGCCATTTCTAAGTCAAACCGACTATTTCTAGGCTACAAGAGTCTAACACTAGGTCACTAAGTCAATGCACTATGAAACTAAGCTAACTAACTAATCTAAGATACTATGAGACACATCAAAATGCCGTATCTCAGGATACGCAAGTTTATTTATATGAAAATAGTATTTTAGATATATATATACAAGTCAATATACTTAATACTATATCAAAATAATGAAAATATGATACATTGGCCTTGCACCAATGCGTATCACACCTATCTTCGATACCCAAACTCAATACTTTGGGTATCGGTCAAATACCTTGGTATTACCTTGGTATCCCGAGGTAATCCAAAACTCTAACATATAGCTAATACACAATATAAAACCCCAAACTAATACTAACTATATAATGTCTAAACTACTAACATAAATATATACCATAGTACATATATATCTACTATAATACAATATCACCAAAAATACAAGATATAAGTATAAATAGCTAACTATCTACATATAAAGTATATAACTAACTAACAAATAAACAACTAACTAACTACTTATATAACTATTAACTAACTCTTTCTAATAGGCTACTAGCTAACTAACTCTAATACCTTGAAACAAAACCCAACTGAAACTACTGAACTGACTGATACAATGTCCTGACTGAAACCCACTGATATCTAACTGACACATATATATAAAACCCCAAAACCCAAATAAACAACTTACTAACTACCCATGACCCGACTAACAATAGTACTAGCTAACTCAAAACCAAACTGAACTGAAACTCACTGATACCTACACAGAACTGTGCATAGAAACATGTACAATGGACTGAAACTAATACATGAATCTGAACGACACTGTACTGCACAGGTACTGCTCCTTCAAGTTGCTGTGCAGTTGAACTGATACCCGAATGGATAGCTACTGAACTGTGCTCGGGCATAGTGACTATCTGAAACCAGATACCTGTTGTTGACTTTACGGGACTATGTTGAACTCTTCTCCTGCTGACTGAAATGCCACAGTAGCTGTAGCTGCACAGTGCACACTCACTGCTATTGAAATATTGGTCAAGGTACTGCAGTGAGAGCTCTGAATTTGCTGACACTGCTCCCTGTCAAACACAGTGCTGAACCGGATACTCCCTGATACCTGTGCTTCCTGCTGATGGTCTGATACTGCATTGCTGCTCGTGCTATGCAGTGGTCTGAAGGCTGCACTGGAGTGAACTGCATATCAGTTTTTTCTGTACACACTGCTGTGCACGAATGCACTGTGTTGTGCATAGATACCCCTTTGTTGTTGCTGCCTCCTTCACTCGACTGCCACTGTTGATCTCTGTTGGACAGTGCACCCCGAGCTCCTCTCCCCTTCTGACGCTGATGCTCACCCTCTCTTCACTTACTAGCTGAGCACTGACTGCTCTCATAACATCACTGACACACACTCACAGCCACACCTCTCACACACAAACACATATACGTATATACGTATATACATATAAACACTCACACACACATAGATAACTAACTATATATATGTATAGATACATATAACATATCTCAAACATATCAATCTATATATATATATATATATATATATATATATATATATATATATATATATATATATATATATATATATATATATATACACTCTTTATAAACAAAAACACACATAAATATATATAACACATATATATAAACCAACACATATATACATATACATATATATCTATATATAACTATATACACCATCATATACGCACTCATATACATATACACCATTATATATATATATATATATATATATATATATATATATATATATATATATATATATATATATATATATATATATATATATATATACTACATAAATATCACATAGATATATAAATACACATGTAAGTATAGGAAAGAGGATAAAACATCAAACATGTGGAGTGCACCGCACCCGTATCACACTAACTCTAAGATACGCTTGCGATACGGCTCTACCACACAACCAAACGCATCCCGGAGGACACGAGCAAGTCTAATACACTAATTATGCATAATACATATAATAATTAGATCCACTACGTGTCCGTGTCAAGAATTGATGTGCACAACTCCCCGTGTCGGAGAAAACCCCCAAAATTACCTGTTTCGTTAAATTGACGAGATACGGCCTACACGTACCCAATTGTGGATACGACACTAGTCACAAACAAACATTCATATGTCACTTTGATCTATTTGACCAAATGACAAACACCATATGTGCCAATCTCGAAATTCTCCCAAAATTGGCACCAAAACACACATAACTTTCATCATAGGTCTCCTAAGAACCTAAAACCAATTCCTATGGGTAGCCTATGCATGTGGGTTAGTTTCTTATGATTAAATCTTAGATTTAGAACCTAATAAAAGGGAAAAAACTTAAATATACCTATTGGGAGATAGATTCCCAATAAAAAATTTCCAAAATTGGAAAGTAGCTCCTCCTTGTAGCTCTTGGCCTCCTCCTTCTTGATCCTTGCTTCTTTCTTGTAAATCCTTGTTGTAGTAGCCTCTATTGAAGAATATGGACTGAATTTGGATAGAAATTTGGTGAGGAATGGTGAGGGAATGAAGAAATTAGGAAAGGAAAAAAATATAGATCTAAATAGAATGAACAAAATAAAATGAGAGACTCTCTCTCTCCTCCTCTAATGACTGGTCATAAATCCCTCTCCCAAGCAATATAAAATATCCAAAACACTCCTTGGGGCCTCTCATGAAGAAATTAATTAAGGGGGGAGGTTCTAGTCTAATAGTTTCACTAATTAATTCATCCCTCTAATGAATTGGTCTAAACTTAGGCTCAATTTAAACCAACATATAAATATTGGGTCCATGCATATAACTAAACTAGTTAGGTCCACTACACAAGTCCAAAATAAATCTAACACTAACAATAAATAAATAATACAATAAATAATTAATTACACATGCACAATATTTAAATACCATACTCCTAAAAATAAAAATACTCATGTCAATTAGCAAAGTACCCTTGATTAAAAATATGAGAGTGACACACACAGGACACAGCCCTAACCCTGACACATGGACCCGAACATATGGACACACACACGTGACACAACCCTATATGACACGATTCGTACTAACACAGACACACATGTAGACACACATGGACACAGACACATACGGGCATATATGGACACATGTTGACACGGACATATATGGAGACACACCCGGACATATATGGAGACACAACCTAGTTAGTATGGAAGTTTGGTTGCATAATTAGAAATTTTGGTTGGACTAGTGTATCACACACATGGACACACATAATACAATACCCAAAAATATGCTATATAATTGTTTGATAGGATTTTATTATGAATTTAGTATCATATGTTATTGAGTATCATATAATTGGCTTGTGAGTATAGAATTGTGTGTATGTGTTCATGTGTATGCGTGTGTGTGTGTGTGTGTGTGTGTGTGTGTGTGTGTGTGTGTGTGTGTGCGTGCATGCGTGTGTATATGTGTGTGTCAAGTCACTACTAAATTTTGTCCAATTAGCGACGGGATGTTGGATTATATGAGAAGTGCAGTGCACATGGGATGTTGGATTAGCGACGGAATGTTGGATTATACCTTTATACTTCATAGTCGTTGGTTTGGGGGGTTCCTTAGATATTATATATATATAATGTGGTCGGGATATTGGATTATATGATAAGTGCTGCAGGTAGTGTGGAAGAGTGACAATTTGGTTATGACACGACACAAGATATGACACAGACCCTAACCCAAAGTCGAGACACGACACAGACCCTAACCCTATCTGAGTTAATTAGACGTAGTCTTGGGTATCAAGTGAGGTATTGTGCAGTGCACACTTGTGCATAGTGCAGTGAGGGTGTGTGTGTGTGGATATCTCGGTGCTGCAGACACTAATCCTATCCTAATCCTAACTCGGACACACACACACACACACACACACACGAACACTAACATCAGGAGGATGAGCTACCTATTATAATAAATATTGTAGATGTGGACTCAACGAAAGTTTCTCATTACACGTCTAATCATATGGAAGAGGTAGAATTATCCGAAGAGGAAGACGAAGTAGATGAAAGTGAAGATGATGAGGAAGAGGAGGACGAGGATGAGGAAAACGAAGAAGATAAATTTTCAGAAGATAATTGAAAATAAAATGAAATTCATTTAGAACTCTAACCATGTACTGTATTTTTAATGTGGAATGTAACATCTATTTTAACTATATAGATACATATATTTATATCTATTATCAATTATATTCTTTATTTTTATCTATCTTACCAGATGGCACCCATGACCCGGGCACGTACACGTCGCTTGAGAGTGGTACCTCCTACTGTTAAGGAGGAAGTGGTACCTCCTACTGTTAAGAAGGAAGTGACTGTTAAGGAGAAAGTGGCACCCCCTACTGTTAAATTGGAAGCGTTTGTTAAGGACGGAGTGACAACTCCTACTGTTAAGGAAGAAGTGATACCTCCTACTGTTGGGTAGGCACCAGCTCAAAGGGGGAGTTCTAGTCATCCAGCACATATAGCAGAGATTGATCACCTAGACGCTGCTTATGCGAAGTATCTGAGGGACTGGGTTCTGCCCCAACGTAATGGATTTCCTTGAGAGATTAAAAAATTGGATAAGACTTATGATGTGACTGTGATACTTTTATTGTGCTTATTATGTAACTGTGATACTTTTATATTGTGCTTTTTGTATGAATGTGATACTTTTATTTTGTGTTTATTGTGTGACTGTGATATTCTATATACTTTTGTGATATTTCATACCCAAAAAATTCAACAGAGGATTGCTCCGGGTCTGTCTATTTTTCTGAACTATTATAAGTCTGTGTATTTGTTTTATCATCATATGTTATTATCGGGTATGGTCGGACGACACAGATCGTTCGGAGGTCGATCCTCTAGACGGAGTGCTCCTCTGGTACAGGCTACTGGTTCCGGATTCTCGTCGTAGAGTACTCCAGTGTACCGATCTTTAGCATCTCCGACTCCGTCGATGATACGACATGGCAGTACTCCTGGGACGAGTACAAGCTACTGAATGACCAGAAGGCTCGTGATCGCGAAGGAAAACCGAACCAAGGTTGGATCACGCCTGAGCAGTGGACTGCCATGGGGGCTAGATTTGATGATCCGAGGTACAAAAAAAGGTCTGAGAAGGCCAAGGCGGCTAGGAAGAAGGCATCAAAGTGGTGTGGTGGCTCAATTCTGATGACGAAACATTTATGTCGTTTGGTATATTTTTTATTTCAGATATATTATTTTAATGCAAGTACGATAAAATGGTAGTAGAATAAAATATTTAATTTTAGTACTAAATAATATATTTTTAACAGGTACAGAGGGGTGAGGATGCCAACATGGTGACCGTCTTTCTGGCCACCCATCGAAAGGGCAAGAATCTCATTGATGAGAGTGCCTCGCAGACCTATGTAAGTATTACTTTACTTTGTGTTAATTTTAATATAACTTATAAAATATGTAAATAAATATCTATGTAGTTAGTAATAAGTACCTTAGACACATTAGCAATTATCGAGTATCCAAATTTTTTTAGGCCGAGTATCTTAGGCTGCGTGAGCGGGCGACTGCTAGTGCACCTACAGCGGGAGAGGCTGGTACTTTCTCGTAGCCCTCTCCAACTCCGTCGGTAGATGAGCTGTGGGTGACCGCCGCTGGTGGTCTCCAGAGGGATACGTACTAAGGTACGGGATCCTATGGCGCCCTTGTTACGACGCAGTCCTCTAGGGCCTCCACTGTAAGTGTGCATTCCCCATAGCCCTCGCAGGCGTCAGCCCGAGTCCAGGAGATCGTTGACCTTCATATTGCGTCTCTCCGTGACGAGTTGCTGCAAAGGATGGAGGAGCAGCCCCTGTCCCAGCTGTAGGCGGACGATGCGAAGCTCATCGAACGATTTGATACGCTCGAGCACTGCATCATGGAGCTCAGGGATATGACAATTGATCTTAGAGCATCGACAGAGCACAGCATGACGGAGCTGCAGACCTCACAATTATCTTGGTGCGCCTTCATCGACACAGACTCCACCGATGTCACTGCCTTCTCCATCGACATCGGTATCGATTTTATGGGAGCAATATAATTTGTTCTTATCCCTGATGCGCGATGGTGGTCAGCCTCCTGCAGATTTACAGTAGTCCTAGTTAGGATAGTTTACTGATTATTTGTGCTTTGACCTATGATATTTGGTCATTTATGAATATTTTTTATTTTTGAGGCTTTCAGACTTTATTTCTTCCACTCAGTTGTGTGGATATTTATTGTACTCTTTACGACGAGATTTTCTCCTGGCTCAGTTTATAATCCCAATGTTTTATTTTTTTTAAAATTTTACTATATTATTCATATTAAATATATATTAATTTACCGGTGTTGAGTGTTCTATCGAAGGGGTCGACGAACCCAGGGAATTCAACGGAGGGTTGCTCCGGGTCTATTTATATAAATTATGAATTCATAAACTGCAGGAAGATTGGTTTAAAAATTATTTTATATTCTATTTTTTATTTTTTACTGAAAATTAGTGACGTTTAACGACGTTTATATACGGCGCTAATTATGTCGCTAAATCGTCGCTAAATTCGTCGTTGAATACGTCGCTAATTATGTCGCTAAATAAGTCGCTAAATACGTCGATGAATGTCGCTAAATTGCTGACATGGCAGTATTTGCTAGGTCAATAAAACGTCGCTAAATATGTTACAAAATATCGCTAAACAGAAAAAATTTAGCGACGTTTAGCGACACAAAATACGTCGCTAATTTAGCGACGTTGCGTCACTAAACGTCGCTAATATGAAAAATATTAGCGACGCAAATACATCGCTAGAAAATATCGCTATAGCAACATTTTGCGACATTTTTCCTATCAGCGACTAGCTTAAACGCGACTCTATTGAAACATCGCTAATTACGTCGCTAAATTTTTTTAGCGACATTTTCAGACGTCGCTAATTTGACTTATTCTGGTAGTAAATTCTCGTTTAGCTACATAGGCAATGTTTTTATTGTCACACCCCAATTTCCAGGCTAGCACGATATCACATCCCGATGAGAACGATTGTCATGCAGGAGCGCTGCAACGTGGCCCCAATCTCCTGTGAGCTCAATCGTCCCTGCTGAACGTGAATCGCCACGTTGCAATGCTTCCGCAGGACAATCGTTCTTATCGGAACGTGATACCGTACAAGCCTGGAGATTAGGGCGTGACACCTATCACCTTATGACATGGTATATGTCCCGCAAAAAGCAGTGAAGGGTCAAGCACTAGATGACTTCCTGGCAGCTCATCCTTTACTGGAAACTTTCAAACTGTACGATGATATCCCAGATGAAGTCTTAGAGTCTAATATGGCCATGGAAGATAAAACCTGACAACTATTCTTTGATGGCGCATCAAGAATAGGACCCAAAGGCAATATAAAAGCTGGAGTTGGCATAGTCCTAGTATCTCCTGACAAACTACTTATTCATCAAGCATATTCTCTTAGTGAACAATGTTCCAATAATGTGACATAATATAATACTTTACTCATTGGTCTACAATTAGCTAAAAATTGGACATAGAATATCTTGAAGCCTACGGATATTCCAAGATGATAGTCAATCAGATCAAGGGAGAGTACGAGGTTCTTCATGAAGACATCATCCCTTATCATCAAGCAGCAATCTAATTGGCTTTTACTTTCAAAGGATTCTTCATCGAATATGTGCCTCGGTTACAGAATATGGAAGCAGATGCTTTGGCCGGCCTAGCAGCATCAATAGTCGTTCCCTTAAAGAGATGACACTAAATTATGCTAACATGACAAGAATTATTTTGTACAAAAAAAAATAACTTACACGTTGAACAGAGTTGCGTCATAAAGTCAACTTCCATGGATAAAGATTGGAGTGACCCTTTTATAGACTACGCTGCTTATGGGATTCTTTCAGAATATCCGAAAGAAGCCACTTCTATTAAAAGACGTTCACTCCGATTCTACTATGACGCCTCATCCAAAATATTATATCGTTGTTCTTATGAGGGATTGCTGCTAAGTTATCTTTCCAACACTAAAGTAAGACAATTACTCCGTGAAGCTCATGATG
The DNA here is from genome assembly GCA_036927795.1 of Iris macrosiphon. NCBI lineage: Eukaryota > Viridiplantae > Streptophyta > Magnoliopsida > Asparagales > Iridaceae > Iris > Iris macrosiphon. The sequence continues at coordinate 382,730 of JAYESA010000143.1, forward strand.
GCATATGTAGAGCACATCAGCCATGTCCTAAATTACAAGATCACCTCAAGAGAATTGGTTATTATTGGCCCACCATGGTGGCAGATGCCGTAGATTATGCTCGTAAATGCAAGTTATGTCAAATCCATGCTAATTTTATCCACCAACCAACATAGTTCTTACACCCTACAGCTGCCTTCTGGCCTTTTGAAGCTTGGGGAATGAATATTATTGGTCCGATCAGCCCATCTTCTCCTAGAGGACATCGGTTTATACTTGCAATAACTGATTACTTCTCCAAATGTGCATAAGCAGTTCCGCTCATCGAAGTTAAGACGTCCAATATAATTAACTTCGTCACACACCATGTTATCTATCGTTTCGGTATTCTCCGGAGGATAATACATGACAATGGGCCATAATTTGCCAGTTAAGCATTTTATCGGTTCTGTGACAAGAATCGAATCCAGAATGTAGCATCTACGACCTACAATCCAGCAGCCAATGGCTTAACAGAAGCCTTTAATAAGACCATAATCAAACTCCTTAAAAAGTTTGTCTCATCTAACAAACGCGATTGGAATAAGAAACTCGGAGAGTGTTTATGGGCTTATTGTACAACAGTTCAAACTCTAACTAGTTGTACACCATTCTCTTTGGTCTATGGATATGAAGCAGTTCTTCCGCTCGAAATTCAGATACCTTCTCTTAGAATAGCTATTGTTAATGAGCTAATAGTAGAGAATAATGATCGATTGTGCCTACAAGAATTAGAAGCATTGGATAAAATTTTATGCATGTTCAATATCGTATTGAGCTATACTAAGCACGTATTTCCAGAGCTTTTAATCGAAAAGTCAAGGAAAGAATATTTCAGGTCGGTGAATTAGTCATTTCAGTAAGGAGACCTATGATCACAATCCATAAGAACAAAGACAAATTCTAAGCTAAATGGGAAGGTCCTTATGTGGTGGAGATAGTATTCTCCAACGGAGCCTATAAACTCGCTAAGCCTAATGGAGATTTGATAATGATGCCTATCAACGACAAATTTTTCAAGAAGTATTATGTCTAAACATGACATATTTCTCTCCATCTCCAGCAGATTAAAATAAGATGTACAACGAATACATCTTTAATCCCCAGCAACTCGTAGCCTACATAACTCTCGAACTATTACCTATATTCATTTTTGAATAAGACATGGGTAATAGGTCCTCAAAGTTTCTCAGCGAGACAATACTCATATCCAACGGAACACACTCGTTGAGATCATCTAAACGATTCTCTCCAACAAAAATATTCCATTCTTAAAGCCTAGTTGTTTTAAAGATATCCAATTGTAACCCCCTAATTTTAAAGTTGTAATTTAATTATTTTTATTTTTATTTATTTAAATGGTTGGATATTTTTTTGGATTATTTACTTAACTAAATAGAAAAATAAAATTATTTGATTAAATAGCTTATATAAATATTTATCTGTATCTAGTAGTTGCAAATGTTTAACAAAAATATTTTTGGAGTAAATTAGTTAATAAAGTGTAACAAATATTTTGGAATTATTTAAAATGCATGCATACTTCATATATGAAGAATTTTGGAATGTGTAACTATTTGTAAAAATTAATTTTCAAGCCTAGAAGATATATATATATATATATATATATATATATATATATATATATATATATATATATATATATATATATATATATATATATATATATATATATATATATATATTGCATTATCTATTTTTCTTATTATCAATATTTTTTTATTAATTGGAAATTATTTTCTGAATAAATAATCATATTTATTATCTTATATGTCCCAAATTATAGAATACCTATTTATAATATGCACAATATATTTTCTGATAGTTTTATATATTTTTAGATTTTTATGGCTATATATATATTGTGCATATTATAATGATCGATTGTGCCTAATCCAATAGGTAACCTAATCAAAACCCTAATCCAATACCCGAACCCAAAACCCTCCAGTATCCACACCCCCTCGAGCTCTCTCCTCATATATATACATAAGTTCATAGTTAAAACCCTAATCCCTTGCAACGAAACCTCACCCCTAACCTGTTGACCGGCCGCCCTAACGCTGCCCCGGAGTGCCGCCGCCATTGTCAGACCGCCGACTGAACACCCCTACCCGCAACAGCAGCAGGCCCCAACCCCCCCCCCCCCACTTTCGAGTCAGGTAACTTTCTCCTCTCTCGATCGTTTTTTGAACGGTTTCTTCGTACGCACTCGCAACATAAACCTATAGGAACCTCTTCAAGCAGAATAATTTTTGGTATCCTGGTTTGGAAGAAAATTTGACGTGAAGTTGGGGAAAAACTGTTCTGGAAACAGTTAGAAAATTAGTCCAAGTATCCCAGTTCACGTTCAGTTTTCTCCTAATCCATTAACTATTTCAAAAATCTATTTGAATAGACTTTTAGACCATATAACCAGGAATATTTCTATTCTTTTAGTTTTAATTTGTTTATTTTATTTGTTAAAATAAAGTTGTTGAAAGTTGAATAAAAATCATGTTTGTAAAACCCAAAAATTTATGATACGGGGTGCGTCTCTCCAAACCAGGATATCTCGTCACGTACCAATTACATCGAAAGGCGCATATGGTATATCCTGATGTGTGGGCTTTTACGAAAGTTGATTTGGACGTGCGTGCATGCCAGAATCAACATGTATCAATCGAAAGTTCCCCGTATCAATATTTTGTAAATTACCCTATTAGTTTGCGTACGCTCGTCGGAACGCCACAAAACTTACGCCATTGGACTCGCAACATTTGACTTGTCCTATGACCCAAGTTTCTTCCAATTCCGAGTCAGACGATGAAACACCGTTTTATGGGCCCCACGATTTGACTTGACGAGCAATTTTGTGATCGGCTCACCAAAATTCAAAATTGGACATACCGTTGAGTTCGTATCATCGTTTAGGATTTATCTTACCTATAATTTATCCTATTTAGAGACATTTACTTCTGGCACATTTTTTGGTGTAAAGTGGTCCACATATGGACCCTACTTTGACCCAAAATTACCATTTTGCTCCTATGTCCAAATTGGACGAAATGATAGTATTTTTTGACTATCTCGCTGATTCTGAAGATGTTGGTGATATCTGTTGCAGCATCCGGAGACATTTGTGCTACTCCTATATTTTTTGGTTCAATGTACTCTGTTGTCTTGCGTTACTTCAGCACCAAACAATTGCCAGGCAAGTTTACCTTGCCACTACTACTATTTATTTACATTCACATTTGTATATTTTATTTCTGTTATTTATTTTCTTATTTATGCATATAATTAAACCGTGCGTCTAAGAAAATTTGGGTGCAACGACGGATGGCGTCGTTTGTTTCCTTATTTTATTGGTTATGCATATTGACCTATATTTAAGAGACCACCACATGATAGTGAGGCATCTTTATATTTTATTTGGCCATGAAACATTCTTACACGAGTTGTGAGTCTCATGTAGGACACGAACTTGCGTATTCGGCTGACCACTGGTACGTATGGGATGTGCGACGGATAGGATATAACTGCTAATAGAGATGTATGTTAGAAGACTTAGCAGTTAGTAGTAGTCCAGGAACATGGACTATCGTGGTATGATGGTCCAATCCTTGTCCTTATTTGGTTGTATGGTTGGGCTATTGTGCTACGATAGGCTATGAACCAAATTTATGATGCCAATACTTGCACTCCGTCTCGACGTAGTAGCTGGATTATGTTGTGGATGCGACATGTATATGAGCATGGGGTGGGAAGGACAACTGTTAGCGTAGGGGATCTCATTGTTATTTATTTTTCCTCTAGTTGCCCATGGATGTGTCTTGCATTTATTTACTTTTCCTCTAGTTGGCCGCGGGTGACTCGAATGAGCACTACGTGAGTCTAGCACCTGTATGAGTCGAGAGCGCCTCATTAGGATATTTTTCTCAAAAGTGCATTTCACATAGAATGGTTAGAAGACCTTTTTGGATGTTTATTTTTAGTATATTGTGGCATGCTTTTATGTATCTTGTTACGTCCCTCTGAGGGCCTGCTCCCTTTCAAGTATAGACGATCGAGACTATTCGTAGGAGCGCGGGTCAGGACCTGCTATTTCATTCTCTTCCGAGGAGCTCTTTACCTCCGAATCTATTGGTTCGTGGTTGAGTTGATACTTTTCTGTCGTTTATTTATCTTAGTAGTTGGACTCTGTTCTTATCCTAGTTTGGTAGTGTATTTGTCTCCACCCAACTAATTGTTCTTATCAAGCATTTCATACTTGATTCAGTTATATAGTTGATTGGTTATTATTTTCTATTTGATTATGTGGATGAGATTTAGTTATATCCTGTGACTTGTGACAATTATATACCACTTGTGAATTATTATTCATAATACAACATACGTATGTCTTATGGTTTTCATATATTGGAGTTGTCATATACATACGGCTGACATGCTTACGTATTTCTAGTCCTACATATTTTGGGACTGGGGCGTGACACATATTCCTGATCCCCAGTTGGATTGGGAATAATATCACATATTTATTCACCAGTAATAAGTGTAATGTGATTCATGTCCATATTACCTCTGAATCATGTTCCATTTATTATCTCCTAAAGAGAAGACAATAGTTCGCCCTTGAACTAATCTTTATTCTCTTCCCAGTGGAATAAACTAGTGAGCTATCACATCTATATCAACTCCGATAGTATTGCATCCCATAAAATTTATCATTTGTACTCAGCATGAGTATGCCTTGAGTGATAAATTTACAAATTCCCCCATAGAGTTATTCTGCCATGTCCATAATACCTCTGAGCAGATATATATTCAATAGGTCTCGATTTGAAAATATCACTAAGGTAAAACAAAATTTCTTTATTGATGGAAAATGAGGAAAGGACAATACAAATACCTAAGGAGAAGATGGATCATAATCTTCCAAATTGTTTATAAATATTGCAAGAGCATGAAGGATGCAGACGTCAGAATATGCAAATGTTTGATGGGTAGCCATTATTTTGGCCTGATCTTCTCATTCCTCCACGACAACAGACGGAGTAAGAGGATCGTTAACATCAGTCTGAAACAAGGTGAGTTTATTCGAGTAAGGACCAACAGAATTCTGGAAAATATTTGCTCTACTCGGATTAATAGGGACCACTCCTCCTCCTCCTTCGTAGAGGACATCATAGAAATAATAGAAGTCCTACCAGGGTTAATCTCAACATGTAAAGGAGCAGTCAATCTATTAACCTCCTTAATTCCCTGCTCAGAGGCATCTTGTGAAGCCATGAAAACGAAGACAAGTTTGCATTAAGAGTGAAGAATCAAACGAAGACAAGTACGCACCTCTTCAGTGAAATGAGGCAACGATTGGTTTCCTAAGCAAAGAGCGTAGTTCGAAACACTAAGTATAACAGTTGGAAATTCGTGTATTGGATTAGAAATTCCTACATGCACACATTGGCTTATTGACAGAAAAAGTGTCATAAGACGCATAAAAAAATATGTGTATCAGTCAGTTGGTATAACTGTGCGTAAATACGCACACTATTTGGATGACAGAAGAGACGTAGTGCGCGCAATACTCGGTCCATTTCAAAGCATATTTTTGTGGAGGTAAAAACAACAAGAATCACTCATCAACAATACGCACAATGAAGTCAAGATAAAATTTTATTGATACTTAATCATGATTACATATGATAAAGATCTATCACACCTAGATTTTTATTCTAAAAATCATGATTATACATACGAAAATCTATTACATCCGAATTTTTATATGATGGAGATCTATCATTGAGCCATCCCCATCTCTATGTCCCGTCTTCTCCCGATGCAGATGAATTAAGGCACAGAAAAAATGAGCTCCTCGGTGCAAACCACAGTACAAAAAAAATAAATCTATGCTGTGAACAAGCAAGAATGCTACACACACTGGGCCTGTTTAAATTAGCACAGACCCATTTTTGTCTTGACTCGATGGAGGATATGGCGAGTCAAACAGAAGATGTTCCGCTATCGCCATCCAGCGCTACCACTAGAAGTCTCGGTTGGGGATTCCAATCACAACCCTGTAATCAGCAGATGGTCCATGTTAAGAGAGTAATTCCAACGAGCTGAGTTTGAAGACAACGAGCATTCTTCTGGGTTGTTCATCAGTTCAACATGAACGACGAAGCCTATGATATCTTTCAATGCTCCATCATACAAAGAGCTCAACGGCAACATCATTGGGAAGCGTCTCCTCTTGCGTCTTCTCGATGGACAGCAAAGCCAATGGCGCCATGCTATTTCGGTCACCTTCTTAGACTCACACTTAACAATAATCATACTCAAGTCTCACAACAAGAAGGAGATAAGTATGGGAGTGTTGGTAAAAAAAAATTCATATTTATAGGAGAAGACATGCCAAGTATGGCATAGCCCTCGAAATTTATTCTTGAAAAAGCTGCATGCATCTCCTTAAAAGCTTCCTACATCTCCTTAAATATCACGTCAAACCAAGGAACAAGTCAAAATAATAAATTGACAAGATACGTGCATGTCACACCTACAACCACGTCACCAAACTATTGGAATTCTGCCCTGAGTGCGTGCACAAATATCTCAACAACTTTTATGCTTCTAATTTAAAGTATTTTAAATTCATTTAAACAAATTCAAAAACTTTGAAGGGGGTCTTGTAGAAGCATTAAAAATGCGCCTTATGAAGATGACGCAGTTTTCTACAACTAAACTTAACAGAGGAAGAATGACGCACTTTCTCTCTATTTTGAGGATGGCGCACTTTCTTTCTTTTCAAAGGGTGGCGCACTATTCGAAGAACAGAAAAGTGGTGCACTTTGAAGATGCTTTCATCAGTGCAGACATGCATACAATTTACATGTATGCTTTTTCCCCCGAGCATTAAAAGTCATGAATCTGACAGGCTGGAACAGAAATCGAAGAATCAGAAGTCATCATTATAGCTAGGCTGCGGCACGCAAACCCAGTTTATCGTTTAGCGACCCAGCCGTTGTGCCAACTTCATCAAAAGTGTGTCGTTCTGTCAATTTTTCAAAAGTGCGTCGTTGTGCCAACTGCATCAAAAGTGTGCCGATGTGTCAATTTCTTCAAAAGTGCGCCGCTGTGCCAACTTCTTCAAAAGTGTGCCAATCTCCAGACCACTTCCAAAGTACGCATACTATCCTAACTAACAGTGAACAATTATGAGTGCATATCTTACATGCCATACTTCTCGTGAAAAGTGTACAAATAATTGTCCCCTACGACCTATGATTTCCTTGTATAGGAAGCTACGTGTCAAGCAAGCAACGAGTTGTGAACCCACTCATTCAGAACGTGGGGTATTAGTCAACCAAAAGTACGCGCACAATGGTAAAACAATACAAACTGTCCAAAGTGCACGCACACTCTTATAACCGCTCCTAAACTCTATAAAAACATGATCGGTATATCCATCAGAGGCATACAGAGACAAGGAATGTGAGACATATATGGAGGGGGATATAAGAACAAAATGAGAGAAATAGAAGCTTCTTTTGTCGTTGTTGCTAAAGATTTCTTATTGTTCAACTCTCCAAGTTGTTCACAATATTCCCTGCATTACTTCATCGTCGTGTGGTCCAAGGAGTAAAGTGATCGTCCGCAGATCAGATCTCCACAGCTATAATTTTTCAGAATCAACTGTACTTAGATTCCTATTTAGGATCTTTTTTGTACTTTTCTTTCTTTTCAATAGTTTCTAATAAAAAAGTTTCGTATAAAATTTTCTTCGCAAACAACTGTGTAGCAGTACACTCCTATGGGCGTTCGAAACGATGTATGCTTCTCGTCGTCAGGAAATATCTTAATTTGATTGTAGCCTGAGAATTCGTCCATGAAGGACATACGCTGTAAGCCACAAGTGTTGTCGATCATTATGTCTCTCCTGAGCTTGTGTACATGTATGTAGCTCGCCTGGAGGGTATGATCTCTTAAGCAGAAAAAATCAGCCATTGGAACGTCCAAGTTGCTCATATTTATAGCCATCATGTTAGTAGGCTATAGGTGCCGCATATGCTTCTGTTTGGTGGCCGCATGGGGCTCCTTCAACAGAATACGATTGTAACTGTAGGTGCATGTTATGGGCAGGCTGCCACGTGTACATCATTAACATGATGTAGTTGAGTCCAGGCCGAGCTGCCAGGTGGACGTTTGTTACTATTTGTTGTTGCTAAAGATCTAGGCAGTTCTTGTCTTTTGTTTGCGTGACTTGGTTAGCTTGACACCTGGCCCATATTTAGTTGGAGAGAATCATTTCAGTCGCAACAAAAAGATTTTGTCTCAGGGAACCCTGCCACGTTGGACGCAAGGAGTCTGAGACGCATAGGACGCATGGAACACGTGGAGTCTGGAACACATGGGGCCTCGTACACGTGGTGCTATACGCCTGTCAGGAGTAAAGTTTATGCTGACATAAGGTTCTGTCGTTTAACGTTGTCACGTCTTTCGAGGCGTTCAAAAAGTCCTTTCTGTCAGGATTCTGTGTCAGACATAATTTTTGTGTCAGGCCTTTATGTGGCCAATATTGGGACGCAGGGATGCTTGAGGGAGTAGTGGCGCATGGCACTGCTGGTGCATGCGGATACCAGTTACTTAGTAGCGCATAACGCTGCTGGCGCATGGGAACACTAGTTACTTAGTGGCGCATGGCACTGATGGCACACGGGAACATTGGTTATGAAGCGATCGTCATATGACACTGGATCATTATGGCGCTGGGGGCTTGATCACTGCGGCGCATGGCCTTTGATTACGGTCAGTGCATAGTAGCTGCTTTTCTGGGCCGCATGGTCATTCTACGGCCTGATTTCTTCTGAGTCGATCTTGGGACGCATGTTTGGTGGACACATGGATCTAGATTTTTATGCTTCTACAGAGTTGGACCATGAGGTGCGATAGTAAACTTGACCCATATGCCTTAAAAGGAAATTTCCATATAAAGCCTGGACAATCCTAATTATTTATGCCTCATAATCTTATTTTCTACCTGATGTGGGACTAAACTATCAACTCCACTATCACCACCTTTTTGGCGCTCAACCGGAAAAGAGATACAATCTAACAATCTCCACCTTAGCTTATTTTTGCTGACCGAGTAACCAAGAACATCTCGGCTACCTTTGCTCGTTTTCGATAGCTGAGCACCCTTTGCTCTTTTTTCCTAGCCGAGTTGTCACGACCCGCACCCGGTATAGGGATGCAAGTCGGAAACAACGCCCAGCCTACGCCGCAGCATCGGCGGTAGAACGCTGTCTTGGTCTACTATACTATCTAAAATCTTACAATAATATAAAGTTTGCAACAATAGCTCATACAAAAACTCAATCACAATCTAAAGCACGAGAAGATATGAAGGAAGTCTAACTATACATCAAAAAAATATAAATCATCAACAATAGAAACAAAAATCAATAACTCAAATAGAAGCCGGAAACAAATCCGGTACCAAAAATGCCAAAGAGAACTAATTATGCTACCTAGTTAATCCGGCTAAAACTTCCGGTAGTCACTCCAGAACTAGTGGGTCCAAGTCTGCACCATCTATAAGTCAAAGTCCAAAGTATGTCGGACACCAATCTCTCGGATCCTCTAAAAAATATTTTCCAGTCAGGAATGGAGCAAAGTACATACCTCTGAAAGCAGTTCCAATAACATAATCGAGCATATAAACAGATATAGAAATGAAATACAAGATCACTAAACATATAAATGATGAACAAGATATATACAGGTAATGTACGAGAATATATAGATCAACAATATGAATATCATAATATGATGAAGTAAACTGCAATCTAAACTATCTAATGTGCCTTAGAATACGAGTTTATTATGTGATCGGGTTGGGTGAACATGATCAGGTAAGACGGATTACAAGTGAAGTATGTAATCAAAATGTACACGATTTATAACAATGGCTTTGATCACATAATCAACTCCTACTTTCCCACCCCCAACTAATATCGATGGATCCAATCACGACATGCTACGAACACGAAAATATAACCACTGTCACGAGCAGTGGGTGTACACGGATATCATAACCACCGAACACGAGCGGTGGGTGTACACAAATAAGCACACTGAACACGAGCAGTGTGTGAACATGAAGTAACATCAATACCCAGTATACACTATGAGATACAATATATACGAGTACTCGCTGAACACGATAGGGGATAACATCTCATGACGGGATCCATATGGTACCAGTCTGTGAAATCACTGTATCGGGATCAATGTATACAATTTTAGAACATGCATATATACAATATTATGAATTGAAAACTATCAGAGAAATATACTCGTCTGTGGCCCAGAGCAATGAATGTCAAACTGTCCGAACTAGTGTCACACAGACCTATATATAGAATATTGCATTAATACAAGGTTCTGGAAAGAAAAGAAGTTAAACTAGTCAACTTCTAGGTCAACAAGTCAATTCTAAATCAAAAGTCAAATTAGGTCAACTCTAAGTCAACTATGTTCAACTATAGTCAAACTATGGTCAGCTACCCATTTCTAGGTTGCATGAGTCTAACTCAAAGATATTGGGCTTACACACTATGAATCTAGGCCATACAAGCTACATCTTAGGATACTAAGATACCGTATCTCAGGATACGCAAACAAGGGATAAATATAACACATATGTACATATCAAACAATATTATATATATATAATTCTAATTACCAATGCTAAATGGATACCTTGGTTTCGAACCAACTTGGTATCGCAATACTAAACCTCTATCTTGATACCCAAACCCAATACCTTGGGTATCCTTAATACCTTGGCATTTACCTTGGTATCTCAAGGTAATGTCACTCTAGTATATATATATTAACTATCCAACTATAACGATAAACTACCATGTATTTATTATTTATACAATACTATATGCCTTATTTTAGTCACCTTAATACCAACCCATAATTAGTTTATAACTATCCTATTACTATGCCAATACCTACTACTCATACCTTGGTATCTCTTGATACTTACCTTGGTATCTCAAGGTAATGCCAAAATCTTCATATATATATACTAACTATTCATCAATAACTATATGTATACATATATCAATCCAATATAACTTCTAGTATGTACTAAATAGAATAAATACTAACTACCAACTACACACTAAATACTAATACATATATACGTACATACATACATACATACCTATAATATATATAACTAAAGATACTCATAACAATAGATAACTAAAATATACTAACTATTCCAATAATATTATATGCTACAACTAAATATATTATACATATAGTATACTAAAGCACAATTAGAAAATTAGGAACATATATACGTATATATTAATTATCATATATATATATATATATATATATATATATATATATATATATATATATATATATATCTAATATATAAAACTGTCAAACTGTCGCTGAAGATTCTGCCCACTGTCGCTGAAGCTGCTGTTGATATTGATACACTGCTGTTTTAGTGACAGTTTTCTGCAACTGTCGCTAAAACTGTCATTAAACTCCTGATACGTTGATGATACTGCTGCTGTTTCAGCGACAGTTTTCTGCAACTGTCGCTGGCTGCTGTCGCTGAAACTCCTGTTCTCCTCTCTCTCTCTTATGTTTATATATACAATGCATATATAAATATAACCTATAAATATAAATATATATATATATATATATATATATATATATATATATAATATAGATACAAAAATACATATAACTATAATATATAACACTATGACAAATAACATATATATAACATACATACACCTCCACATATATATGTACATATTAAATACATATGACAATAGCATGGTAATATATACATATATAACAACACATATATGTATACGTAAATAAAATCATACACTATATAAATACATAACAATATATAATATAACTATATATATAACCACATATAAATATATCTACTATATTATATATACATATACTACCACTTATAAATATATATCTACATGTAGAAAAATAGGTACATAATAATATACACATATAGTATATATACATAGATGCATAGATCTAAGACACAACATTACATAAATATATATATACACAATATTATATATATATATATATATATATATATATATATATATATATATGCATATATATAATTATATTTTTTCATGAAATAAGAATACAAAAGAATTAGATCTACAATTAAATTGCACATACATGGACCGTATCACACCGTATCCCACTAGATCTAGGATACGCATGCGATACGAGTCCACCATACATCCAAACGTACCCCGAAGGATACGAACAAGTCATATATATTATTTATAAACAATACGAAGAGTCAAATATAAATCTACGTGTTCGTGTCAAAATGTGACATGCTCAAAGTCCCGTGTCAAAAACCCCCAAATCAACACGTATCACCAAATTGATGGGATACGACCTACATGTACCCAATTGTGGACACGACACTAGCCCCAAACACACAAGCATATGTCAAATTGATCTATATAACCAATTGACACACACAACAAATGTCAATCTCGGAATTCTCCCAAAATTGACACAAAAAATACTATAACTTTCTCAATAGGCCTCCTATGAACACAAAACCAAATCCTATGGGTAGCCTATGCATATGGGTTAATTTTTCATGGTTAAATCTCATATTTAGAACCTAAATTAAGGGAAAAAACTGAATTATACCTATTAGGAGATGAATTTTCAATGAAACCTCTAAAATTGATAAAATTAACATTCAACTTGTAGATCCTTGCTCCTCTTTGTAGATCCATGCTTCCTCCTTATAGATCTATGCTTCCTTCTTGTAGATCCATGCTCTAATAGCCTCCAATGATAATTTGGGAAATAATTGGGTGAAAATTTGGTAGGAAATTGGTTGAGGAAATTTTTTAGATCTAGATTTGGAAAAAAAATGAAGAAAGAGAAAGTTTTTATCCCCTTTATATAGGCCTCACTTGCCCCCTCCCTCAAGCTACTATGTAAAGTCTAAAATACTCCTTGGGACCTCTCATAAAGAAATTAATTAATGAGGGAAGCTTCTAGTCTAATGGGTTTAACATAATTAATCATCCTCCAAATAATTGGGCTTCTAATTATTGGGCTCAATTCTAACTAGAATTAAATGTTGGTCCATGAGTCTAAACTAAACTAGTTGGTCCACTAACATAAGTCCAAAAATAAATCTAACATGCTAATAATAAATAAACAATACAATAAATAAAATTTAACATGTACAATATTTAATTAATTACCAAATAACTAAAATATTCTTTCCTAGAAAATATGGTAGTGACAAATCTACCCCCCTTAGAAGAATTTCGTCCTCGAAATTAAAACTCTCACCCCTCTCTCTTGGGTCAGTCATATTCTATTCATACAAATCTTATTATGGTCAAACACCATCAATCACAGTCTAAAATAGTATATATCCTATAACATACAATCATATCATTTTACATACTTGGATATAGTCTCTAACTATTATGAAATTCAGTCTCTGTCCTGCTGAGGTGTCTCCCTCTACTGGTACGGGATAACCTAGTATGCCACCTGTGGCCTATTCTATCACACTAAGCATTCACTAATCATCAACCTAGTCAAGACATTCTTAATACTGAGGGTTACCAAATACTAATGATATACTATAGTTCTAGGTCATGGACATGCTTAATTTACTGGCACTTGCCACCTAGGATACTATACAAAATACTGCTAAGATACTACCTTCTTTATCTATTTCAATCACCAAAATTTCTCAATTATTCTCTTGCAAGGAACACTTGTATACCTTTTCAATCATGTGTTTTATTAGCACACCCTCGTCCAACTTATCACTCCCTATAGGATGCCTTACTTAAATCTTGTTACTGTCTACACAAGGCATCAGCTCTCATATGCATTTTGATGATATCCGTATACCAAGTTACTCATGTCTCTCCTCTATTATGCTTGTACCTAAACTTTCATAATACGTGAGGTACTCCGGCTCTTGTTACTAGGGTATATCTTTTTATTTGATACTTGGTACAACTCATCCTCTAATATTTGTTAATCATCCTAAGGTTCTCATCTATACACAATAAATACACAATTATCTTCTAGTCATTACAGTACCATGACATCTCACTGGTATCCTTATACCCCTCGGACTATTCTCTGATACATAAGACCTCTATAATCAAATTTAGCAAGGTACTATTCTTACTTACTTACTTACTTATATATATATATATATATATATATATATATATATATATATATATATATATATATATATATATATATATATATCCCTCCTCTACTGCTTGGATTACTTGTACTATTACTCCCAATTATCTTTCTATCCATATTAACTGATACACCAATCCAATGTACTTACTGTTACTAGCACATTACTTAGCTAATCCCTGATATAAAAATACTAACACTTTTGATATAGTAACACTAGCTTCAAAACTACATAATATATACCCTTAATGTTCTAGGACACTAGCTTCCTTATTAGATTACCTCATCATACTCACTAGAACTCATGATTACTTGTACTAGTTATTAACTTCTATAATTCACATGTTTTACTTCACTCCCAAAGGCGGATGTATGGTTCTATATCTCTATTGATGTATATGTATTTCTTCTCAAACCTTTTACAGACGGATACACAAATCAGTGATACATTTCTTCCATGACCAATCTTGATATTCTCTAACCCATGACATAATATTAACACTCAATATTCCACTTTCTGATACTCATGAACTTTCACACTGACACTTACCACCCACTGTGCATCTTGCACACAATTTTTAGACACTCTTCCACCTATTGCTTACAACACATCACTAGTCTAAATATCAGGTGATATACCCATCACTAGTCATATACTGGTGCACTCCTATCAATGCTCTACTATACCTTAACACAAGTCCTACTACTTTAGCATAATGTATTATTATTCCCTCATACTTTCCTATATACTTATGGGTACCATTCTACTATGGCATGCTTACTAATATCCTTTATGCATATATATTTCTCTACTTTTGACACACACAAGTATCAACCACCAAATTGAATATCATGCTCTATTGTTTTTCAACACAATTTCCTTGAAATTTAAATATTTACATGGCTCACCCAACTACATGAATTCATGATTATCCAGAACTGGCATGCTGATACTGATACTAACTCATTGAACCACTACTGATACTCTCTACTCTCCTCTCTACCATTAGTATCTATACTATCTATAATGACACATATCATAGAACTATTGCTACAAAGTACTACGCTATGGGTTATCCCTAGATTTATGCCTATTGCTCACATGCCTAACCAAGAACCACTTACAGACTCACAAGTCACACTCTCAATAGTCAATACTGATACTCAAGACACAGACCTAATACAATTCACCAATTATCACACTAATAAGGACTCTAATAGAAAGAAGCTCTATAAAGAATTGGACTAAAGAACTGAAGGTATCCCTACTGCTAAGATAAAGAATGATGGAACAAAGTCCTATAATAGCATAAATGAATAAGTATTGAGATGATACTTTAAGAACCAATTTAAGATACAATCTGATAATCATACACGTCTGTACGAAATCATGACACTCAAAATCCTCGCCATGCCAGTAAGCATAGCTGCGATAAACGATAGATCCCATAACTTAAGTATGTACCTCTATAATCATGTCGTCTAGAATCCTCGTTGTGCCAACTAGTATAGCTGCGAGAAATTCTAAATTTCATAACTAAGATATGTACATCCGAAGTCAGGTCCCTACGTTTTCGCTACTCCAGCTAATATGGCTACGATAAACTCTATGCTCCATAACCAAAGCAGACGTTTCGCCTTCCTTACTGTCCCCATATGTCATCAGATGATACCGTAATTTAGTCCGTAAAATTTCTCTCGATATAAAATCAAACACAATAACGAACACCAAGAATTTAAATCAACCGATCACCAAGAATCAAATTCAACAATCGATCACAAAGAATCAAATTCAACAACAACAAGTGAGAACAGACCGAAACAAGAAAAAATATTTTGAATTAAAAATTATAATAAGATTCTCAAGGGTCGTCCCAGGAATCTCTCAAAAAATTTGTGATTGAGTATCCTATCATCCTAATATCTTATATCCTACATCCTATATCCTATCGCAGGCTCATAGTAGTACAACTAAGTCGTCGCACTACCACGACATCGCATAACTTGCGAAGCCTGACCTGCATGGGCCACCACTAAAAATGTGTCACGACCCGCACCCGGTATAGGGATGCAAGTCGAAAACAACGCCCAGCCTACGCCGCAGCATCGGCGGTAGAACGCTGTCTTGGTCTATTATACTATCTAAAATCTTACAATAATATAAAGTTTGCCAACAATAACTCACACAAAAACTCAATCACAATCTAAAGCACGAGAAGATATGAAGAAAGTCTAACTATACATCAAAAAAATATAAATTATCAACAATAGAAACAAAAATCAATAACTCAAATAGAAGCCGGAAACAAATTCGGTACCAAAAATGCCAAAGAGAACTAATTATGCTACCTAGTGAATCCGGCTAAAACTCCCGGTAGTCACTCCAGAACTAGTGGGTCCAAGTCTGCACCATCTATAAGTCAAAGTCTAAAGTATGTTGGACACCAATCTCTCGGATCCTCTAAAAAATATTTTCCAGTCAGGAATGGAGCAAAGTACATACTTCTAAAAGCAGTTCCAATAACATAATCGAGCATATAAACAGATATAGAAATGAAATACAAGATCACTAAACATATGAATGATGAACAAGATATATACAGGTAATGTACAAGAATATATAGATCGACAATATGAATATCACAATATGATGAAGTAAACTGCAATCTAAACTATCTAATGTGCCTTAGAATACGAGTTCATTATATGATCGGGTTGGGTGAACATGATCAGGTAAGACGGATTACAAGTGAAGTATGTAATCAGAATGTACACGATTTGTAACAATGGCTTTGATCACATAATCAACTCCTACTCTTCCACCCCCAACTAATACCGATGGATCCAATCACGACACGCTACGAACACAAAAATATAACCACTGTCACGAGCAGTGGGTATACACGAATATCATAACCACCGAATACGAGCGGTGGGTGTACACGAATAAGCACACTGAACACGAGCAGTGTGTGAACACGAAGTAACATCAATATTCAGTATACACGATGAGATACAATATACACGAGTACCCGCTGAACACGGTAGGGGATAACATCTCATGACGGGATCCATATAGTACCAGTCCGTGAAATCACTGTATTGGGATCAATGTATACAATTTTAGAACATACATATATATAATATTATGAATTGAAAACTATCAGAGAAATATACTCGCCTGTGGTCCAGAGCAATGAATATCAAACTGTCCAAACTGGTGTCACACAGACCTATATATGGAATATTGCATTAATACAAGGTTCTGGAAAGAAAAGAAGTTAAACTAGTCAACTTCTAGGTCAACAAGTCAATTCTAAGTCAAAAGTCAAATTATGTCAACTCTAAGTCAACTATGTTCAATTATAGTCAAACTATGGTCAACTACCCATTTTTAGGTTGCATGAGTCTAACTCAAAGATATTGGACTCACATACTATGAATCTAGGCCATACAAGCTACATCTTAGGATACTAAGATACTGTAAAATCCCCTGATTTTCAAGAATTTTTAATTTGGATTTTTCACAATTTTTTAGAATTTTTCTGGGATTTTTATTAATTAAAACTAAGGTTTTTGAATTTAAATAATTTTTAAATGATATTAAATAATATTTAAATATTATTAAAAAAATATTTTCTGGTGTAAAAGAAAAATCTAGACATAGGGTAATTTTCTGAGAATTTATTTGACCCTGGAAGTATTTTTAAAGCCCTAAAAACTATTGTATAATTAATCCAAAATGAATCCTAATTCAACCGGATTTATTTTAAATAAACCAAACCAAGCTGACCCGAACCGGACCCGGTCTAGTTGAACCGGGCCCAAGCCTTAGCGGGTCGGATCCGGGTTCAACCCGACCCGCTTAAGACCCGACCCGTTTGGAGCCCTAACCCCCAATTCTTCCTCTTCCCCGACTATTCATCTACCGGCGGCAGTTTTCGTCCCGTGGCCGCCGGAGACCTTCCCACTTCACCTCCCCTCAACGCTGGGCCCTTTCCCTTCCTATTCCGTCAACTCCCGACCGATCTCCTCCTTTTTCCCCTCTATATAATCCTCCTCCGGCCATCCTCCTCCAGCCCTGGCCCGACCTCGCCGCCGCTAGAAGCCCTCTCCTCCGCCCATCTCCCCAGAACCCGACGCCTCCAATACCCGCAGCCCGTCCCAGCTGAGCCCGACGCCTCCTGCCCTCACCCCGACACCGCCAGAGCCTTCGATCCCCGCTGCAGCGCCGGCGAAGCTGCCTCCGGCCAGAGCCGTCCCCGGCAGCCGCAGCCCCAGCCTCGGATCTCGCTGTCTCAGTCGGATACAGCCCCGATCCGCCTCCCTCCGGCAATCTCTAACCCTAGCACTCGGACTCGGTCAGGACACGGAAACAGTGTCAATTTGACACGATGATACGAAGAAATCTCAGTTTTTGGAGCCCTGTTCAGGTACCAATTTCTCTTTCCTTACTGCCCCGATTTCTGTACCATCAGTTGTGTCGCGTAGACTGTGTAACCCTCTCAATGCCCGTGCAACCCGCTCGGTGCATCGCGTCCTGTGGTGATCGCAAACCGCGATCCAAAAGCAGGAAAACCAACGCCCTGTTTTACCTCGGAACTGAGTACGCCCCGCCAAACGGGACGACTTGGTCGCGTGCGGTCTTTATTGAAGCATGCGCGTCGTCGATACGGACATGCGGGATTTCGCAGAAGTTGATTTGGATGTGCGTGCACACCGGAATTAACGCGTATCCGCCGACAACGCCCCATATTCGTCCTTTCTGGATCTCGATGTAACTTAGTGTATACACGTCGGATCGAAACGAAACTTACGGCATCGGACTCGTAGCAATACGCTGGTCCTGTGACCCAAGTTTGGTTCGATTCTGAGAACGTTGACAAAATCGCGTATCGTGGGCCCCACGGCTCCACTTGACGGGCGATTTTGTGATCGGCTCATCGAAATCCAATTCTGAAAGTTCCGTTGGGTTCATATCATCGTCCCTGACTTTTTGACACTAAGTTGGACGAATTTGGAGACCTTTGACCCTGACACATTTTTTGGTGCAAAGCGGCCCACATGTGGACCCCGCTTTGACCAGAAATTGTCATTTTTGCCCCTGTGTCCAAATTGGACTCAAGGACAGGCATTTCTAGCTGATTAATATTTTCTGGATCTAATGGTGATGTCTATTTCAGCAACCGGAGTACTTTCTGCAAATCCTGCTGCTGCCAGAGCTACAATTGAAGTCGAAATCCCAGACAAGTGTACATTGCTAAATCCTGCAGTTTTTGTTACTTATTTCCTTGACATATATACTTATTGTACATGCTTAAACCTAGGACCGTGTGACTTACTTAGCGTCCGATTAATAGTCGGGTGCCAACACTGTACGCAGAGTTGTGTAACGTCACCTAGAGATGGATATCGTGACATTTACATTCTCGTACTTGCCTTATCAAGTACATTATACCCTGGACACCTGACACGAATCATGAGACAGAATTTTCCTGAAATATTCAAGGTGATTCTGTATAGGATATAGATTTCATGACTTGGACATTATTTTCTTAGATCTTAATATATGACTTATTGTATTAGTTGATCTTGCGTGACATGAACATGAGACATTATGAAACTGTGACGTGAGATTACATTGGGTGGGGAGAGTATTACCATATCAAGGCTGATTATATTATAATTATGTCATCTGGAGGTGTCTTAGTCTCTGATACAGAGCTTTGGCACAAATTCTGGCCCTTCGAGAAAATACTGCTATGGGTTTCTCTGACACTGATCCTGTAGTGGTCTCAGCCCGATTATGACTAAAACTCTCACTTGCATATCACTTAGTTGGTTTATTTAGTTACCCTATTGTTTCCTTTATTTCTGCACTGCATTTATTTTGGCTTGTATTATCTGTACCTTGCTATGTCCCCTGAGGACCTGGAATGGATTATGTCCCCAGGATTAGTAGACGAGATCTATCCTGAGGTGTACGGAACATGAGCACTTCTCGGAACAGTACCAGACCCCGAGGACGAGGTGATCGCTGAGGACTTCTCCTGAACATCTGCTTCTCGATGCTCAGTTTTTATTGGCAAATAAACTATTTTATTCTTGTTTAAATAAACATTGTAACAGACTTAATATCGGGTTGTTCCCCGATTTTATTTACTTGTGACTGGTTAATGTTTATTTCTTTTTATTGATATTGCTGTATTTATTCTGTGGATGAGATTAGTATACCCTGATCATTGTAATACAGCTTAAGTATGCCCCGATGGATCTATTAAATTGGGTTTGTCCATCGGTGCGTGCTGCTGGCCATTGCCACGTGTCCAGTTCCTCGATATTTTGGAACTGGGGCGTGACATAGTTTTTGTGGTGGCCCATGCAGGTCAACGACTAAATTGTTCGATTTTAACTTAGGGACCGAACATGCCTGCAATAAAAATAGGATAAGTTTTTAGGATCTCATCCACTTGCTTGAATCGTTCTTGATATCTAAATCGTATTCGAATTAATTTTTGACTTGCATCTTGCCTTGATTCCTGTGCGCCTCTTATAGTTTATTTTTGATGCAGAGTAATGGATCCAAGAATCGGAGACGAGAATCCTTTGGGTACACCATACGATGCTGTGGTTACTTATGATGAATGAGTAACACCCGAAGACCGAGGACAATCTTCTCAAAGCGATCAAGCAGCCCAGCATAATTCAAGGTTCCGGCGTGATGACATCCCGCCGCCTCCACAGTTCATTCCACCAATGCCCGTATTCCCACAAGGGCAACCTATAGACGGGCAGCAGCTTAGGATTAAGTAAGACCAGGGAGGGCTGTATTTTAAATGATCTACGCAATGATGTAAGCCCAACAGCAAATTCATCAAGAGACTCAATGTCACGAGGCGGAGTATTTGAGGACCAGCCTAGTAACCACATTGGAGCAGGCAAACCCACAAGCCAGGCGACCAGCGACGGGTTCTATCACTGATTTTCGTCAGCTCAAGCCCCGTACCTTTTCTGGCAAGGAGGGACCAACCGAAGTTCATGAGTGGCTCACCAACATACAATACCAGTTGAAAGCAGCCGAGCTTCCAAGAGAACGTTGGATGACCGTCGTTAGAATACAGTTAACAGATAATGCTCATCACTGGTGGCTATCTGAAGAGACCAGGCTCGAACCAGACCGAGTCACTTGGAAAGAGTTTTCCATACTCTTTCAGGAGATGTACATTCCGGCTATCGCTCGATCAGAACTTCGGGACAAGTTCAATCGCCTCACTCAGAGCAGTATGACAGTGGAGGAGTACAACGCGGAGTTCATTCGTCTAAGTCGCTTCGCCCCTACTTTGATCCCGACGGAAGAAGAGAAGGCTGAGAAGTTCTTCGACGGACTAAACTTCGAGCTACAGAGACTCATCGAATCCGTCGTACCTACCTCTTACTCGGACGTTCTCGCTGCAGTCCGACACATGGAACGCGTCACCAGGAGAGAGACCAGTCTGAAACGGTCTTCCACATCAGCCAAAGCACCACAAGAAGAAGCTGCAAAGAGACCTCACATACTCCAGCCACCCAGAGCCTCTCCGCAGACATTACCTATATGTCAATAATGTGGCAAGGTAGGCCATATTAAGAAGGACTACAGACGCAAGTTGGGATTATACTTGATTTGTGGAACCAATCAACACTTAGCCAAAGATTACCCTCAGCATCGAGGAGGAGCACCAAGGACAAACCAACAAACTCTACTTGCCCCAGGAGGGTATCAGCCAAGGCCACCATTGGAACCACAAGCAGCACTCTTCCAACAGGCCCAGCAGCAGCAGAGGAATCCACCACAAGGACGCGGACAAGTCTTCGTGATGACCTTGGAAGACGCGCAGAATCATGGAGTAGCTAATGCGTGTAAGTTTTTGTAGTTTTCTGTTTCTAGTATTACTTTAGTTCGTGCCTGCTGGTTCGTGACCTTAGATTTAACCTGACAGTTTTAACTTGCTAATAATAGATAACCTAGTAATAACCTAGAATGTTTTATAATTGTTAATCTAATATATTTTTATAAAGGATAACCTGGTTTTCTAAAAACTATAGTTTTCTAGATTTTCTTTCTTCTGGAAATTTTATAACTTCCATTTGCTTAGGGAAATAATTTTCCCTATGTGTTTTAATCCTCAACTTGATCTCTTTAATTGTGATGTACTTCGAATAATGTTTGTAACCGTGTCATCTCTGTTGACCGGTTATTCTTTGATTGCGAGGACGCAATCCTCTTAAGGAGGTTAGATTGTAAACCCCCTGATTTTCAAGAATTTTTAATTTGGATTTTTCACAATTTTCTAAAATTTTCTGGGATTTTTATTAATTAAGACTAAGATATTTTGAATTTAAATAATTTTTAAATGATAATAAATAATATTTAAATAATATTTTCTGGTGTAAAATAAAAATCTAGACATAGGATAATTTTTCGGGAATTTATTTGACCCGGAAGTATTTTTAAAGCCCTAAAAACTATTGTATAATTAATCCAAAATGAATCCTAATTAAACCGGATTTATTTTAAATAAACCAAACCAAGCTGACCCGAACCGGACCCGGTCTAGTTGAACCGGGCCCAAGCCTTAGCGGGTCGGATCCGGGTTCAACCCGACCCGCTTAAGACAAGACCCGACCCGTTTGGAGCCCTAACCCCCAATTCTTCCTCTCCCCGACTCTTCACCTACCGGCGGCCGTTTCCGCCGCCGTGGTTGCCGGAGACCTTCCCACTTCACCTCCCCTCAACGTCGGGCCCTTTCCCTTCCTATTCTGTCAACTCCCGGCCGATCTCCTCATTTTTCCCCTCTATATAATCCTCCTCCGGCCATCCTCCTCCAGCCCTCCACCAGCCCTGGCCCGACCTCGCCGCCGCTAGAAGCCCTCTCCTCCGCCCATCTCCCCAGAACCCGACGCCTCTAGTACCCGCAGCCCGTCCCAGCCGAGCCCGACGCCTCCTGCCCTCACCCCGATACCGCCAGAGCCTTCGATCCCCGCTGCAGCGCCGGCGAAGCCGCCTCCGGCCAGAGCCGTCCCCGGCAGCCGAAGCCCCAGCCTCGAATCTCGCTGTCTCAGCCGGACACAGCCCCGATCTGCCTCCCTCCGGCAATCTCTAACCCTAGCACCCGGACTCGGTCAGGACACGGAAACAGTGTCAATTTGACACGAGGATACGAAGAAATCTCAGTTTTTGGAGCCCTGTTCAGGTACCCATTTCTCTCTCGTCGCTGCCCCGATTTCTGTACCGTCAGTTGTGTCACATAGACTGTGTAACCCTCTCAATGCCCGTACAACCCGCTCGGTGCATCGCGTCCTGTGGTGATCGCAAACCGCGATCCAAAAGCAGGAAAACCAACGCCATATTTTACTTTGGAACTGAGTACACCCCGCCAAACGGGACGACTTGGTCGCGTGTGGTCTTCACCAAAGCGTGCGCGTCGTCGATACGGACGTGCAGGATTTCACAGAAGTTGATTTGGATGTGCGTGCACACCGGAATCAACGCGTATCCGTCGACAACGCCCCGTATCCGTCCTTTTTAGATCTCGCTGTAACTTAGTGTACACACGTCGGATCGAAACGAAACTTGCGCCATCGGACTCGTAGCAATACGCTGGTCCTGTAACCCAAGTTTGGTTCAATTCTGAGAACGTTGACAAAATTGCGTATCGTGGGCCCCACGGCTCCACTTGACGGGCTATTTTGTGATCGGCTCATCGGAATACAATTTTGGAAGTTCCGTTGGATTCGTATCATTGTTCCTGACTTGTTGACATTAAGTTGGACAAATTTGGAGATCTTTGACCCTGACATATTTTTTGGTGCAAAGCGGCCCATATGTGGACCCCGCTTTGACCAGAAACTGTCATTTTTGCCCCTGTATCCAAATTGGACTCAAGGACAGGCGTTTCTAGCTGATTGATATTTTCTGGATCTGATGGTGATGTCTATTTCAGCAATCGGAGTACTGCCTGCAAATCCTGCTGCTGCCAGAGCTACAATTGGAGCCGGAACCCCAGGAAAGTGTACCTTGCCAAATCCTACAGTTTTTGCTACTTATTTCCTTGACATATATACTTATTGTACATGCTTAAACCTAGGATCGTGTGACTTACTTAGCGTCCAATTAATAGTCGGGTGCCAACACTGTACGCAGAGTTGTGTAACGTCACCTAGAGATGGATATCGTGACATTTACATTCTCGTACTTGCCATATCAAGTACATTATACCCAGGACACCTGACACGAGTCATGAGACAAAATCTTCCTGAAATATTCAAGATGATTCTGTATAGGATACATATTTCATGACTTGGACATTATTTTCTTAGATCTTAATATATGACTTATTGTATTAGTTGATCTTGCGTGACATGAACATGAGACATTATGAAACTGTGACGTGAGATTACATTGGGTGGGGAGAGTATTACCATATCAAGGCTGATTATATTATAATTATGTCATCTGGAGGTGTCTTAGTCTCTGATACAGAGCTTTGGCGCAAGTTCTGGCCCTTCGAGAAAATACTGCTTTGGGTTTCTCCGACACTGATCCTGTAGTGGTCTCAGCCTGAGTATGACTAAAACTCTCACTTACATATCACTTAGTTGGTTTATTTAGTTACCCTATTATTTCCTTTATTTCTGTACTGCATTTATTTTGGCTTGTATTATTTGTACCTTGCTATGTCCCCTGAGGACCTGGAATGTATTATGTCCCCAGGATTAGCAGACGAGATCTATCCTGAGGTGTACGGAACAGGAGCACTTCTCGGAACAGTACCAGACCCTGAGGACGAGGGGATCGCTGAGGACTTCTCCTGAACATCTGCTTCTTGATGCTCAGTTTTTATTGGCAAATAAACTCTTTTATTCTTGTTTAAATGAACATTGTAACAGACTTAATATCGGGTTATTCCTCGATTTTATTTACTTATGACTGGTTAATATTTATTTCTTTTTATTGATATTGATGTGTTTATTCTGTGGATGAGATTAGTATACCCTGATCATTGTAATACAGCTTAAGTATGCCCCGATGGATCCATTAAATTGGGTTTGTCCATCGGTGCGTGCTGCTGGCCATTGCCACGTGTCCAGTTCCTCGATATTTTGGAACTGGGGCGTGACAGATACCATATCTCAGGATACGCAAACAAGAGATAAATATAACACATATGTACATATCAAACAATATTATATATATAAAATCCTAATTACCAATGCTAAAGGGATACCTTGGTTTCGAACCAACTTGGTATCGCATTACTAAACCTCTATCTTGATACCCAAACCCAATACCTTGGGTATCCTTAATACCTTGGTATTTACCTTGGTATCTCAAGGTAATGTCACTCTAGTATATATATATTAACTATCCAACTATAACTATAAACTACCATGTATTTATTATTTATACAATACTATATACCTTATTTTAGTCACCTTAATACCAACCCATAATTAGTTTATAACTATCCTATTACTATGCCAATACCTACTACTCATACCTTGGTATCTCTTAATACTTACCTTGGTATCTCAAGGTAATGCCAAAATCTTCATATATATATATATATATACTAACTATTCATCAATAACTATATGTGTAAACTCCCTCGACCAGATTTCAGTATTTTAATATTATTTTTAGTTAATTAGAATTAGTGCAACTTTTTTTAAATTTATTTATTATATATTCTATTGATTGTGCACCTGTTTATTACACAATAAATTAGGGCACCACACTAGATGTTAACCCTAAACTAATTTCACATCCCTGCCCTAGACTTGCTAGACTACATTTTTTGTATTTTTAGCAACTCCCAGAAATCTCGTTTTGTGCTTCGTTTTAGTCGCACAAATATCGTTACAAACGTACGTATTTAATCCCTATTTAAATTGCTGCTCTTTACCCATCTCTGTACCCCTAGAGATTTGAGGACCAGTAGGCACCTGTTTGCCCAACCAAAAATACGATAATATTCTACTCTAATTATACTTCAATTATCATATTGACACCGTAGAAAAATTATGACCCTAACTGCCCCTAAATAATTAGTGAACACCGTGCGCAGTATTTATTAAATAATAAATACGGTGACCCGTATCACCTGCAGAATCAGACCCTGCATCTGCCCAGGCTCACCCCACACTGTCCAAAACACTTCCCCAGCTTTCCCTCTCAATTCTGTGAATTTTAGTAATTTTTAGAACCAGGTGATTTTCCAGACAAATTTCATAATTGCGCAATTTCCCAATTTTTGGACTTTTATGCAATTTATGAAAAGTCAAGGGTTTTTATGCAAAAATTCCCATATGAGGTGGCATCACCTCATTGGTTATTGAATAGGTGGAGTAGGACCCACAAAATATCAGATTAATATCCATAATTATCTGAATTAGATATTTAATTAATTAAATTACTAAAATACCCCCAACATTCCCCCTAATTATATAACTACCCCAACCCTAACCCTATATAACTACCCAGCCCCCTTCATAACCGAACCCATTCCCCCTCACTCCGGCCACCCTCCGCCCACCGGACCGCCGCCGACCACCTCGCCACTCCCCCAGCCATCCCCCAGCCAACGGCCACCCCCTCCGGCCACCGCCTCCGCCGCCCTGAGCCCCCGCAGCACACTCCCCTTTCCTGCACCACAGCCGCTTCCTCACCTCCGACCGCCCACCACCGCCGCCCTGACCGTCGTGGACCTCCGCCACCGACCCCATCCGCTCCGCCGTGACCTCCTCTACCCAACCACCACCGCCACACGCAACATGGTTGCAATGCATATTGGGATACGAGCTGCGTAGTTGACTAGCTACCAGTACGTGTGACCGCATCACGGATTAGAATAATGCAGAAAATATACGACTTGACATTTAGTTACATTGGGAGGGGAGAACGACTAAAATACGTATGGGACACCCACCTCTTTACCATGTGCCGCACTCGACGGAGTGATACGGATGATATATATATATATATTCATGTGACCATTCTCATCGTAGATGGAAAATTGTATAGTGCCCTTGAACGGGGGCATATGTGGCATATACTAGCCAGTCACCACAGATTGGTGAATTACGTCAGCATATGTCTAGCCACACATTTCTCATACGTACTAGGTTGTCTCAAATTGCATTTCACTTAGATGGTTAGCACCCTGTATTTATTTTATTCAGTAATTTATTTATTCAGTATTTATATTACATGGCATGTCATTTTTCTGTATCTTGTTACGTCCCTCTGAGGACCTGGTTCCCTGCCAGGTTTAGCTGAGACATTCCACCCCACAGTACCTGGACCTGGACAGGAGTCTGGACATGCCTCGGAGACGGAGTTAGAGGAGATGCCGTCAGAGTCTACCTGAGTGCACCTGGAGTTGAAGCTACATATTTTGAGAATGTTACGCTAGTTTATCTTATTTCACTCCTGCTTACTTTTGTAGTGGGATTGTTCCCACCTGACTTTATCTGGGTTGTATATGACATTTCAGATTTAGCATCTATTTATATTCAGCACTTTCCCTGTTATTTTGTGGATGAGATAGATTTACCTGTATTTTGACTTGTAGTATTTTAGGACAGCGTAACACATCACTTTGGGTCCATTAAATTGGGTAATCCCTTAGTGACGTGTCAGCTGGCCAATGCCACGTGGCCTAGTTCCGTATATTTTTGGGACTGGAGCGTGACACGGTTTTAGTGGTGGCCCATGCAGGTCGAGTTAATTGCTAGTAACATGATATCATGTTTAGCAAACCTGCAATAGGATAGGAATACTAGGTCTCATCCACACTGACTTCATCCATAAATATTGCATCCTGCTTGATTATCATCTATTAAATCCTTCGTACTTTTCCAAATTTTTTTTTTTTATCTTTTACAGAAATATGGACATACCCGGGGAAACTGCGATTGATGGAACTGACCAAGCAACAGACCTCTCGCCAGATGTCCAAGGGACACCAATCTCG
Source organism: Iris macrosiphon (assembly GCA_036927795.1). Classification (NCBI taxonomy): domain Eukaryota; kingdom Viridiplantae; phylum Streptophyta; class Magnoliopsida; order Asparagales; family Iridaceae; genus Iris; species Iris macrosiphon. The sequence goes on from JAYESA010000143.1 coordinate 411,061, forward strand.
AGAGACCAATCTCTGAGAAGGATGCTGGTCAATCCAACAACCTCGTACCTTCACCGGGATCCTAACCAGGAGACGACATCAGCCCGGCAAGAAGGGCAACCTTCTCAGGTACCAACACTGCAGGCGGAGATACCTTTGCCTCCACCTCCAGTTCTCGCAGCCCTGATGCCACAACTTGAGGAACAATCTTAGATGTTCCAAGCCATATTGCAGGCTCAGTGGCAACAGAATGAAGTCCTGAGACAATGCCTAATGACGGTTCTGGAGAAGACAGCTGCCCCAGTACCAGCCCCTGTCCAACCAGCTAGCACTGTTCGAGGCTTTAGCCGGATGAGCCCGAGAACCTTTAAGGGCAATGAAACTCCGGAAAAGATCTCAGACTGGATCTCCAACACGGAAATACTGCTAGAAGGTTCACAACTTCACCCTGACCTATGGATGACCGCAGTAAGGACCCTAATCCTCGGCAACGCCCATCACTGGTGGGAATCTATAGAGCGCAGCACGGGCAAGAACCATACTTGGGAACAATTTCTGGAATATTTTAATGCAAAATATTTCCCAGCCACGGTCAGAGATGAACTGTACTTCCAGTTCCTGCATTTGGAACAAGGGAATATGACCGTCGATGCCTATGATACAGAATTCAGTCGACTAAGTCAATTCGGTGCCATCCTAATACCAACCGAGCTGAAGAAGGCTATGAAGTTCCATCACGGTCTTACCCCCGAACTCCAGGGGCATACTACCGCACAGTCAAGGATTTCCTACGAAGAAGTTCTTTCAGAGGCAAGAATACAAGAAGCCATTGGCCGAGAAGCAAGATGTTCAAATCCAACCATATCAGCCAGAAACCAGACTGGAGCAGAAGGACCAATCCGTCACCCGGGAAATCAGACACAACACCAGATGGGGTCATATCAAACCAAGAAATTTTCGACTTGTCACCATTGTGGCAGGAAGGGACATTATGCCAAAAACTGTCGAAGGAAGTATAGACTATGCTTGATATGTGGAGATAATCAACATAGGGCCAGAGACTGCCCACAACACAGAGAAGCAACACTTCAGAACGAGCAAGGACCAGTAGCACCAGCCCAGGGAATGCAACCCCCTACTAGAGGTCAGCATTCCCCAGTATCTAGAAGATTTCAGAGGGGACTACCCTTGGCCACCCAAGACACGCAGTACTACCTAGCCAGACAACAAACCGAAAGGTAAAACCATTTCAGGTATCATTATAGTCGCATTATTACCAGCAAACCGCATTATTTGATTCTAGAGCTACACTATTTTTCATATCTAGTAGTTTCATACCCATGCAAATAGCCAGGTTTACCGGAAAAGGCATTGTTCCAGTTACCAACATTACTAAAGCCTGCTAGTAGTCAGGTATAGAAGAGTAATGAGGACGCGATTCTTGGTACTTTCAATACCAAACCTCGACGTTGACTTAGACTTGGACTGGCTAAGCCAAGTACAAATACTATCCTAGACTACAGGAAGAGAAGCGTCATCCTTAGACCACCAAGTTACCCATTCGGATATCAGGACTAAGCAAACACATCTAGGTAGATTGCTAGACGTTGATTGTTAGGCTCAAAACATGTGAATGTAGTAATAGCTGAATACTACAGGTAGTTTCCAAATTATATTTAATATACATGACTTATTAGGGTAGTCAGTAACTTCTAGTCTTGTGTTTTCACCAATAGATTAATTTCAGCTAGTATCAGGAATAGATCAATTAGATTGAAGGAGAGAGGGTAGACAGATGTTAGTCTTGAGAAAAACATCAGAAAAACTACCAATAATATGCGACCTGTTGTAAATCTGGTGATACCCATATAATCTGGATAAAGGGTACACATAGAGTAGAATAGGAAGACATATGTTTTTACCTACCCGAGAAACTATCAGACTTGGAAGAAGTGGAAAACTAAGCTCGAGGTACGTCATACCCTTCGATGTGTTGGAACGCATCAAAGAAGTTATTTACAAGATAGCATTACCTCAGACATTGGAAGAAGTACATGACGTCTTCCACATATTCCAATTAAAGAGGTACGCTCTGGATACAAATCATGTGCTTAAATGTGGACAACCTATAGTGTATATTAAGGTTGTAGAACTTAGAAAACCACACCTCTTTTGGGTCAACTAGCAACCTAGACTAGAAGTTAGAGATTATAGAATCTTGTCTTTTTGTGAATTTGAATTGTTTTGTACTCCTCATATCCTAATCTAGCGTACTTATATTTGCTATACTACCTTAAATTATACTCTGCTATTATAGCCTAGTTTTGCAAGCTTATTCTTTATCAAGCTTGTTCATTAAAATATGTATTATTGGAGTACTACATTAATACATTTCAGAATCAGTGTATGACGGTCTGATCAACCATAATGCACTTGGTTCGCTCTTCGCATAACTACTTTACATGGATTGAGATATATAGTGATTAGTAAACAGATGTACTTACCTCTGCGCATATCGTACCAGCTACATAACTAGGCTAATACGAATATGTGAATAAGGAGTACCAGAATAGCATTTCCATCCACAACTGCCTTGACAATTCCCATTGAATTCTTTAAACGCCTTGAATCTCCATACTTCTAAATCCATTACCCCCTTGAACTCTTGATTACTGTTTTCCGTCTTTCCTTATTTCGGAAAGAAGAAACCTCGTATATAGTATAAATATGAAGTGTATTGTTTCCATAGCCATTTATATAGTTTCTTGGGGAATTACCAAACCCTATTAATAGATTAGATTGCAGTTTAACACTGTTCTTATTTTCTTAGAATGACTTCCGTTACCTACCTTACATCGTATTACGTTCCTCTAGTTCATATTGCATGAAAACATCATGCACCAGGCAAATCAACCTGGAAACGTGTAGAGGATATCCGATAATGTTTCTCCTATCTATTTCCAGATCAGGGTATGTCCAAAATATTTCAAATCAAATCTTCAGCTATGTCTATGTCCTCATATGTCCTTAATCAATCTTTCGTTCTCAATATATGTTTGTTTTTATTTCGAGGATGAAATATTCTAAGGAGGGTAGATTGTAAACTCCCTCGACCAGATTTCAGTATTTTAATATTATTTTTAGTTAATTAGAATTAGTGCAACTTTTTTTAAATTTATTTATTATATATTCTATTGATTGTGTACCTTTTTATTACACAATAAATTAGGGCACCACACTAGATGTTAACCCTAAACTAATTTCACATCCCTGCCCTAGACTTGCTAGACTACATTTTTTGTATTTTTAGCAACTCCCAGAAATCTCGTTTTGTGCTTCGTTTTAGTCGCACAAATATCGTTACAAACGTACGTATTTAATCCCTATTTAAATTGCTGCTCTTTACCCATCTCTGTACCCCTAGAGATTTGAGGACCAGTAGGCACCTGTTTGCCCAACCAAAAATACGATAATATTCTACTCTAATTATACTTCAATTATCATATTGACACCGTAGAAAAATTATGACCCTAACTGCCCCTAAATAATTAGTGAACACCGTGCGCAGTATTTATTAAATAATAAATACGGTGACCCGTATCACCTGCAGAATCAGACCCTGCATCTGCCCAGGCTCACCCCACACTGTCCAAAACACTTCCCCAGCTTTTCCTCTCAATTCTGTGAATTTTAGTAATTTTTAGAACCAGGTGATTTTCCAGACAAATTTCATAATTGCGCAATTTCCCAATTTTTGGACTTTTATGCAATTTATGAAAAGTCAAGGGTTTTTATGCAAAAATTCCCATATGAGGTGGCATCACCTCATTGGTTATTGAATAGGTGGAGTAGGACCCACAAAATATCAGATTAATATCCATAATTATCTGAATTAGATATTTAATTAATTAAATTACTAAAATACCCCCAACATTCCCCCTAATTATATAACTACCCCAACCCTAACCCTATATAACTACCCAGCCCCCTTCATAACCGAACCCATTCCCCCTCACTCCGGCCACCCTCCGCCCACCGGACCGCCGCCGACCACCTCGCCACTCCCCCAGCCATCCCCCAGCCAACGGCCACCCCCTCCGGCCACCGCCTCCGCCGCCCTGAGCCCCCGCAGCACACTCCCCTTTCCTGCACCACAGCCGCTTCCTCACCTCCGACCGCCCACCACCGCCGCCCTGACCGTCGTGGACCTCCGCCACCGACCCCATCCGCTCCGCCGTGACCTCCTCTACCCAACCACCACCGCCACACGCAACATGGTTGCAATGCATATTGGGATGCGAGCTGCGTAGTTGACTAGCTACCAGTACGTGTGACCGCATCACGGATTAGAATAATGCAGAAAATATACGACTTGACATTTAGTTACATTGGGAGGGGAGAACGACTAAAATACGTATGGGACACCCACCTCTTTACCATGTGCCGCACTCGACGGAGTGATACGGATGATATATATATATATATTCATGTGACCATTCTCATCGTAGATGGAAAATTGTATAGTGCCCTTGAACGGGGGCATATGTGGCATATACTAGCCAGTCACCACAGATTGGTGAATTACGTCAGCATATGTCTAGCCACACATTTCTCATACGTACTAGGTTGTCTCAAATTGTATTTCACTTAGATGGTTAGCACCCTGTATTTATTTTATTCAGTAATTTATTTATTCAGTATTTATATTACATGGCATGTCATTTTTCTGTATCTTGTTACGTCCCTCTGAGGACCTGGTTCCCTGCCAGGTTTAGCTGAGACATTCCACCCCACAGTACCTGGACCTGGACAGGAGTCTGGACATGCCTCGGAGACGGAGTTAGAGGAGATGCCGTCAGAGTCTACCTGAGTGCACCTGGAGTTGAAGCTACATATTTTGAGAATGTTACGCTAGTTTATCTTATTTCACTCCTGCTTACTTTTGTAGTGGGATTGTTCCCACCTGACTTTATCTGGGTTGTATATGACATTTCAGATTTAGCATCTATTTATATTCAGCACTTTCCCTGTTATTTTGTGGATGAGATAGATTTACCTGTATTTTGACTTGTAGTATTTTAGGACAGCGTAACACATCACTTTGGGTCCATTAAATTGGGTAATCCCTTAGTGACGTGTCAGCTGGCCAATGCCACGTGGCCTAGTTCCGTATATTTTTGGGACTGGAGCGTGACACGGTTTTAGTGGTGGCCCATGCAGGTCGAGTTAATTGCTAGTAACATGATATCATGTTTAGCAAACCTGCAATAGGATAGGAATACTAGGTCTCATCCACACTGACTTCATCCATAAATATTGCATCCTGCTTGATTATCATCTATTAAATCCTTCGTACTTTTCCAAATTTTTTTTTTTTTATCTTTTACAGAAATATGGACATACCCGGGAAAACTGCGATTGATGGAACTGACCAAGCAACAGACCTCTCGCCAGATGTCCAAGGGACACCAATCTCGAGAGACCAATCTCTGAGAAGGATGCTGGTCAATCCAACAACCTCGTACCTTCACCGGGATCCTAACCAGGAGACGACATCAGCCCGGCAAGAAGGGCAACCTTCTCAGGTACCAACACTGCAGGCGGAGATACCTTTGCCTCCACCTCCAGTTCTCGCAGCCCTGATGCCACAACTTGAGGAACAATCTTAGATGTTCCAAGCCATATTGCAGGCTCAGTGGCAACAGAATGAAGTCCTGAGACAATGCCTAATGACGGTTCTGGAGAAGACAGCTGCCCCAGTACCAGCCCCTGTCCAACCAGCTAGCACTGTTCGAGGCTTTAGCCGGATGAGCCCGAGAACCTTTAAGGGCAATGAAACTCCGGAAAAGATCTCAGACTGGATCTCCAACACGGAAATACTGCTAGAAGGTTCACAACTTCACCCTGACCTATGGATGACCGCAGTAAGGACCCTAATCCTCGGCAACGCCCATCACTGGTGGGAATCTATAGAGCGCAGCACGGGCAAGAACCATACTTGGGAACAATTTCTGGAATATTTTAATGCAAAATATTTCCCAGCCACGGTCAGAGATGAACTGTACTTCCAGTTCCTGCATTTGGAACAAGGGAATATGACCGTCGATGCCTATGATACAGAATTCAGTCGACTAAGTCAATTCGGTGCCATCCTAATACCAACCGAGCTGAAGAAGGCTATGAAGTTCCATCACGGTCTTACCCCCGAACTCCAGGGGCATACTACCGCACAGTCAAGGATTTCCTACGAAGAAGTTCTTTCAGAGGCAAGAATACAAGAAGCCATTGGCCGAGAAGCAAGATGTTCAAATCCAACCATATCAGCCAGAAACCAGACTGGAGCAGAAGGACCAATCCGTCACCCGGGAAATCAGACACAACACCAGATGGGGTCATATCAAACCAAGAAATTTTCGACTTGTCACCATTGTGGCAGGAAGGGACATTATGCCAAAAACTGTCGAAGGAAGTATAGACTATGCTTGATATGTGGAGATAATCAACATAGGGCCAGAGACTGCCCACAACACAGAGAAGCAACACTTCAGAACGAGCAAGGACCAGTAGCACCAGCCCAGGGAATGCAACCCCCTACTAGAGGTCAGCATTCCCCAGTATCTAGAAGATTTCAGAGGGGACTACCCTTGGCCACCCAAGACACGCAGTACTACCTAGCCAGACAACAAACCGAAAGGTAAAACCATTTCAGGTATCATTATAGTCGCATTATTACCAGCAAACCGCATTATTTGATTCTAGAGCTACACTATTTTTCATATCTAGTAGTTTCATACCCATGCAAATAGCCAGGTTTACCGGAAAAGGCATTGTTCCAGTTACCAACATTACTAAAGCCTGCTAGTAGTCAGGTATAGAAGAGTAATGAGGACGCGATTCTTGGTACTTTCAATACCAAACCTCGACGTTGACTTAGACTTGGACTGGCTAAGCCAAGTACAAATACTATCCTAGACTACAGGAAGAGAAGCGTCATCCTTAGACCACCAAGTTACCCATTCGGATATCAGGACTAAGCAAACACATCTAGGTAGATTGCTAGACGTTGATTGTTAGGCTCAAAACATGTGAATGTAGTAATAGCTGAATACTACAGGTAGTTTCCAAATTATATTTAATATACATGACTTATTAGGGTAGTCAGTAACTTCTAGTCTTGTGTTTTCACCAATAGATTAATTTCAGCTAGTATCAGGAATAGATCAATTAGATTGAAGGAGAGAGGGTAGACAGATGTTAGTCTTGAGAAAAACATCAGAAAAACTACCAATAATATGCGACCTGTTGTAAATCTGGTGATACCCATATAATCTGGATAAAGGGTACACATAGAGTAGAATAGGAAGACATATGTTTTTACCTACCCGAGAAACTATCAGACTTGGAAGAAGTGGAAAACTAAGCTCGAGGTACGTCATACCCTTCGATGTGTTGGAACGCATCAAAGAAGTTATTTACAAGATAGCATTACCTCAGACATTGGAAGAAGTACATGACGTCTTCCACATATTCCAATTAAAGAGGTACGCTCTGGATACAAATCATGTGCTTAAATGTGGACAACCTATAGTGTATATTAAGGTTGTAGAACTTAGAAAACCACACCTCTTTTGGGTCAACTAGCAACCTAGACTAGAAGTTAGAGATTATAGAATCTTGTCTTTTTGTGAATTTGAATTGTTTTGTACTCCTCATATCCTAATCTAGCGTACTTATATTTGCTATACTACCTTAAATTATACTCTGCTATTATAGCCTAGTTTTGCAAGCTTATTCTTTATCAAGCTTGTTCATTAAAATATGTATTATTGGAGTACTACATTAATACATTTCAGAATCAGTGTATGACGGTCTGATCAACCATAATGCACTTGGTTCGCTCTTCGCATAACTACTTTACATGGATTGAGATATATAGTGATTAGTAAACAGATGTACTTACCTCTGCGCATATCGTACCAGCTACATAACTAGGCTAATACGAATATGTGAATAAGGAGTACCAGAATAGCATTTCCATCCACAACTGCCTTGACAATTCCCATTGAATTCTTTAAACGCCTTGAATCTCCATACTTCTAAATCCATTACCCCCTTGAACTCTTGATTACTGTTTTCCGTCTTTCCTTATTTCGGAAAGAAGAAACCTCGTATATAGTATAAATATGAAGTGTATTGTTTCCATAGCCATTTATATAGTTTCTTGGGGAATTACCAAACCCTATTAATAGATTAGATTGCAGTTTAACACTGTTCTTATTTTCTTAGAATGACTTCCGTTACCTACCTTACATCGTATTACGTTCCTCTAGTTCATATTGCATGAAAACATCATGCACCAGGCAAATCAACCTGGAAACGTGTAGAGGATATCCGATAATGTTTCTCCTATCTATTTCCAGATCAGGGTATGTCCAAAATATTTCAAATCAAATCTTCAGCTATGTCTATGTCCTCATATGTCCTTAATCAATCTTTCGTTCTCAATATATGTTTGTTTTTATTTCGAGGATGAAATATTCTAAGGAGGGTAGATTGTAAACTCCCTCGACCAGATTTCAGTATTTTAATATTATTTTTAGTTAATTAGAATTAGTGCAACTTTTTTTAAATTTATTTATTATATATTCTATTGATTGTGCACCTTTTTATTACACAATAAATTAGGGCACCACACTAGATGTTAACCCTAAACTAATTTCACATCCCTGCCCTAGACTTGCTAGACTACATTTTTTGTATTTTTAGCAACTCCCAGAAATCTCGTTTTGTGCTTCGTTTTAGTCGCACAAATATCGTTACAAACGTACGTATTTAATCCCTATTTAAATTGCTGCTCTTTACCCATCTCTGTACCCCTAGAGATTTGAGGACCAGTAGGCACCTGTTTGCCCAACCAAAAATACGATAATATTCTACTCTAATTATACTTCAATTATCATATTGACACCGTAGAAAAATTATGACCCTAACTGCCCCTAAATAATTAGTGAACACCGTGCGCAGTATTTATTAAATAATAAATACGGTGACCCGTATCACCTGCAGAATCAGACCCTGCATCTGCCCAGGCTCACCCCACACTGTCCAAAACACTTCCCCAGCTTTTCCTCTCAATTCTGTGAATTTTAGTAATTTTTAGAACCAGGTGATTTTCCAGACAAATTTCATAATTGCGCAATTTCCCAATTTTTGGACTTTTATGCAATTTATAAAAAGCCAAGGGTTTTTATGCAAAAATTCCCATATGAGGTGGCATCACCTCATTGGTTATTGAATAGGTGGAGTAGGACCCACAAAATATCAGATTAATATCCATAATTATCTGAATTAGATATTTAATTAATTAAATTACTAAAATACCCCCAACATTCCCCCTAATTATATAACTACCCCAACCCTAACCCTATATAACTACCCAGCCCCCTTCATAACCGAACCCATTCCCCCTCACTCCGGCCACCCTCCGCCCACCGGACCGCCGCCGACCACCTCGCCACTCCCCCAGCCATCCCCCAGCCAACGGCCACCCCCTCCGGCCACCGCCTCCGCCGCCCTGAGCCCCCGCAGCACACTCCCCTTTCCTGCACCACAGCCGCTTCCTCACCTCTGACCGCCCACCACCGCCGCCCTGACCGTCGTGGACCTCCGCCACCGACCCCATCCGCTCCGCCGTGACCTCCTCTATCCAACCACCACCGCCACACCTCCCCACGACCACCGTCCTGGCCGGTAGCTCCCCCGCAGCCTCCTCCCCGACTTCGCCTCCAAAACACCACCACCACTCCGACAGTCCCCTACCGCCACTCCGGCCACCCCCGACCTCCGCCACCCTCACCAGACTGTTCGCCTCGACCTCCTCCGCCACCCCGACGGCCTGCACCGCCGCCTCCGCCGCCGCTGCCGGTGCTGCTGCTGCTGCAAGTTGCTACTGCTGTTGCTATTGTTGACTGCAGCTGCTGCTGCAGCTGCTATTCCGGCCGGCCGCCGACGACTCCGCCGCCGTTCTCTCGCCGGCGACCCGCCGTGGACCCCCTGTCCCCCCCCACAGGTATAAATACATGTATATATATGTATATATGTATATTATATTGTATGTATGTATATATGTATATATATATGTATATATATATGTATATGTATATCTATATATATATATATGTTTATATATATAATAAAATATATTATATTAATTATACTGTATATATATTATTATTATTATATATATATGTATTTAGTATATGTATAAATATACTTATATCTATATATATTTAAGTATTACTATATATATATATATATGTATATATATGTTTATACATATATGTATGATTATATATATATTAATATATATAATATATTATATTAATGATATACAGTAAATATATATATATTCTATATATTATTATTATTGTATAATTATATGTAAATATGAATATATACATATGTATATTTATATGTATATACTTATATATATATATAACATATTACTTATATGTTATGTAATAATTATACATATATGTATATATGCATTTTCATTTCTGTTTTTTTTACTTATAAATGTAATAGATATATATAGTTATATATAACATATTAGGTATATGTTATTACTACTATATTTATAGTATATATATATATATATATACTATGCATTTTCTTTTTATTATTCAAATGCACTTATTTCAATTATTTACACATATATTATTGTATATAACAGTGGTCATATATAGACCCTGATAATATTATTATTATTATAAAGGCTGTATATAACAGTGGTCATATATAGACCCTGATATTATTAAATATAATATTTGCTGGATAGTACAGCATTTATATATGTATTTATATTTTCTGCACTGTCCTTCAATTTATTATATTATTATAACAGTGGATATACCCTGCTATTATATTATATTATTATATATAAACAGTGGATAAACCCTGCTAAATATTATATTACTATATATAAAGCAGTGGATATACCCTGCTAATATTTGCTGGATAATACAGCCTATATATATATTTATAAATTCCTGCATTTTCTTTCCTGCATATTATATATATATATGCTATATATATATGCATACTATTATATCTACTACATATCTATATATATACTCTATATATAAATATGTATACCATATATATTATATATAGGACTATATATATATATTATGTATTATCTGTTACATAGGTGTATATATGTGTTATGTACCCTCGTATTAAATGTTGTATTTACGAACCCTGTCTATTTTTAACAGAAAACATCTCCAGCGCAGTCAGTGACCCCCTGTCACAAGAATCCACATCAGGTTATCAACACAATCAGGGAGTAGGCAAGTATACCTTGCCAAGTTACTGTTTAAATTCTCAATAATGTTATATGCTCTTGTTTTTGTATTTCATGATTACCTGAGACTGCCTTGGGTTCAGTCAACTGTTATGTTGACATTTAATATAATTAACTTAGTATTACAGACTCACCAACAGCTGTGAGAGTATTCTGATATTCTCCTAGACCCTATCACGGGAACACGCAACATGGTTGCAATGCATACTGGGATGCGAGCTGCGTAGTTGACTAGCTACCAGTACGTGTGACCGCATCACGGATTAGAATAATGCAGAAAATATACGACTTGACATTTAGTTACATTGGGAGGGGAGAACGACTAAAATACGTATGGGACACCCACCTCTTTACCATGTGCCGCACTCGACTGAGTGATACGGATGATATATATATATATATATATATATATATATATATATATATATATATATATATATATATATTCATGTGACCATTCTCATCGTAGATGGAAAATTGTATAGTGCCCTTGAACGGGGGCATATGTGGCATATACTAGCCAGTCACCACAGATTGGTGAATTACGTCAGCATATGTCTAGCCACACATTTCCCATACGTACTAGGTTATCTCAAATTGCATTTCACTTAGATGGTTAACACCCTGTATTTATTTTATTCAGTAATTTATTTATTCAGTATTTACATTACATGGCATGTTATTTTTCTGTATCTTGTTACGTCCCTCTGAGGACATGGTTCCCTGCCAGGTTTAGCTGAGACATTCCACCCCACAGTACCTGGACCTGGACAGGAGTCTGGACATGCCTCGGAGACGGAGTTAGAGGAGATGCCCTCAGAGTCTACCTGAGTGCACCTGGAGTTGAAGCTACATATTTTGAGGATGTTACGCTAGTTTATCTTATTTCACTCCTGCTTACTTTTGTAGTGGGATTGTTCCCACCTGACTTTATCTGGGTTGTATATGACATTTCAGATTTAGCATCTATTTATATTCAGCACTTTCCCTGTTATTTTGTGGATGAGATAGATTTACCTGTATTTTGACTTGTAGTATTTTAGGACAGCGTAACACATCACTTTGGGTCCATTAAATTGGGTAATCCCTTAGTGACGTGTCAGCTGGCCAATGCCACGTGGCCTAGTTCCGTATATTTTTGGGACTGGGGCGTGACAATATGTATACATATATCAATCCAATATAACTTCTAGTATGTACTAAATAGAATAAATACTAACTACCAACTACACACTAAATACTAATACATATATACGTACATACATACATACCTATAATATATATAACTAAAGATACTCATAACAATAAATAACTAAAATATACTAACTATTCCAATAATATTATATGCCACAACTAAATATATTATACATATAGATACTAAAGCACAATTAGAAAATTAGAAACATATATACGTATATAAATACTCTCTCTCATATGTTTATATACATAATACATATATAAATATAACCTATATATATATATATATATATATATATATATATATATATATATATATATATATATATATATATATATAACACCCATAAATAGATACAAAAATACATATAACTATAATATATAACACTATGACAAATAACATATATATAACATACATACACCTCCACATATATATGTACATATTAAATACATATGACAATAGCATAGTAATATATACATATATAACAACATATATATGTATACGTATATAAAATCATACACTATATAAATACATAACAATATATAATATAACTATATATATAACCACATATAAATATATCTACTATATTATATATACATATACTACCACTTATAAATATATATCTACATGTAGAAAAATAGGTACATAATAATATACACATATAGTATATATACATAGATGCATAGATCTAAGACACAACATTACATAAATATATATATACACAATATTATATATATATGCATATATATAATTACATTTTTTCATGAAATAAGAACACAAAAGAATTAGATCTACAATTAAATTGCACGTACATGGACCATATCACCCCGTATCCCACTAGATCTAGGATACGCATGCAACACGAGTCCACCACACATCCAAACGTACCCCGAAGGATACGAACAAGTCATATATATTATTTATGAACAATACGAAGAGTCAAATATAAATCTACGTGTCCGTGTCAAAATGTGACATGCTCAAAGTCCCGTGTCGAAGGAAAAATCCCCAAATCAACACGTATCACCAAATTGATGGGATACGACCTACACGTACCCAATTGTGGACACGACACTAGTCCCAAACACACAAGCACATGTCAAATTGATCTATATAACCAATTGACACACACAACAAATGTCAATCTCGGAATTCTCCCAAAATTGACACAAAAAATACCATAACTTTCTCAATAGGCCTCCTATGAACACAAAACCAATCATATGGGTAGCCTATGCATATGGGTTAATTTTTTATGGTTAAATCTCAGATTTAGAACCTAAATTAATGAGAAAAACTGAATTGTACCTATTGGGAGATGGATTCCCAATAAAACCTCCAAAATTGGTGAAATTGGCCTTCAACTTATAGATCATTGCTCCTCTTTGTAGATCAATACTTCCTTCTTGTAGATCTATGCTTCCTTCTTGTAGATTCATGCTCTAATAGCCTCCAATGGTAATTTGGGAAATAACTGGGTGGAAATTTGGTTGAGAAAATTTTCTAGATCTAGATTTGGAAAAAAAAATGAAGAGAGAGAAAGTTTTCATCCCCTTTATATAGGCCTCACTTGCCCCCTCCCTTGAGCTACTATGTAAAGTCTAAAATACCCCTTAAGGCCTCTCATGAAGAAATTAATTAAGGAGGGAAGCTTCTAGTCTAATGGGTTTAACATAATTAATCATCCTCCTAATAATTGGGATTCTAATTATTGGGCTCAATTCTAACTAGAATTAAATGTTGGTCCATAAGTCTAAACTAAACTAGTTGGTCCACTAACACAAGTCAAAAAATAAATCTAACATGCTAATAATAAATAATACAATAAATAAAATTTAACATGCACAATATTTAATTAATTACCAAATAACTAAAATACCCTTTCCTAGAAAATGTGGTAGTGACACGAGTACCCAAGAGATCCAACATATTGTTATCTCGATCCGTTCGACCACATAATCAAACATGACACATTTATCCACACCACAATTATGTGCCAACCACAACATTTTGCTCTGCCTTGGATACCCACCATACCAACATTTAAGGTCAATTCGTGTAGTTGCATCTAACCTTAGGTCTGATCCGCATTTAGACCACCTTATAGAGGATGCTCCTACTCCACCTTGAGAAGAGCATGTATAATCCGGATTATACGCATGAACGTTCAGCATCATCTGTCTCGAACCAATTAGAGCCATCCAAACCAGGCCCGTAACCATGGGCTATGATACCACATGTTGAAAACGTGGTATGATCCAAACCAGAGTTGGGCCATGAGTTACGATATTTGACTGTGACCATATGCCTTAAAAAAAAATTTTCATGTAAGGCCTAAACAAATTCCAATTATCTACACCTCATAATCCCACTTTCTACTCGATGTAGGACTAAACTATCAACTCCACTGTCAGTATATTTTGAGCGCTAAACCAGAAACGAGATACAATAAAAAAAATCGAATATTTCAAATGCCAATACTAGTGACAGTACCTGTTGGGGTTTGCCTTTTAAATCTAAAGTGGTGCATATGCCATTTTTAACTTTCAATTTGGAAGCAAAAAAAAAAATTGAAGTTTTTATATATACCAGTCACGTGCAACCCAATGGAACAACAAAGAAAAAAAAACTATAATATTATTACAAAATTAGATAATTTTTTTAAATTATATTGAAATATAATTGAATATATTTTAATTGTGATTTGTTACAGATATATTTTAATTATAATTTATTATAGATATATTTTAAGAATTTTGGATATTATTTAGTTACAATAATATCATATACTTACTTTAAATATAATTTGAATATTGAATATATTTTAGGATTTATTACACGTTAAGATAGTTAGAAAATTTTAATTTTTTTGTTTTTATTTTTAACTACGTGAGGAGGTACATAGCCGTTAATTTTTTTTTTAGTTATTTTTATTTAGTTGTCATTTTTAAGCCATTTCAAAGTCACATTATAATAATAGAGATATATAAGATTTTTTATTAGAACCCTGCTGTTTATATTTAGAAGTTTTGAATTCAAATGAACAGAAACATAAATAAAACATACATGCACTTAAAGACTTTAACAGGAAAGAGATGGTTTCTTATTCAAGAAAACATTAGGGATGGAACATAATTGAATGACGAGGATGACAAATAACAATAGTGTATATTTTTACAAAAGGTTTTAATGAGGGCCAATATACTATATATTTGCATACTTTTGGAAAGATATATTAATTAAAAAAAAATTAAGATCTTTGTGGCCGCTATAAAATAGGAAACCCAGAGAACCTTAAGGTCTGTTTGATAAATAATATTTTTTTTACAGCTTTTATCATTTTAACTGGTGTTATTGATTGCAATAAAAGTTCTATAAAATAAAATATTTTAAATCTACTTATATTATTATGTTTTCTATCTACTCCTAATATATTTTCCAACGAGAATTGTTTGAAAGTTAATATTTAATATTTCATAAATTGAACTCAAGTGACTTGTAATTTTCGAGAAGAAATAAAATTTCAACTGGATTGTAGAAGGTCAGTAGATCGAATCACGAAAACGTATTATTTCTTTCATTTATAAATGGTGGAAGTTGTAAAGCAGTTGGCTCAAAGACAACATACAATACAGTATAGACAAAATTTTTAAATGTTATGTCGGATCTGATACGTTATGTCGCAAAGTAAAAAAAAAAAAATCATACCGTATCATTTAATTAGTACCAAAATATTGAATCATGTATCTTTTCGAATTCTAATTTCTAGGGTTACTAAACCCAGAGAAGTAAGTAAAAAATAAATAAGGAAAGAAGGGTTGGGAAGTGAGCTTTTCCCGCCAAAAAGACAATCCTCTCCCCGCTTCCGTTCAAAAATTCCATGCGGTAACTGCACCGCCCTTCCAAGTACGCACCGCACCCAGCCAACAGTTATGAACTCACCTGTGGGCCCCCACCGGTTTCCTGAAACCCAAATTTTCCGTTATGCCCCTGCGCGGCTCCTTCCTATTTGAGGCCCGACCACATTCTTTCTGTGTCCTTCTCCGTCTTTTCAGCACTCAAGAGTTCCGATATTTTTCCTTTTTCCTTTTTATATTTTTGGTACAAATAAAGAAAATTCCAGAGGAAGAGGAGATGGAGGCGTGCTGTAGTAGAGCCATGGAGGACGAGAACCTGTGCAGAAGGAAGAACGCCGGTTGGCAGTGCAAAAATCCCAAGGCTGAGGGTTCCATCTACTGCACCCGCCACACTCTCTACGCCGAGGAGAAAGTAAAAAAAAATAAAAAAAGAATGGAATCTTTACTCCTTTTCTTTTAGTACAAATTGGGTTGCAGGGACACGGCTATGATTTTTTGAGTAGACAGATCGAATCTTTGTTGTTTGGACACGGAGACACGGACACGGGGACACGGACGCCAAGGAGAAAGTAAAAAACAGATCGAATCTTTACTCCGTTTTTTTCAGTACAAATTGGGTTACACGTACACGACCTGCGTTTTTGTGGCTCTGTGTCGAGACGGACACGGCTATAGTTTTTGGAGTTGAAAGATCGAATCGTTGTTGTTCGGACACGGGGACACGGACACGGCATTGACGTTGGCGTGTCGTAGGGTCTTTTTAGTGTCCCTGTTTTTCTAGTACAAAGTTCGAATTCTGTTTCTTTTGTTAGGGTAAGTTATGTTGCAAGGAGACACGGTCACGGCCTTGGTTTCGACGTGTGGCGTGTCCGATTATGTTTTGGTGGTTCCGTGTCGACGTGGATGCTGCTATGTTTTTTTGAGTAGAAAGACCTATTTGTTGCACATACACGGGGACACGGATATGGAATTGATTTTGGTGTGTCCTGGTTTTTTTATACTGTCCCTGCTTTTTCTTGTACAAAGTTAGAAACTTTATTTCCTTTTTAGTATAAAATTGTGCTGCACGGACGGTGATGACCTCGTTCCGGCGTGTTTTGGTGGGAACGTTGGTTTTTGGAGTAGAAAGATCAAATCTTTGCTATACGGACACCGACAAGGACACACCATTGATTTTGGCGTTTCCTAGGTTTTTTTTTTAGGTTGTAGTGTGCCTCCTTTTTATAGAGAATCAGAAGAAGGAAATGTAGGAAGATCAAATCTCTCTTTTTAGTACAAATAATGTTGCACGGAGACACGGACATGACCTTAATTTTGGTGTCTTGACTGTTTTTTGGAGCACAATGATCAAATCTTTCTCTCTTGTTGCACGGATACGGACACAACATTGATTGTAGTGTACCCTAGGTATTTTCTGTAGTGTCCTTGCTTTTTCTAGAGTATAATTCTGAACCTATCTTCGATATCAGAAGAGGAAAAAGAAGAAGGAAAGAGAAGAAGAAGATGGAGAGGTGGCGCCAATGCCTGATGAGAAACCAAAAGAAAAGAGAAGAGTATGGAGATCAAATCGCTCTTGTTTTTTTTACTATAAATTATGTTGCACGGACACTGGCACACTAATATGGGCATTGATTTTGGCATGTCCTAGGTTTTTTTTTTTTGTAATATCCCTGCTTTTGTAGAGTATAATTCTGAATTGATCTTCATTATCAGAGAAAGAAGACGAAGAAGGAAGAAGAAGATGTAGAGGTGGTGCCTATGTCCGACGGTACACTGAAAGAGAACAATCTTGATCACAGCCTTGGGGCCTCCCCTCATGGAGGGAAAATTACGGTGAGCTTTGATTTCAATTAATTTTGTTTAGTTCACAGAGCTTGATTTTTTCTTTTGGGAGTACGAAGATCAAATCATTCTTTATTTGTCTCGATATTTATTCTTTTAGTATAATCTATGTTGCATGTACGGCGACATGGACATGGCATTGATTTTGCGTGTTCTAGGTTTTATTTTTCTTTCTAGCCAGTGCTTTCCTAGAGTATACTTCTGAACCAATATTCTGTCCCATCTCTCTCTTCCAGAAGGAAGGAGAAGATGAAGAGGTGATGCCAATGTCCGAAGAGATACCAAAAGAAAACAACACGCAGAAAGAGAACACTCTTGATCGTCGTCGGAAGGCCTCTGGTCATGGAAGGAAACTTGTGGTGGGTTTCGGTTTTGATCAATTTTCTCGAGTTCTGTAAAAAATTCAAGATGAGCATTGAGCTTGCTTTTTCTTTTTAGGATGATTTAGATTCGGATAAGAATGGGTCACTGAAGAAAAAGCTTTTGAAGGGAGAAGATGCGCTGATGTGCCATCAGTGCCAGCGCAACGACAAGGGACGAGTGATCCACTGCTCCACTTGCAAAAGGAAGCGCTATTGTATCCCCTGCATGAAATGGTTTGTCTTTCTTCTCCAAAATTTACTTTTTATGGTAAAAGGTTGAATTTTAACTGAAGGATTGCTGTAAGTATCAATTTTGCAATTATCTACTTCATGTCTGTACCAAGATTGAATTATGAGATAAATGATGGACTAGTACTTATTTTTCAATTTCTGGCAAAAAGATTGGATTCAAATTACGGGATAAATGCTGAAATAGTACCCCTAAATTTCTCCAGATCTTTGTTTTTTCTGGTGAGAAGTTGAAATATTTGACTT
This sequence comes from Iris macrosiphon, assembly GCA_036927795.1. Lineage (NCBI taxonomy): Eukaryota > Viridiplantae > Streptophyta > Magnoliopsida > Asparagales > Iridaceae > Iris > Iris macrosiphon. Next base: position 430,159 of record JAYESA010000143.1, read on the forward strand.
GGTTGTTACTAAAAGTACCAATTTTGTGATTATTTATTTTATGCCGTATTGGTCCGGGATTGAATTGTTGAATTGATGTTAGCGTGGTACCTCTAATTTTGTTGCTAGGTCTGGTACTTTTTTTTTTGATTAGGACTCCATTTCGGGTTGTCGGTTTAAGTGAGTGTTTGGTGTCTTAAAAGTGCGATTAATTCTGAATGAATTGAGCCAAATTACTAACAAGACCTCTGTGATTGTTCCTTCAAGATTAATAGTTGTGGTCTGTGAGGTCGTCTAAGATAGGTAGGAACGAAAGCCTTTTTTGGTTGACTGCTGGGGCTATTTTGGTGTGAGATATTTGTAAATGTACTTCTTTGGTTGAGTGCTTAAAATAAAATGCAGCTTTTTTTTGAACAACTTAGGTTCCTGTTTTCATGTAGTGTCATTTGCTAATATATGATCTTCTCTCCATATCACGGTGCTAATAAGAAGCCAGCCTGATGCAACTGAACCCAAAATCCTTTGGAAAGCTCCAGTTAAAAGAAACTTGGTTTTTTCAACGTTATAAATGCATGAGGCCAAAACTGTAGCATCTGATTCAAGTCTATATTCTTTTCTAATGCATAGTTCATTATGTCGACTTTGTTAGTAAGTTTCTCTGTCTCTGTTCTATTTGGTGGTTTTATAGGTATCCTCTCTTAACAGAGACTGATTTCGCTAACAAGTGTCCAGTTTGTTGCCATAATTGCAATTGTAAGGCCTGCCTAAGAATAACTAATATTCCCAAGGTCTGATATTTAACTGTACTTTTCCTCCGTACACTGATCTCTATTGAATTTATCTGATAACATGTTCTATATTTGTTCCTTAGCATGAAAAGAAGGCCATTTCTGATGAGGACAGGTTAAGATATTGTCGTTATTTGATCCATTTTGTGCTTCCTCTGCTCCAAGAAATGTGCAAAGATCAACTAAAAGAAAAGGAATTGGAGGCAAATATTCGAGGTCAAAACCACCTAAATTCATATTTAGTTTGCATATATGGTGTTTTTAATCTTTTATTGTTTTTGCTTACTCGTACTTCATAAACAGGCTTGGCATTAAGCAACGAATTGGAGTTACCTCGAGTTGTTTGTGATCAAGATGAGCGGATGTATTGGTAGGTGGTCAATTTTATGTGGTAACCTAAATAAAATTCTTTTGGTAAACTCTGCGGGGAATCTGATATTATGGTACTCTTTTGATGCAGTGATAGGTGCAAAACCTCTATTGTTGATTTCCACAGGAGCTGTCCTACTTGTTCCTATGACATTTGCCTCAGTTGTTGCAAAGATATTCGTGATGGATGCCAACCTGCAGATAGTGGGAAAATTGTTGTGAAGTATCTAAACAGAGGCCAGGAATACATGCATGGGAAGGATTCTGCCCCGCACATCGAGGACGTCTTTAGGGAGGAGCTGGTACCTATGAAAAAGTGGAAAGTTGAAAGTAATGGGAGCATACCATGTCCACCCGAAGAATTAGGTGGTTGTGGTGGTTCAATTTTAGAATTAAAGTGTCTGTTTCATGAAACCTGGCTTCAGGAGTTATTAGATAATGCTAGTAAGATTAATAGGGAGTATGAATCCAGTTCTCTCTTGGATTACTCTGCTTGTTGCCCATGTCCTAATTCATCAGGGCAGGGTGATTCTGATGGGAAAATGCTGCGGAAATCTGCCTCCAGAGAGAATTCTGACGACAACTTATTATACTGTCCAGCTGCAAGAGATATTCAGCAAGGGCAGCTAGAGCATTTTCAGAAGCACTGGATTAAAGGTGAGCCAGTAATTGTTCGGGATGTGCTTGAGTTTACCACTGGACTGAGCTGGGAGCCAATGGTAATGTGGCGTGCATTACGAGAGACGTCAGTTTCAAGGACCAGAGCTGATACTGAGAATCTTGAAGTAGAGGCAATCAATTGCTTGGACTTCTGTAGGGTTAGTTTCCTGCACATAGAACTTCTGTTTCTTGTCAGTTTCTATAGTTGTCAATGATAGCTTCTCATCAAAAATTTGTGGTTTGATCAATATGCGTAAGTTACATACACAGATATATATGGAAAAATTTCCACAGTCCATAGTTTTATTCTTTTCATTTTCAATGTAGACCGAGATAAATATACACCAATTCTTCAATGACTATGCCAAGGGAAGACATCACGATAATGGGTGGCCTATGTTGCTGAAACTTAAGGACTGGCCCCCAGCTACAGACTTTGGGAAGCGCCTACCACGCCACAATGCTGAATTCATAACTTCTTTGCCTTTTCCACAGTACACAAGCCCTCAGGAGGGTGTTCTGAATCTTGCATCTTGGCTCCCAAAGGGTGTTTTGAAGCCGGACATGGGCCCCAAAACTTATATTGCTTTTGGACTTGCAGAAGAGTTAGTCAGGGGTGATTCAGTAACCAAGCTACACTGTGATATGTCAGATGCGGTATGTATCTAAATTTTACTACTAGTGATATTTAACATAGATGTTTTATTGCTTTCTTTGGGCAATATGTCAGTTGGTTCTCAAGCAAATCGTTTAGAAGGAATCTTAAGAATAAGTAATTCTAATGATTTGTGTTTAATAGCAAGGCTTTCACTTAATCTACCGGTTATGACTGCTTCACCTTTGATCATTACCGTTCCAGCTTTATATGTAATTACTTATCAGCTTATCATATCTTTGTCTGGTTCACATTTTAGACATAGTTGCCAAAGGAAACGGCTCACGGAAGTGTTTACTGTGACTTTCCGTGGCAATTTATTTCTGATTTTCTATGTCCACAGAAACGAGGATCAAACTAATTTAGCTAAGGAAATACCTTGTAATATTTTGATAGTTAATTTTCTTTGTTTAGGTGAATATCTTGATGCACACAGCTGAAGTAACTCCTACAAATAAACATCTTTCAAATATTAGGAACTTGAAAAAGGAGCACAGAGCACAGGATAACAGAGAATTTTATCCTGAAAAACAAACTGATTTGGAAGATGAAGACAACTGTATAGCAATCCTTTCACATGAGGAGTCTCCGGAAGATGGGAATGGGGTTGGAGGCAAGCAGCAGTTGAATGATGAAGTGAAACAAGCGAATTGTGGACAGGACCCAGGAGTTCCTGAGGAGACCGAGAAAGCTCCATTTTCTGATAATTGCAAAACTGAGCTTGATGTTCATGTTCCTCTTAATGGAAAGGTTCAGAGTACTTATACCTTTGCTGGAGACAATGGTAAGTCAGATGTCTCGGATGCTATTGATGTTATGAAGGTTGTCAAGGATGAAGCATGTATTGGGGATACTGAAAAAAAAGCTATTGATCAAAATACAGAGCAGAACTTTGCGAATAATGCTGTAGAAGGTAAGGAAGAACCCAATGGAAATGGGAATGGAGTAGAAGTTCCAGTTGTTTATGAAAATGGTAGGAATATAGGAGGTTCTGATCTCTCTCCTGAAGGCCAAACCATGAAGAACGGAAAGGAACATGATGAACACATTCAAGTTTCTGAAGATTCCAGAATTTTTTCTGAAACTGAAAATATCAGCTCCAAGGTGCATGAAATGGGAAGTCAAAATGTGCAGTTTACTAACTCAAAGAACATTGAGTTTGAAGGGACACAAGGTGGTGCACTCTGGGATATTTTTCGAAGGGAAGATGTTCCAAAACTACAGGAGTACCTGAAAAAACACTGTAGAGAATTCAGACATTTCTTTTGTTATCCTGTAGAGCAGGTCTCATTTCAGTCAATCAATAAATCCTTTTGATCTTTTAGATATGTTTATCCACCAACTAATAAACCATCATTTTAATGATCAGGTAGTTCATCCAATTCATGACCAGGTTTTCTACTTAACCATGGAGCATAAAAGAAAGCTGAAGGAAGAATTTGGTAAGAGCTTGTAGTACTCAGCCTCCATTTTGTTCATTTTGGGTACTGGTTCTGACAATCTGCATGTCTTCATATACATAGATGTTGAGCCTTGGACCTTTGAGCAAAATCTTGGTGAGGCTGTCTTCATTCCAGCTGGGTGCCCCCATCAAGTTAGGAATCTAAAGGTGTTCTTTCTCAACTGGAAATGTTTGTGCTTCATATGAATTTTTATTTAACATTAGTCTCTCTAATACTCATTATGTACGCAGATATACTCATCTGTTCACTTCACTAATTTAAAACTGTTGGTCCTTGTACAGTCATGTATTAAGGTCGCTGTTGACTTTGTTTCTCCTGAAAATATCCAAGAGTGCATTCGTCTGACTGAAGAATTTCGCCAACTACCTCAGGGGCACAAAGCTAAGGAAGACAAAGTTGAGGTAGATGAAATTTTTATTTCGTCCATACCGTGTCAACACCATTGTTCCTTGTAAATTTTATGATATTCTTTTTTGATGATTTTTATCAGGTGAAGAAAATGGCTCTTCATGCACTTAGCCAAGCCATTGACAATAAGCTTCCACTTGATATTGACCAAAAGTGAGTTAATTGAAACCCAATTATTCTTTTGTACCGAGCTAAGCTACCTTGTACTCGCTTTTGTAGTTTCATGTTATTTAGTTACCTTGCTGGAAAAACTCATCAAACCCTGTTAGTACAGGATTTGATCAAATTCTCATATGGGAAGTCCGTTCATGTACTCGTATCTTCATGTTATGTAGTTCCCTTGCTGGGAATCTGTTAAACTGTCAGTACATGATTTAATCAAATGCTAAGATGGGATCTCCTTTGGCCTATTTGTAGTTGTACACTATATATGCCATATACTTGCATTTGCATCTTCCTTCAACCAATATATGCATTTCATCTTTCTTACCCTTCACCCACATGAATATGTTCTGCTTGTTACTTGTACGAATAAACTATTACAGATACATATGCATGATCGCTACCAACATAAGGATTTATTTAGATCGATTTCCCTATTCTGGAGACTTTCGAAAAAAAGCAAGCAGACAGTATTGTGGTTTATTGATAAGTCAGGAACTTGGGAGCTTTGTCTTGCTTACAAGTTTGTAGCTTTGTTAATTAAAACTACAAAGTGAACTTACTCTGTTTTGTTATTTTAGCTCTGCTGGTGAAGACTCCCAGAAAAAGGGCTCAAAACGAAAGTCTGCATCTAAAAGTGTTCGTGGGAAAAGGAGAAAAGAGAGCTGAAGATGTGCGCTATTTTGATGATTTCTACTAACCTTATTTAGATTTTATTAGGTGCAACAAATTTGGAAGTAACTTATCCCATCATTTTGTATGTGCATGGACATGTAATCCCTAGACCACTGTAATTATGAGTGCTATGGTCTCATTTTGAATCTTTTTGCACGAGGCTACGAATCTTTTATACAATGGCTGCCCTTGGCAAAGTAGTTGGTCATTTTGTATTAGTCCCGGTGCATGGAGATGATGTGTTTAAGTAATTTTGTATATCTGCTCGACATCTTGGTTGCTGTAAGAGTAACATTAAGCTCCAGAAAGTAACATTTTCTTTTGGTGAAGAATGTATTATTATCTAGACTAGAAATGTTATTGATGCAATACAGCCTACCAGACTTGTTTCTTATTGTAATGTACTTGCCTAATTTGACTCTTATGACTTGGCTACTGCTCTTTGGAAAATAGGCTGCAGGTATTCTAGGATCCTGGTTCCATCTCTTGATTAGAGTGGTGAGGTTCTGTAGTAGTTGCCTTGCTTAAAATGTTGTTGGCTTATGATTTTGGTACCTGTATAGTGATTAAGAGCATATGTATCAATTTATGTACCTGATAACTGCTGCTCAAGATGAAGAATGCTTCCTTTATAGATATGTTTCATTTTCTTTTGCCACTGATGATTGTTGCTCAAATTGAAGAATGCTTCCGTTATAGATTTTTGTATAGTGTTTGGCAAGCTGGTGTAGAGTCAGGCGCCCATTGAAGCATCTGATTTAGTCTTTTGCAGTGCCGAGCATGTCTAGCCTATTCTTTTGCAGCGTGGAGTATGCTGGGTTAATCTATGGGTGAGCATTATTCGGTTTTGGATCTAAAATCGAACCGAATAAGAGATTCGGTTCGGTTTGAATTTTTTTTGGTTTAGTTTCGATTTTGAAAATATTAAATTTTTTTATTCGGTTTCGGTCCGAAAATCGAATAAGATTTATGCAAATATATAAATATTCTAATTTTATGTATATTTTGTGATTAAAAATGTGTATATTTTGAAGACTTAACAATTTTATGTATATGTTTTAAAGTCCAACTTTGAACACAATTTTGAAATATAGTAAAACGTGTGTATAAAATTATAAAATTACGACATTTAATATAATTTAATAACGATTTCAACTTTAGGTTTGATCCATTAAATAATAATACTAGTCCAACCAAATAAATTATTTGGTTTAGTTTCGATTTTGGCTAATTTTGGTTCGATTTCAGTTTTAGATTTAAGAATTTTGGTTTATTTGGTTTTGACTATTTGGATTTTGTTGAAATAGTTTTCCATTCACCAAATCAAATGCAGCTGAACTATCTTTTAGACTTATCAAAATTTGCCATCACTTATTTTTAGATATTATTCTGCCATACTTTCTCAATTCATATTTTTATTCAAATTTTTTGCTGCATCAATAATTTTTTTTATAAGAAATTGGGTGTACCAAAAGAAGTTTGGAGTAATTGAATGGACAATATGGTGAAAATAGATTTTTTGGATTTTGTGTGTGTGGAGATTTGGGGTTGTTTTTTAATTTAAATTTTTGGATAACTTTAAATTAGAAAATTGAAATTTGGATAGAGTTGCACTAATAATATCTTGCAAAAATTTAAAATTGTGTTGATATATATATATATATATATATATATATATATATATATATATATATATATATATATATAAACGAGATAAGAACCATAAGCTCATATTACTATATAAACTATGAACATGTAGACCAATATGAATAGATTCCTACATCTTATGTGCACTATACTCCATTTCTATTGGTCCATATGTACATTGACTCATGTAAAAATATGAGTCTATGGTTCACATATATATATATATATATATATATATATATATATATATATATATATATATGACACATTGGTCCAGGGTAATTAATTCTTTCAACATCCACACACATATATATATATATATATATATATATATATATATATATATATATATATATATATATAGGGTAAACGGGATATGAGCCATAGGCTCATATTCCTACATGAGCCATGCACACGTGGACCAATAGGAATGAATTCATACATTCCATGTGCACACATGTGCACTAGTATACTCAATTCCTATTGGTCCACATGTGCATTGGCTCATATAGGAATATGAATCTATGGCTCATATTCTTTTTTTCCATATATATATATATATATATATATATATATATATATATATATATATAAAGTTGTGCTGATATATAGTCCCTCCAATCCTATGGAAAAGCTCTCCTATAATTGTACCATCTCATTTTTCACCTTGGACCCACCCATATTTGAAGCCAATCCCTATATATAGTCCCTCCAACCTCAAGTTCCGTAGCCGGACCATCTTATGAAACCTTAGGAGCAAACCGATATAATCCGCCAACCGTAGGTCCTGACTCGGATCACCTTATAGAGATGCTGTAACTATGAGCCAATTTTGAACGAGTCAAGTTATATTTCATACATGTAAAGCATAATATGACGAGTCAAATTAATTATGATTATTGTTCACCATAATCTATCTCGAAGCAACACGAGTGCTCCAATCCAATTGTAATCTTAGGCTCTGATGCCCACTTCTTAGGAACGCTGACGAGACCAATATCAGAAAATTGTCTCGAAATTCAATTTGTAAGTCTTGGACTATGATAACACTTGTTAGAAACAAGATGAGAAACCAGAGCATATCATGAGATATGATCCATGAGATATGATACGCAACTTAAAAGGAAAATACTTTATTAATTACAAGATCAATTCTATATATCTGTATTTCTTATATTTTATTTGGAATTAATCTTTCTATACAACTCTCTTTATAACGTCAACGAACCTGCTGCACTAAACCGGATACAAGTAAAAAGGAACACTGACCCTTTGGATTACAAATGCTGGATTCTTGTTCACAAATCTCAATTAGGAAGTGTAATGCTTCTCTCCGTAGTTCATGCTAAAAGAGACTTTCTTGTTGCTTAGAACGTAGTGTACTTCCGTCCCTGGCCTTGTGCATATTCATCAATGCGACACGTAATTTTAGTTGAATTTTAATTGTTATTCTCATACGTTTGTTGGTATTTTTGCCTTTAGACTAACTAAATATAGTCCCACATGTGGGTATCTCAATATAATACTTTGTATGAGTTGAGGTATGCATATGGAATATGGTGGGACACATGGATGCCATATAGGGGTGTTTTTCTAGAAAAAAAAATGATTAACTCCTCATGAAAATATTTATACTTTTTGTCATGCTCTTGGAATTATATTCATAGGAGCTAAAGCACCAAAGGGACTTAGCGACTCGGGCTCAAGGACGTAAAGTGGCGCTTTGTTGGCGCACTTTGATTTATGCTCGGGTTGCATGCGCGTGTTGCATGAACGGACGTTGAGCGGACTATGCATTGGGTTGCGATTGTGGGATATCAATTTTGTATATTGGCTTTTTAGTCCCACATTGGAAAGAAGAGGAGGGTGAGCTTCCATCATTCCCTATATAAAGAGCACTCCATCCTCCTTTTGAGATAGACCAAAAAGTTGAGAAAGAGAAGTTCAAAGAAGTCCGTTCGAGTCACACAAAGAGGTCACTACGAGCATTCCAGAAGTTCTCTTGTGAACTTGTTGGCTCATGCGAACAGATCGTCGATATATGACGAATCTTGCTTTGAGCAACGGTGGTCTTCACCGCCCTAGCAAGAATAATTTTTTATTCTGTCTTCTTCTCCTTTTTCTTCTTGGTTCGTTCTGTCTGATTGCAACTGCGTTTTGCATGTAAACCCCCTGATTTTTCAAAATTTTCAAAACTGAATTTTTCACAATTTTCTGGAATTTTCTGGAATTTTTCTGTAATTTAAAAACAGGCTTTTAATTATTCAATAATTTTTAATTGATAATAAACAATATTAAAATATTATGGAAATAATATTTTTGGATGTAAAATGAAAAGCTGGACTTAGGACAATTTTTCTGGAATTTATCGGACCCCGGACCTATTTTAAAACACCTAAAAAGTATTTATTTAATTATTTAATTATTTTATTGGTTATTATTATTATTATTATTATTATTATTATTAATAAAACTCAGCCTACCGGCCCGGCCCAAGCCCATTGGACCCAGGCCCGCAGGCCGGCCCAGCCCGCTCCCCACCGGGTCGGGTCGGGTCTGCCCGCCGCCGCCCGACCCGCTTGACCCGGCTCCCCCTCTCTCCCCTGTGCCCGCGTCTCGCGGCGGAGACGCCGCCGCCGCCCGCTCCGCCCGCCCACACCCCCACGACCACCCCTCTCCCCGCCCGTCTCGGCCCCCTCACCGCCCGGCCACCCCTATTAAACCCCCCTGGCCTCGCCTCCACCCTCAGCCACCGCTCCCCTCCCCGTCGACGCCACCGGACCGCGCCGCCCTCCGCCGCTGCCCAGCCACCCTGCCACCGCCGTCGCCGTCGCCTCCAGCCGCCTCCTTCCTCCCCTCCCCACCTCGACAGCAGCAGCAGCCGCAGCAAGCCGCAGCAGCCCGCCGACGACGCCCTCCGCCGCCGGCGAGTCCCCAGCCGCCTCGCCGTGCCTCCCCGCAGAGCCCCCGAGCCCGGCGACGCTGCCCCGGCCGCCCTCCGCCCTGAGCCTCCGGCGGGAAAGCCCTAACCCTAACCCTAATTTTATTCCCGAATCCGACACGTGTCGGACACGTGTCAGACACGATCGAGTTCGGATTTCTCGGGTCCCCTTCAGGTACTTGTAACTTTTTGTTCGTAGCTCTGTTTTCGATTCTGCAAATTGCGTTGCGAAGCCTGTATGACCCTCTCGGTGCCCGGACAAACTGTTCGGGGCATCGCGTCCTGTGGTGATCGCACACCGCGATCCAAAAACAGGAAAAACCAGTCCATATTTCACCTCGGAACCGAGTACGCCCCGCCAAACGGGACAACTTGGTCGCGCGCGATCTTCACAGATACGTGCGCGTCGTCGATACGGACGTGCAGAATTTCACAGAAGTCGATTCGGGTGTGCGTGCACACCGAAATCAACGCGTATCCGCGGACATCGTCCCGTATTCGACTTTTTTGTATTTTACCCTAACTTTGTGTATACACGTCGGATTGAAACGAAACTTGTGCCATCGGACTCGTAGCGATACGCTGGTCCTGTGAGCCAAGTTTGGTTCGATTCTGAGAACGTTGACGAAATCGCGTGTCGTGGGCCCCACAGGCCCCGCTCGACGGGCGATTTTGTGTTCGGCTCATCGGAATTCAATTCTGGAAGTTCCGTTGGGTTCGTATCAGCGTTTCTGACCTGTTGACACTGAGTTTGGTAAATTTGGAGACCTTTGACCCGGACGCATTTTTCGGTGCAAAGCGGGTCCACCGGTGGATCCCGTTTTGGCCCGAAACTGCCGTTTTGCCCTTGTCTCCAAATTGGACCCAAGGACAGGCGTTTCTAGCTGATTGATATTTTCTGGATCTGATGGTAATGTTTGTTTCAGCAACCGGAGTACCGCCTGCAATTTCCGCCGAAGTCAGAACTGCAAACATAGCCGGAACCACAGGCAAGTGTACCTTGCCGAAACTTGCAGCTTTGCTACCTATTTCCTGGACTTAGTTATACATCAGTGGGCAAGTAAAGCTTGCCAAACCCTGCAGCTTGCTATATATTTTCTTGGTTTAATCTAGCATCAGTGGGCAAGTAAAGCTTGCTAATTCTCAGATATTTCTGGTTATAGTATTTTACTTGATTTATTGTAGATGCCTAAGTAAACTTGTTTAACTGCTCAACCCAGGACACCTGACACTATTCATGTGACGGAATTGCCTGAGATATACCTGGTGATTCCGTATAGGATACATTTTTATGTCATTTATAGTTTACATGCTTAGATTCTATTCTGACTCATTGCATTAGTTCAATCTTGCGTGACTTGTACCTGTGATATTCTGGAACTGTGAAGTGAGATTACATGGGGTGGGGAGAGTATTATCATATCAAGGCTGAATATAATGTAAATAATGTTATCTGGATATGTCTTAGTCTCTGACACAGAGCTATGGCACCAGTTCTGGCCCTTCGAGAAAATACTGCTATGGTTTCTTCGACACTGATCCTGTAGTAGTCTCAGCCTGAGTATGACTAAAACTCTCACTTGCATATCACTTAGCTGGTTTACATATTTACCCTGCTGTTTCATTATTGCTGCACTGCATATATTTTAGCTTATATTTTCTGTACCTTGTTATGTCCCCTGAGGACCTGGAATGGACTATGTCCCCAGGTATAGCCGAAGAGATCTACCCCGAGGTGTACGGTACATGAGCACTCCTTGGAGCAGAACCCGGAACAGAGAACGAGATATTGGTCGAAGATTTCTCCTGAGCACCGGCTTCATCTACACAGTATTTCCATTTTCAGCATTTATTTCCTGTCTATTTTCTCCTTAAATGTAACAGAATAATTCTCGGATTGTTTCCCGAGATAACCTTATTTGCTATTGCTTATTTTATTTCCATTGCATTATTTCTGGCAATTAATCTGTATTTATTTGATGGATGAGATTAGAAATACCTGAGACTTGTAACATTTTACTGCTAGACTACAGCTTAAGCATGCCCTGATGGATCCATTAAATTGGGTTGTCCATCGGTGCGTGCTGCTGGCCATTGCGCACGTCTCCCGTCCCTCGTCATTTTGGGACTGGGGCGTGACATAGTTTTTGTGGTGGCCCATGCAGGTCTACGACTAAATTGTTCGGTTTCAACTTAGGGACCGAACAGGCCTGCAATAAGATAGGATACGTTTTTAGGATCTCATCCACTTGCTTGAATCGTTTTTGATATCTGTATCGTATTCGAACTAATTTGAACTTGCATCTTGCCTTGATTCCTGTGCGCCTCTTATTGGTTATTTTGGATACAGAGAAATGGACCCACAAGAATGCAACGAGACTTCCGCCGGAACACCACAAGCTACAGGTGTCACCTACGACGACGAAGTGACACCAGACGGAGGAGTTCCATCAACTCAACAGAGCCAGCAGGCAGGTCAACCTACCTCCAGATTTCGGCGCAACGACATCCCACCTTCGCCGTAGTTCGTCCCACCAATGCCCGTGTTCCCACCAGGACAGCCGATTGACGGGCAGCAGATATTCCAAATGATCTACGCGATGATGCAAGCTCAACAACAAGTCCAACACGAGGCTCAGCGTCGCAAAGCTAATTTCTTAAGGGACAGTATCGTAACTGCACTGGAGCAGGCCAACCTACCAGCTCGACGGCCATCGACAGGCTCAATCACTGACTTCCGCCAACTGAAGCCCCGCACTTTTTTGGAAAAGAGGAGCCCACAGAAGTTCACGAGTGGCTCACCAACATACGGCATCAACTCGAAGCAGCTGAGCTTCCACGGGAACGCTGGATGACTGCCGTCAGAATGCAATTGACGGACAATGCCCATCACTGGTGGCTATCCGAAGAGACATGGCTCGGACCAGACCGAGTCACTTGGGAGGAGTTATCCAGACTCTTCCAGGAGATGTACATTCCAGCCGTCGCTCGATCAGAACTGCGGGACAAGTTTAATCGCCTCACTCAGGACTCTATGACGGTGGAAGAGTACAATGCAGAATTTATTCGTTTGAGCCGCTTCGTCCCCACCCTGATCCCGACAGAGGAAGAGAAGGTCGAAAAATTCTTCGACGGACTGAACATTGAGCTGCAGAAACTAATTGGGTCCGGGCACCAACATCATACTCGGACGTTCTTGCTGCGGCTCAACGCATAGAGCGCGTCACCAAGAGAGAGACCAGTCTGAAGAGGTCTTCCCCATCAGCAACATCCAGAACATCACAAGAAGAATCTACAAAGAGACCACACCAGCAGCAGAAAGCATCTACACCACAAACGGTAGTCCTCCTTACTTGTCACTACTGTGGCAAAGCAGGCCATATCGCCAGGGAATGCCGACGCAGGTTAGGACTATGCTTAGGTTGTGGATCCAGACAGCATGCAGTAAGAGACTGTCCTGAGCGTAGAGAAGGAGCACCAAGGGTGAACCAGCAAACTCCACTAGCGCCTCGAGCAGCACCCTACCAGCAAGCTCAGCAGCAGCAGAGGAATCTACCTCAAGGACGAGGGCAAGCTTATGCGCTGACTGTGCAGGACGCTGATGCGAGTAAGTGATTCGTAGTTATCCGTTTTTAGTCTTGTTATAGCTCGTGCCTCTTGGTTCGTGACCTCAGCCCCAACCTAGTAAATTGCAACTTGTTAATAATAACCTGGTTTTCATAAAAATTGTAGATCTTTTTCCTTAACTAGATTTTCTCTGGAAGTGCACAACTTTCAATGTTAGGGAAACGGTATTTCCCTAAGTATCTTGTGATATATTTTCAAACGATGATTGCGACCGCGTCATCTCTGTTGACCGGTTATTCTTTGATTACGAGGACGCAATCCTCTTAAGGAGGGTAGATTATAAACCCCCTGATTTTTCAAAATTTTAAAAACTGGATTTTTCACAATTTTCTGGAATTTTCTGGGAATTTTCTGTAATTTAAAAATAGGGTTTTAATTATTCAATGATTTTTAATTGATAATAAACAATATTAAAATATTATGGAAATAATATTTTTGGATGTAAAATGAAAAACTGGACTTAGGACAATTTTTCTGGAATTTATCGAACCCCGGACCTATTTTAAAACACCTAAAAAGTATTTATTTAATTATTTAATTAATTATTTTATTGGTTATTATTATTATTATTATTATTATTATTAATAAAACTCAGCCCACCGGTGTCACGCCCCGCACCCGAAAATTCGGGCACGAGTGCGTGGGTACGTCCAGCCTACGCCGCAGAGTCGGCGGTAGTACGCTGTCTAGGTCAAATCCATATTTACTAAACTAGCTCATTCACAATTAACATAGGCAAGATAAAAATGAGAACAGAAACTTAAGATTGCAACTGAAATAAATACGACAACAGATTCAAATGTTTTAGTACAAAAATTCAGAATGAAACCGGGGACAAACCCGATTAATAAGATAAGAAACATAAGTAAAAGATAGCTACTGCTAGCTACTCAGCAGCAGGGGTCTCCTGGGTGGGATCTGGCTCCTCATAAGTATCATCTGTACCCTCATAGGGACCATAATATGTAGGGGCAAGGTCCTCATCATCGCCTAAATCAACAGATCCAGTCAGGAAAGGAGCAAAGTACACAGTGCATAACAAGATTAAACTAAATGTTTGTGACAATTAAATTGAATATCATGTTGAGCAACTGCATAATCGAACATCAATATCTCAGAGTTAAAGCTGTAAACAGGAATATGAGAAAGCAGAAATAAATGAGAAAGGAAAGGAAACTACAACAGTCAGCAAGATATATAACAAGACCAGAAACTATCTGTGTGAACTTGTGTTTGTTTTTAGAATACATAGTTGGCATGTAGGGGTTTATAAGGCTAATTCGGCCGTCATGAACGACTATTAAATAGGAAAAATCGAGATCTGGCTGAGGTACAGTCGCGTACCAACAGCTATTAAACATGGCAGGGGAAAGGGTAAACTACATGCCTTCTAGTATTCTCCCACCCGACATGAAAAACAAGACATGAACTCCAATATTCAAGACATGAAATCCAGCATTTCTAATACTAGGTGTAATCATCAAGGGTACTAGTAAAGCAGAGAATTAATTATCACAATATAAAGATTTAACTTGAAGTGCAGGTACTTGCCTGTTGTTTGGATCTGATTAAATTGGTTCTTGGGGAAATTTCCAGAGATGAGTCCAAAAGCTGAAATAGACATTACCATCATGCTCAGAAGATGTCAAATAGCTAGAAACGCCTGTCCTTGGATCCAATTTGGAGACAAGGGCAAAAACGGCAGTTTTGGGTCAAAACGGGGTCCGCCGGTGGGCCCGCTTTGCACCGAAAAACGTGTCTGGGTCAACGGTCTCCAAATTCACCAAACTTAGTGTTAACAGGTCAGAAACGCTGATACGAACCCAACAAAACTTCCAAATTTGGATTCCGATGAGCCGAACACAAAATCGCCTGTCGAGCGGGGCCTGTGGGGCCCACGACACGCGATTTCGTCAACGTTCTCAGAATCGAACCAAACTTGACCCACAGGACCAGCATATCGCTACGAGTCCGATGGCGCAAGTTTCGTCTCGATCTGACGAGTGTACAAGAAGTTAGGGCAAAATGTCGAAAAGTCGGATACGGGACGATGTCCGCGGATACGCGTTGATTTCGGTGTGCACGCACACCCGAATCAGCTTCTGCGAAATCTCACACGTTCGTATCGACGACGCGCACGTATCTGTGAAGACCGCACGCGACCAAGTCGTCCCGTTTGGCGGGGCGTACTCAGTTCCGGGGTGAAACAGGGTCTGGTTTTTCCTGTTTTTGAATCGCGGTGTGCGATCACCACAGGACGCGATGCCCCGAGCGGTTTGTCCGGGCACCGAGAGGGTCTTACAGGCTTCGCGTAGAAATTTACAGAATCGAAAACGGAGATACAGGGTGCAAGATACGAGTACCTGAACCGACTCTGAAAATCGGAGAAAAATCGTGTCCGTGTCGTGTCCGACACGGAGATTAGGGAAATTAGGGTTAGGGTTCTGCGGATTCCGGCGAGGGAAACTCGGCCGGAGGAGGGCGGAGCGGCGTTGCTGGGGCCGAGGGCGGTTCGCCGGGGCTGGGCGGAGCCGGTGGTCGGCGGCGCGCGGGGAAGAGGGGCGGCCGGAGGCGGCTGCTCGCGTGTCCGAGCTGCTGCGGGTCGACCGGAGGAAGGAGGAGGAGAGGGGAGGAGGTGCTGGCGGTGCAGGGCGGAGCTGGGCGACGGGGTCGGCCGGCGTCGAGGCGGCTCGGGCGGTCGACGGTGGTGGGGGTCGTGGCTGACGGTGGCGAGGGTGGGGGCTGCGGGGGTTTAAAAAGGGGAGGAGGCGGTTGCTGGGGCCGAGCTCGGCGGAGAAGAGGGGGGACGTGGCCGCGGGGTGCGGGCGATGTGGCCGACGGAGCCGTCGTGTGGCCGGGCGGGTCGGCGGCTGACCGAGTCTCGCCGGGACGTGGGGGAGAAGGGTGGCCGGGTTCGGGTTCGCGGGCGGGTGCGGGTCTGGCTGACCCGACCCGACCCGGTAAGGGCGGGCTGGGCCGGAGGCTAACGGGCTTGGCCCACTGGGCCGGCCCCAAAAACCTAAAAACAGAATAATAATAATAATAATAAAAATAATAATAAAAATAATAATAATTAAATGAATAAATAGTTTTTAGGCATTTAAAAATAGGTCTGAGGCCCAGAAAAATCCAGAAAAATTACCCTAAGTCCAGTTTTTCATTTTACACCAAAAAAATGTTATTTTCATGATATTTTAATATTATTTATTAACAATTAAAAATTATTTAATAATTGAGAACCTTGATTTTAAATTCAGAAAATTCCCAAAAAATTCCAGAAAATTGGGAAAATCCAAGATTTAATAATTTTGAAAATTCAGGGGTTTACAACCTACCCAACTTACAAAAATTTCGTCCTCGAAATTTAAGAATAACAATGGCACGAAAGAAAAGGCCGAGAAATAAAATATACCTCAGGGTTCAAAAAGATAGGGGTATCGCTCTCTAAACTCGTCTTCTCGCTCCCAGGTGGATTCGCCGGGAGAATGGTGCTTCCAAGCTACGCGAACCAGGGAAATGATCTGGTTCCGTAGAACTTTCTCCGATCGATCCAGTATCTCCACGGGTTGCTCTTGGTAAGTCAAACTTGGGCCTACTTCGAGCTCTGAGTGATCCAAAATGTGGCTGGGGTCTGACACGTACTTTCTCAGCTGCGACACGTGGAAGACGTTATGGACTCCATCCAGAGAGGGTGGCAATGTCAGTCGGTATGCCACTTCTCTGATTTTCTCCTGAATGCCAAAAGGTCCAATAAATCTTGGGCTGAGTTTTCCACTCCTTCCGAACCTAATGGTGCCACGTGTCGGAGAAATCTTTAAGAATACCAGCTCTCCAACCTTTAATAAAGTCATAATCAAGTCTTAGTTCCATAATCAAAATGTTTAAATTGACTTGAATTTCAAAAATTTAATTACCTCAAAATCTAAGGGCCTTCGGTGGCTATTTGCCCAATGTCGTTGCTTGTCTTGAGCCACTCGAAGTCTGTCCCTTATTTGCTTTACCTTCTCAGTTGAATCGATCACCATCTCTGGTCCCAGCAGGGCTCTTTCTCCAACGTCGTCCCATGATAGCGGGGTACGACATCTTCGTCCATACAGAGCTTCAAATGGAGTCATCTCAATACTTGCTTGGTAACTGTTATTATAAGAGAACTCCACAAGATGTAGGTAGTCTTCCCAGGATCCTCCAAAATCTAGAACACATGTACGGAGCATATCTTCAAGTATCTGGATTGTACATTCCGATTGTCCATCTGTTTGGGGATGATAAGCTGTGCTGAATTTGAGTTGAGTCCCCAAACTGGCTTGTAAGCTCTTCCAGAAGTGAGAGGTGAATCTTGAATCTCGGTCGGAGATAATACTTACTGGAACTCCATGCAGCCTGACAATGTGTCTGATATATAAATCTGCCAGCTTCTCTGTAGATAGCCCTACTTTGAAGGGTAGAAAATGTGCAGACTTGGTCAGTCTATCTACTATCACCCAGATTGCATCCTTTCCACTAGGTATCCTTGGAAGTCCAGAAACAAAATCCATTGTGATATGTTCCCACTTCCACTCCGGAATGGGTAGCGGTTGAAGCAATCCTCCAGGTCTTTGTCTTTCTGCCTTGACTTGCTGGCACACTAAACAACGAGATACGAACCTGGCTACTTCTCTTTTCATGCCATGCCACCAAACATGCATCCTCAGGTCCTTGTACATCTTGTTGGCTCCTGGATGTATAGAGTATTGCGATCGGTGCGCCTCTTGCATAATTTCTTCTCTTATGTCTCCTTGAGGTACGCATAATCTATCGCCATGCCTCAGTGATCCATCTTCATGAATTCTGAAATCTTCCACTAATCCAGCTTGCACTTGTCCTCGAAGGCTTCGCAGGCCTTCGTCTTGAAACTGAGTCTCCTTGATCTTGTCTATTAAAGTAGACTGAATCTGCAAGTTCATCATTTGGCCTTCTTTTCCTGGGATAATTACTTCAATACCTAAACTTTCCAAGTCCTCTAGCAGGTGTCTGTCCATAGTCAAGTACATCGCCATAGGATATCTGCTTAGAGCATCAGCAACTACATTGGCCTTCCCAGGATGATATTGAAGGGTGATATCAAAGTCTTTCATTAGTTCCAGCCACATTCTTTGCCTCATGTTCAGCTCTTTCTGAGTGAAGATATATTTTAGACTTTTATGGTCCATAAATATTTCCACCCTTTCTCCATAAAGATAATGCTTCCATAGCTTAAGAGCAAAAATGACAGCTGCCAATTCTAAATCATGAGTTGGATAGTTCTTTTCATGAGGTCGAAGCTGTCTAGAGGCATATGCTATTACTTTCTTGTTCTGCTCCAATACACAACCTAGACCTTTTCCAGAAGCATCACTATAAATATCGAAACCTCCAGTTCCAGAAGGTAAGGTCAGAATAGGGGCAGTAGTCAGCCTTTTCTTCAATTCCTCAAAAGCATGCTGACATTCATCAGTCCAGGTGAACTCTCCATCCTTCCTTGTTAATTTTGTCATGGGTTCAGCAATTCTTGCAAAGTCCTTCACAAATTTTCGATAGTAGCCAGCTAGTCCCAGGAAGCTTCTAATCTCTGCTACCGAGTCTGGAGTGGGCCATAATTCTACTGCAGCTATCTTCTTAGGATCTACTGCTATTCTATCTCCAGACACAACATGTCCCAAGAATTCTACTTTGTCTAGGAAGAAAGCACATTTAGATAATTTTCCATAAAATTTTTCCTTCCTCAAAGTCTCCAATGCTAGCCTCAAATGTTCTTCATGTTCTTCGGGGGTCTTGGAGTAGATCAAAATATCATCAATAAAGACCACTACAAATTTGTCTAGGTATGGCTGGAAAACTCTGTTCATCAAGTTCATAAAAACTGCTGGTGCATTCGTCAACCCGAACGGCATTACTAAAAAATCGTAGTGTCCGTTCCGGGTATTGAAAGCAGTTTTAGGGATGTCTTCCTTTCTCTCCCTTACTTGGTGGTAACCAGACCTCAAATCAATCTTTGAAAATACCCGAGCTCCACTTAACTGATCAAATAAGTCATCTATCCTGGGCAGGGGATACTTATTCTTGATTGTTAAGGCATTCAAGGCCCTATAGTCAATACACATTCGGGATGTTCCGTCCTTCTTGGGCACAAATAATACTGGAGCTCCCCAAGGTGAGACACTAGACCTAATGAAGCATTTGTCTTCTAGTTCTTTGATTTGCTCATTTAGTTCTATTATCTCCTTCTTGTTGATTCTGTAAGGATTTTGAGATACTGGTGCTGCTCCTGGCACTAAGTCAATAGAGAATTCAACTTCTCGGTCTGGGGGTAAGCCTGGGAGATCCTCAGAGAAGACATCAAGATATTCAGAGATGATGGGTAGTGGCAATTCTTCTGTTACTAGGGCTCCACAAATTTTGTTATTACCCATTTCTCTAGAACCTCTAGCAAATTCAAATTCTGGCTTGTCAGGGGGCCTGAAGATTACACTACCTCTGTGGCAGTCTATAGTGGCATGATGTTGACTTAACCAATCCATACCCAGTATAATATCAAAATTGGGAACTGGCATTACAAGTAGCCTAGCATACAGTTCTCTTCCACACAATGTAATAGGATAATTGTTACATGCATCACTAACCGGGATGATTCCTCCACCGGTAATGATCTTATAACAATTCCTAAGGGGTTTAGTGATTAAGCTATGCTTCATAAGGAAATCTACTTACATGAATGAATGTGAAGCTCCAGAGTCAAATAAAGTAATAGCTGGTATTGAATTTATAAGCACAGAACCTGTGATCACGTCTGCTGTGGCTTTCGCTTCTTCCAGAGTTATTGCATAAGCACGGCCTTGCTGCGGTGCACCCCTCTGTTGCTGCTGTTGGTGCTGAGCAAAGCGTTGTTGTTATGTTGGAAGCGGGGGTCCCCTCTGTTGTGCTGTTGGGGCCCTGGCCTGGGCTGGAGCCTTGGGTGCAGCGGTGCGTCCTTGAGCAGCTAGACAGTCCCTCATTTGATGCGCTGCTGAGCCGCAGTAGAGGCAGGCACCTAGTCTCTTCCTGCAGACTTGCCAAGTATGACCTGGTTTTTGGCAAACGTTACAAGCAGCAGCTTGTTGGTTCTGTCCTTGAGCCTGGTGTTGGGGTGCTGGAGCTCGAGGGAGAGGACGCTGAGTTTGCTGCGGGGCCTCTGCTGTTGTTGTTGTTGTTGAAAAGGGCGTTTGTTGGGTCCCACATTTCCGGTATCTCTCTCTCATTTCAGTTTATGCCCCATATCTCTCTCAACGCCTTGTGCCACGCTCAGGATTTCCTCATAGGTGCGAGCTCGGCTGGTGGTGACAGCAAGACGAATATCCGGAGACAGTCCCTTCTTGAATCTATGGGCTCTGTCCTCCGGGGTACGAACCATGTACTCCGCAAAGTGGCTTAACCTGCTAAATTCAGCAGTGTACTCATCAACAGATAGGTTACCTTGTTCCAGTCTCTCGAATTGGCTTTCGAGAGCTTCCCGAGCCACTTCGGGGTAGAATTTCTCCTTGAATAGCCTCTTGAAGTCCTCCCAGGTGAGGTCAGGAGCAGATAGTTGGGGTTCATCTCTGAACCAGGTTCGAGCAATGTCGAACAGTTGCAGGCTTGCGGACTCCACTTTGAGATCATCAGGAACCCGAGCAGTCTTCAGGAGTCTCTCGACATTCTCTATCCACTCATCGGCATAGAGAATGCCCTCAGTTCCGTAGAACTCCAGGGGTCTAAGGTTCTTGAAGTCTTTGGCACTCCCTGGCCTCTTGAGTGGCGACTCCTGGGACCTAAGAGCTTCTGAGAGGCTGGTCCGCAGAAGTGCAGTCTGTTCTTTCTGGGATTCCACTAGTCCCTGGAACACTCCAAGTAGCTGTGCCCCATCCAGAGTAACTGCCGGAACAGATGGAGGCGGCGGGAGTGCAAGAGTCTCGGGCATATTTTGCTCAGCTGGTTCTGATGTGCCTCCTACTGTGTTCCTTGTCTGGACCATTCTGAAAGATTAAGGGATAGGAAGATCAGAATAGAATACTTGGAAATAAAGGCGATAGGAAAAATTGAGCAGAAATGATATCAAGATTTGAAATAAGGACCCTATACTGTGAATGAGCTTTTCCTAGAATCCTCAATCTTATTCAATACCCTGTCCTAGGGTATTACCCTATTTAAGGATAGGACCTGCATGGGCCACCATAAAAAATGTGTCACGCCCCGCACCCGGAAATTCGGGCACGAGTGCGTGGGTACGTCCAGCCTACGCCGCAGAGTCGGCGGTAGTACGCTGTCTAGGTCAAATCCATATTTACTAAACTAGCTCATTCACAATTAACATAGACAAGATAAAAATGAGAACAGAAACTTAAGATTGCAACTGAAATAAATACGACAACAGATTCAAATATTTTAGTACAGAAATTCAGAATGAAACCGGGGACAAACCCGATTAATAAGATAAGAAACATAAGTAAAAGATAGCTACTGCTAGCTACTCAGCAGCAGGGGTCTCCTGGGTGGGATCTGGCTCCTCATAAGTATCATCTGTATCCTCATAGGGACCATAATATGTAGGGGCAAGGTCCTCATCATCGCCTAAATCAACAGATCCAGTCAGGAAAGGAGCAAAGTACACAGTGCACAACAAGATTAAACTAAATGTTTGTGACAATTAAATTTAATATCATGTTGAGCAACTGCATAATCGAACATCAATATCTCAGAGTTAAAGCTGTAAACAGGAATATGAGAAAGCAGAAATAAATGAGACAGGAAAGGAAACTACAACAGTCAGCAAGATATATAACAAGACCAGAAACTATCTGTGTGAACTTGTGTTTGTTTTTAGAATACATAGTTGGCATGTAGAGGTTTATAAGGCTAATTCGGCCGTCATGAACGACTATTAAATAGGGAAAATCGAGATCCGGCTGAGGTACAGTCGCGTACCAACAGCTATTAAACATGGCAGGGGAAAGGGTAAACTACATGCCTTCTAGTATTCTCCCACCCGACATGAAAAACAAGACATGAACTCCAATATTCAAGATATGAAATCCATCATTTCTAACACTAGGTGTAATCATCAAGGGTACTAGTAAAGCAGGGAATTAATTATCATAATATAAAGATTTAACTTGAAGTGCAGGTACTTGCCTGTTGTTTGGATCTGATTAAATTGGTTCTTGGGGAAATTTCTAGAGATGAGTCCAAAAGCTGAAATAGACATTACCATCACACTCAGAAGATGTCAAATAGCTAGAAATGCCTATCCTTGGGTCCAATTTGGAGACAAGGGCAAAAACGGCAGTTTCGGGTCAAAACGGGGTCCGCCGGTGGGCCCGCTTTGCACCGAAAAACGTGTCTGGGTCAACGGTCTCCAAATTCACCAAACTTAGTGTCAACAGGTCAGAGACGCTGATACGAACCCAATGGAACTTCCAGATTTGGATTCCGATGAGCCAAACATAAAATTGCCCGTCGAGCGGGGCCTGTGGGGCCCACGACACGCGATTTCGTCAACGTTCTCAGAATCGAACCAAACTTGACCCACAGGACCAGCGTATCGCTACGAGTCCGATGGCGCAAGTTTCGTCTTGATCTGACGAGTGTACAAGAAGTTAGGGTAAAATGCCGAAAAGTCGAATACGGGGCGATGTCCGCGGATACGCGTTGATTCCGGTGTGCACGCACACCCGAATCAGCTTCCGCAAAATCTCACACGTCCGTATCAACGATGCGCACGTATCTGTGAAGACCGTACGCGACCAAGTTGTCCCGTTCGGCGGGGCGTACTCAGTTCCGGGGTAAAACAGGGTTCTGGTTTTTCCTATTTTTGGATCGCGGTGTGCGATCACCACAGGACGCGATGCCCCGAACGGTTTGTTCGGGCACCGAGAGGGTCTTACAGGCTTCTCGTAGAAATTTAC